>MLQL01000007.1:440049-732527 GCA_002072365.1 Penicillium flavigenum | reverse complement strand
CCCCTTCCCTTTCTGCTCACTTTATTCAATAAATATAAATATAGACAGTTTTTCCATTCCACAGTTGTCATCGTAAAGTAAAAAAAGGGACATGAGAACGCAAAAGTAAGTTAACGAATAGAAGCAGTCAAAACAAACTACAAAGAAGGGAAACAAAAAGAACCTGCTAAAATCTCAGGCCACAATGGGTTCCCGAGGCATACAGGCCCAGATAGATACAAGGGCCGCTCCCTCTTGCATTTCCTTTTCTTCGACATGCTCGGATGAGTGGATCTCGAATTGCGAATATATTCAGAACATATATATTAAAAAAATTCAATCAGCCCAAAAGGCTTTTTGCAGCGCTTCACACATCAAAGTGATACATCTTTTGCCCTCAGACAACGCCCCATCCATAGCCAAAAACGGATGCGGCATGCCCTTCATGACCTGCAAATCAACCGGCACACCCGCCTTCTGCAACTTCTCCGCATACTGCTCACCCTCCGTACGCAGCACATCCAGCTCGCCAACCATAACCAGTGCAGGCGGCAATTGCGAGTAATCGCCCTGCCAGAACAGCGGGCTCGACTCTGGGTTCGTGCGGTCCGCGTCATTGGGGACATAGTGATTGCGGTACCAGTACATCTTAAGTGCCGGGAGTGCAGGTGTCCGTTCGTACAGACGATATGACTCGTTGTTTTCCACTGTGGCAGTGTTGTCTGTCACGGGAACAGACAGTAGCTGGGCTCGGAAGTGAACGGGCGGTGACAGAGTCAGCGCCTTGTGTGTCATAATCGCGGCAAGGTTCCCGCCGGCGGAGGAGCCGCCGGTTGCGATTTTGGATACGTCCACTGAGAGTGCGGCCGGGCCGTCGGAAATCAGCCAGAGGAGAGCTTCCCAGCAGTCGTGGACTGCAGCCGGCCAGCGGTTCTCGGGTGCAAGGCTAGAAGAAAATAAGAGATATTAGATTGAAATTTCTCAAGGTCATATATGCATGGCGTGATCAAATAGTCCACGTAATTTGGTCACTTACCGATAGTCGACTGTGATCACGACGCAGTTGGCTCGTACACACAAATTTGAGCACACCACGTTCTCCGTGTCAATGTTGCCTAGCACCCAGCCACCACCGTGGAAATACAGCATCACTGGCCATCCACCAGGAGGTGCCTGGCCCTTGGGAGTAAAGCAGCGGATGGGCACTACTGGGCCCTCGGTTGCTCGTCGCTGAACGGTAATGTCTTCAGTCTTGCCCACCTCCAGCATTGGACCTGCACCAGGAATTAAGACACCACTTGTCCGTGATGCTTCCACGGGCTGGAGGTGCACCTGTTGGTTGTTGATGACATGCTTGTTATAGAATGCGACATACTCCGGGTCCAACAAGTCTTTAACTGACTCGTGGAGCGGATAAGGTGGTTGAGTGACGCCTGCAGTCATTTTGAAGTTACAGATGAAAAGAATAAATATGTTGTACAAGGGTCCTAAACTTTCGGGGTCCCAGGGTCCCATTCAAATAAAAGTTCACCCCCACGCGGAAAGTGGGGAGCACCATCCAAACAATGCGGGGGGAATACCGCTGATAAGCTGATAAGCCAACTATATGCCGGTTTTGGGAAATGATCGACAGGACAGTTGCAGTGAGACCCCCCGTCGGCTCCATTATGGAGTTCTATGGACCCATGGGGCCTCTTGTGAAGCCACTCATGAGTCACTTCATGGTCCTCGGCTATGTGCCATCGGCCAATATAGAGCCACTTGTTACGTTTTAATATTGACCGATGTGGGATGCAGCCATAGCTCCGGATGCTGCCCGGTTGATAAAGAGCGCCTCCCCCACGCAAGGGGGGCAATTCCTGCGTCTTTTTTCATACCTTCACCTCAATTGATTCACCCCTAGCTTATACTCCATCCTTTCAGAAACTCTCACAATGTCCTCCAAGACCCCCGTCCTTACAGACAAGGCTCCCAAGCCCCTCCCCGGGATCTACTCTCAGGCTATTGTCGCCAATGGCGTCGTCTACTGCTCCGGTGCTGTCCCCATGGACGCTGCCACTGGCAAGTTGATTGACGGTGATGTCAAGGCCCACACTGTAAGAGACAAGTCAACCCCAATTGACCCAATTCAACCTGCTAATACCTCTGCCCTCGAACAGCACCAATGCATCAAGAACCTAACTCACATCCTCGAGGAGGCTGGCACCAACATCGAAAAGGTCGTCAAGGTCAATGTGTTCCTGTCCAACATGGATGATTTCGCCGATATGAACTCCGTCTACATGCAATACTGGGGTGATGTGAAGCCCTGCCGGACGTGAGTTCTTACCCCGCTCTTTGATTTCTTATCGTTGGGGTTATTTGGGGTCATATACTATCAGCGATCCTTTTTGTATTATGCAATGTGCTGATTGCCCTTACGCATGCATCTGTGGGGCTCTGCATATGTGGTTTGGTTCGTTGCTAACGGTTATACTCGGCAGGTGTGTTGCGGTCAAGACGCTCCCTCTTAACACTGACGTCGAGATTGAGTGCATTGCTGTTCTCTGAACTACCTTTTGCTTCCTTCAGATCCATAGACAAAATTCAAGGAATGGTGATATGACTCCTACTACACACCTTTAAGATCCTACCATTGAAAAATAAGATGTAAGACAACAATAGTATTATGTGAGTCGTGTTATCTACGTCCTTAGTCCCATGACAATCAGAAGTGCTCCAAGAAACCAACACAGTGGAAGATACCTAACCGTATACCCCCTCATTATTTATACAGCGAATCTTTACTCTCAATCTGAATTCAACACAATTTGACATGAATTTGTCTAATACTTTTGTTGTTGTGGTTTATACGCTCCGCCAGTTTAATATAAACAAACCAACAATCTGTTGGAAATCCCAGTTAATTCCCATTAATACTGGCCTTTTTCATGATGCAAAGATAACCCTAATTCGGGACATACAATGCAGATCCCATACACGCAGGATCTGCATAAAAGGCTCCTACCGGAAGAAGCCTGGATCCCTTGGCTGTATGCAGTTTGATCATGACATTGCTGTCCTCAGTATACATATCATTATCACACTACATCGGCGCTGCCCATTTTAATTGAGCCTGCTTTCAGTCAGTTTTTGCTTCTTCTTGTTGTTGTCGATTCTCACCGAGTCTTTTCTATTCTACCATAATGGGGGTATACGAAAAAGGAGCATAAATAGATGCTCCTTTCCATGTGTGAAGAAGATAGACAAATCATTCATTTACTTTCTACAGTATACAAAATTGGAATTTCCATATTCATAGTGTTTTTCATACATTATTTTTGATCTCAACTTTCATGCTATACAGAACCTGACGTCTGTATTCAACACAATCTACGCAGCCTCAACGTGTTCAATCTGCCGACATTTCAAACCAGCCTCATCCTCCTTATTCTCCAGTTGCCTAATCTGAGCACCCAGACCAGTACAAACATAATCCTTAAACTTCCTCGTCGCCACCTTTTGCTGGAACATCTCATCAAGTTCCTCAAGCGACCGGTCTTTGGTCTCTGGCAAAAAGAAATAAACAAAGAACATAGCAGCAACAGAGAAACTGCCATAGATAATCGCCGTCCGGCCCCCAATTGCAGCCTGCACGTACGGATTGACGAAATTGATAGGCACCGAGGTAACGAAACTACCAAGAGACGACAAGAGGAGTGTCCGCTCGCGCAGCTGTCCGGTTCCAATCTCGCCGCCGAGAATCCACACACCAGGACCCCAGGACAACGCATAGGAAACATACCACAGAACAAGCATGGCAACACACCCGTTCTGCGTCATCGGAGATAGCATCTCGTAGCCATTCGCCGTAGTCCCACCGACCCCAATCATCATGGCAGCCATAAAGAACGCGCCCACAAACATGCTGCTCCGTCTACCAAGCTTGTCAAATGTAAATAAAGAGACTAAATTCGCGACGATCCCGCATGCAAGCGCGATGACATTGTATTGCAGCGGGTCCGCAAAGCCCAGCTGCTTCATGAATGTCACGATGAAATTATTGATAAATGAGACGCCTTGGGCCTGTTGCAAGATCTGCACGCCCATAGCGACGATGGTTCGGCGCCGGTTAGTCCCGCGGAAACAGTCCATGATGCTCGTGGCGTGGTGGAGCTCGCGCTGTTCCTCGACTTGGAGTCGGAGGAGCTGGACCTCCTCGCTCGCATTGTAGTTGGATCCGTATAAATCCTTGACTGCGGTCTCCGCTTCTTCGTAGCGCCCTTTGTAGACGAGGAAGCGGGGTGTTTCGGGGAGGAAGGGGTATGAGACGATTATTCCGATGGGGACCAGGAGCTGGCATAGGATTACTGTCCTTCAAGAAGTGAGCTAGATGCCGGACAGTTGGAGTGGGATACAGATACATACAAATACGCCCATTCGCCTTTCATGTTCTGACATAAGAAAACGACTAGAGTGGCGAGGAAGCCGCCGAATGTATTCCAGAATGAGTACGCCGCCAAGAAAGCGCCTGGAAAATATAGTCAGAACACCCATTGCCCATTCCTTGTAGTTATATAAACACCACATACCTCGTATCTTAGCAGGAGCACATTCCGACTGGTACATCGGCACGACATTAGATGCCACGCCAATGCCCGAGTACACTATAATGCGACCCACAACCAACTGCCAGAACGATGTCACAGCAGAGGCCTCGAGGACAATTCCGATGGAAAGCAGAGCAGCCATCACCAGCAGCGTGGGTTTCCGGCCCAGATGCGAGCACAGCCACGGCGAAGCCAGACAGCCGAAGATGATTCCAGCTGAGCCAGTGCCCGTACCGGCAGACTGCTTCTCAGACGGAATACTCCAATCACCGGAGGCATCCTGAGACCCATACTTCTGGGCAAACGGCGTCAATCCCAGCGCTCCTCCCCACCAGGAATTATCGAAGCCGAAGCCAATCGCTCCAAGAGAGACGAAACATCCAATGAAGAACAGGCGAAGGCTAAGCTCCTGGTAGAGCGCGGACTGTTTTATGGCGGCAAACATAATGACGAACTGATAAGAACCAGCAACGACTTTCGATTGAAGACTTCACACACTCCTTCGACAAAGAGGATTCGGAGCCACCCGGCATGTGTCACCCACTCTTTTATATACATATCTAGGTTTTGATCAACGCCACCAAGTCCCTCCCGGGGAACATTACCCCAGATAGAGCCCTGCAAGAGATGGCCTGACGTCGGGAACTGCAAATGCCCCGCTTGTCCTTTCCCTGTCAAAGCGACGAAGCTAAATACCAAGCTTGGTGCAGAGTTCATTGGAGGATAGTTTGTGCTGGCGGTTAGAACTGCTGGTTTGGAGGTGTTGTTGACTGAACCCAGGCAATCCCCCGGAGTTCTCCGCAATAGCATGCAGCTAACCCAGGTGCGAGTGGTTATAATTGCGATTTTCGGTTGTTCTTGCGAGGGGAACTGCAAATGCTGCGCTTGTATTTCCCTGTCAGAGCGAAGAAGCGGACGACTAACCAAGCTTGGTAGAGAGTTCATCGGGGGCTAGTCCGTGGTGGTGGTTACGACTTGGTTTGGAAGTGTTGCCGGCTAAACTTCGGCAATTTCCCCCCGGGTTCTCCGCACTCGGACGCCCCAGCCGAACTATGTATATGCGAGTGGCTATAATTGGATTCTGGGTTGTCCTTGTGAGGGGTGCGCTTCAAATATGGTGTCTTCTGTTCGTGAGTTGTAATTCTGTTGTTCCTTTTGTTAACATATTCGTACATTTATTCTCATAGCCATCATCATCACCATCGACAATGGCATCACAGCACAAAATCCAGTCCTTCCCGTCCAAACCGCGCGTCTTCATCCTGAGCGATATCTCCAATGAACCCGACGATGCTGAGTCACTGGTGCGCTATCTATTGTACGCCAACCAGTTCCGTACTGAAGGCCTGGTAGCTTGCACGTCAACCTGGATGAAGAACAAGGTCTGTCCGCAGGACATGCACAAGATAATAGACGGCTACGAGAAGGTCGTAGACAATCTCAATGCCCACGTCCACCCAAACGACCCATATCCAACAGCCCAATATATGCGATCGCTCATCAAAAAGGGCGCAGAGGTACCGTCCAGCATCATGCCCTCCTCCCCAACCCACATCCTAACAACCAAATAGAGCTACGGCATGACCGCCGTGGGCCCAGACACCCCCCTAAGCGAAGGTGCACAGCACCTCCTAGACCGTATCCTCGCTCCAACCAACGATCCCCTCTGGATCCTCTGCTGGGGCGGCACAAACGTGCTCGCATCTGCGCTCCTCAAACTCCAAACCTCACACTCCCCCACCATAGCCGCCACCCACCGTGCGAACCTCCGCATCTACGCAATCTCCGACCAAGACGACACAGGCACCTGGCTGCGCACGACCTACCCAGATCTATTCTACATATGCTCCGTGCACGGGTGGTGCCAGTACGGACTGGCTGCGTGGACTGGGATCTCCGGCGACGCGTGGTACGGCTTCGACCAGGGCGGACCAGACGCCTCTAAGATCAGCACGGAATGGATCCGGGAACATATCCAGATTGGACCCCTGGGCTCAAAATACCCGGATTTCATGTTCATCCCAGAAGGCGACACGCCGACGTTCCTGTACCTGATCCAGAACGGGCTCGGTGTCGCCGAGAGCCCGGAGTACGGCTCCTGGGGCGGTCGGTATATCCGCACGGACGTGAGCGGGGCAGGCGTTGCGAATGGCCATTTCAGCGATACGCCAGATGAGGTTGTTGGGCTTGATGGGCGGCGGCACAAGTCGAACCAGGCGACAGTGTGGCGCTGGCGGGACGCGTTCCAGACTGATTTCGCCGCGCGCATGCAGTGGAGTCTTTCTGGGGATGTGGCGCGCGCGAATCATCACCCTGTTGCTGTTGTTAATGGGAGTGTTGGGCCTGCGCCGCTGGTTCTTGAAGTGCCGGCTGGGGGCGTGGTGCGGTTTGATGCTCGGGCGTCGTATGACCCGGACCCGGAGGATTGTATTACGTTTAAATGGTATCAGTATAAGGATCCTAGTGCGACGCAGTGGTCTGTTCAGCATGAGGTTGGGGAGTTGGGGATTCGGCTTTTGAGTGAGGCTGGAAGTGTGGTTGAGGTTACGGTCCCGCCGGCTGAGAAGTGCTGTGTGGAGCTTATTAGTCGTAAGGCTGTTGCGAGGGGGCAATTGTTGCATCTTATTTTGGAGGTGAAGGATAATGGGTCGCCGGCGCTGATTACGTATCGGCGTGTTCTTATTCAGGCAACGAATGAAGAGTTGCTGGGTGGTGGCGGGGGTACTGAGGCTATTGGTGATACTATGAGAGATGTGATCCGGTGATGTTGAGCCATGAGTAGATAGACATTGGGTCTGTATAAAGTACATAGATGGAACAATTTGTTTTGTTCTTCATTCTTTTCATGAGGACTTTGTTTGTGTAGGATAGACATGTCATTGGATATGAGTTAAGATGATAGAAGTAATCCATACATGTAGTTTAAATCGCAGAGGCACAATTGATAAGATCACCCTTTGGCGGTGATTGGCCTGTTTGGAATCTATCTGGACTTGATATCCATGAATAAATGAAATGACAGATAGGATGACTGCGGCTGTGCACTAATAAGCTAGTGGTCTGCTATGATCCAATCAGCCATGCGAGTCAGAAGCATTTCATTGTGCACTCAAGGCCATTAGTTCTTCGTCCTCGTATCTGGTGCCAATGAGTATCATCCCCCAGTAGCCCTCACGCCCCACTTTATTACATGTGATGAGGCTATGTATAAAAGTTCCATCTCGCCTTGATACTGTCCATCGGTATTCAACAATGTTTTATTTCACAGAGACAGCAGATCCGGCTACATCACCTCCTACCAAAGAGGACACATCCATTTGTCATGGCAAAAATTAAGGAGGGAGCCATACACTTGACAATGCCATAATAACAGCACTCTCTCACCCTGGTTTGCTATTTCGATCTTATCCCGGCGCAATCTCAGGCTTTAGAAGTCCCTCGTAGGTAGTTTCTGTTATATTAGCTAATTGATAAGAGAGAATACGATAAACACAGGTTATCGGAGATTAGAAGCGCTTGTTTTGTCATCTATCACGTCCTTTGTTGTTGGGATGAGTCTGAGCGGCGCCTGTAAGAGATCGTTAGACTTTGAGGTCCACGGGTCTTTCGCTCGGACGGATGCCAGGTGTGGAGTTGAACGAGGTACCCCGAAAGGAGGGTTAGTATTGATGCAGAACCGATTCCGTGTCTCTGGATCTGGGTGTCCTAAGATTCCAATATAGAACAGGGCCCTTCGGATTTGACGAGTATAAAGGTTCCAAGGTTGGCAGACGACGGCAATCGGCCCGGGAATCGGCCCCATATGGCCCATTTAGAGTTTAGTGCCTGAGGCGGATTAGTGCCTGAGGCCGACAACCTTGCTCATTCTTGTCTCCTTGCTTCACATCTCCCCTTTGTCGAACCGTTCCTATTAAAAAAAGATGATCGTGACTTAACGGCATAATGGGGGGCTCATGTGTTTGCGTCTTCGCAATGACAATTATGATGGTATTATGTTGATCGACCCCATTTCTAAAGCCGAGAACGAGGGATACGTTTTTATCTAAATTATGGCGTGACGAAATTCCTGAGTACCCCAAAACTATGACTTATTCTTTTCTCCTTTCCAAGTTCCTACCCATTCAAGGTCTTGAGTCGACGGTGTACGCCTCTTTTCATTGCCGGCTCGAAACGAGTTGCTCGCACGTATGGATTTGGCATTGAAGGCTGAGCCTATGGCCACGGAGAGTCTATCACCTAAGAAGGAGAGAGCTATTGACACCAAATATGCTGATGAGACTCTTCGAATTCTTCAGCTTCATGGAGACTCTGTTGGTCCATTGACGACCGAGAAGGAGAAAACGCTGAGACGCAAATTATACTGGCGTATTTTCGGGCTACTCTCCGCTATCAACCTGCTGCTCTTTGTGAGTTCGTTATCAACGCCTCTTACTTGCAGGCTCTAACTTCCCTAGATAGATAAATCCACTCTCGGCTACGCTGCTATTCTCGGCCTGTTCGAAGAGACTGGCATCACCAAGGCTCAATACAACAATCTTGGAACTTTCTTCTACGTCGGTACGTGACAGTTTGTCCTCCGATCTCATCTTCTCTAACACTCTCGTAGGCTACATTGTGGCACAATGGCCGGGACATTATGCTATGCAAAAACTACCATTTGGAAAATTTGTCGCCGCTCTTGTCTTCATGTGGGGTGTCATTCTACTACTTCACTGTGTTGCCACGACCTATGCCGCTCTTGTGGTTCTGCGACTGGCGCTCGGTGCCGCTGAATCCGTGGTTGTACCTGCAATGGAAGTCACAATAGGAATGTTCTTTAATCGATACGAGCAGTCCTTTCTCCAACCCTTCCTTTGGTTGACATCCGCCGCCGCCCCTATATGCGCCGCATTTATCTCCTACGGTTTGCTTTGGAGCCATAGCGCCATCCTGCCCTGGAAGCTGTTCATGATTATTACGGGAGGTGTCTCGGTACTTCTTTCTGTTCTAGTTTGGTTCCAGTATCCGAACAACCCAGCTGAGGCTACGTTCCTGTCACTGGAAGAGAGAGTCCACACCATCAAACGCGTACACGAGTCAAGTCAAAGCTCTATTGAACAGAAACAGTTCAAGAAGAGCCAGTTTAAGGAGACGCTCCGTGACCCCATCTCATGGCTATTTACTCTTCAGTCCTTCACCTTGATGATGTCTAACAATCTCACCTACGGACAGCAGAACCTTATTACTAAGGCTCTTGGTGTGGACAGCTTGGGCTCGACTCTCGTCGCTGCAGCTGGTGGCGGATTTGGTGTCCTGGTTTGTCTTGCAGGAGCCTATGCCCTGCGGTGGTGGCCATCGAATCTTGCCTTCCACGGACTCTTCTGGTGTGTCCCTGCAATTGCAGGTGGGATTGGGATGGTTGCTATTGATTGGGACCAGAAGCTAGGAATGCTTGCATGTCTGCTGCTGGCTGGTCACACCTATGGTAATACCTACATTATCGCGCTGGGTTGGACTACATCATCTGCAGCCGGCTACACAAAGAAGCTGACCCGAAATGTTATGTTCATGGTCGGCTATTCCATCGCAAATATTTGCTCGCCGCAGATATGGGTTCCTAGGGACGCACCTCGCTATTACGGTGCCTGGATTTCCATGATAGTGGTCAGCTGGGTGGGGACACCATTGATCCTTTTCATTATACGGTTCCTGTTGAAACGTAGGAACGCCCAGCGGAAGGCTTGGGCTGCATCCTTGACCAGCGAAGAGAGAAAGACTCATGAATTGGGAGTGGTTGAGGAGCTTGATGAAAATGGGAATATGACACGCAGGGAGGTTGAAATTGCCATGTTGGATTTGACGGACATGGAGAACCAGTTCTTCATCTATCCTATCTAAATGGCACGGGTATATTGAAATGAGCATCATCCAACACCAAACCTCCAGAGAAACCTTTCGCCAGGAGAAAAACGTATATACCTGCTTCCAAGGTCCACCGATTTCATCCAACAATATGTAGGCAGGCAGGAGGCTAAGCTCTTGCCATTGACCAGGCGGAACTTGCTGATGAGAAAAACTCTTTGAGACTCGGGGGCGTTTCTACCGCAATAATGCAGGTAATGATCATATGGGGTGGAAGGTTCGGCAATGGTAGATATGAGGGTAGAGAATTCCATGATATCCGACTATCTTTTAGCAAAATCACCGAGGCGCGTATATCCTTCCAACAAGAACATGACATCGACACATATGAGTATCGGCTAGGGAGGGATGCAATGCACAAAATATTTGGTCTTCCGGTTGCGAAGTGTTCTGATAGATGGACTAAGTGGGCCGTAGCCCTCCAAAAGTTAGGCTCTGTGGATACACGGCAAGGTCAATTCCTAGCCTGGTCCAACACCCTCCGGCACAAAACCCGACCTTTCTCGCTGAAAGATACCACCCGTCCTGGTCATCAAAGATATATTACCCTATATCTAGTTGACCCGCATTACCGGATCTGCTCCACTCGAAATGTCTCTCCACAACAGCATGAATGGTGGCGAGAGTCTGTCCTGGCGAACATGGAACCTTTGCTTAAATTGCCCCAAGAGCTGGTGGATCTGATTATGGATGAGACTGAGGACTGGCCAATCGGAATATTTGGGAAAGAAAGATGGAAAATTGAATCGGAAGCAGAGCGTGAGCGCGCGAAGGAGGTTCAAACTCGAGAAGTCCGATATCATGATTTTGAGGGTCCATTATTTTTCGGCGAGGAAAGGCATAGTAATTAGACCGTCGCACTCGTGACCCATTCTTGTTGTCCTCACCGAGTATGTTATGTGGAAAAAAGGAAAAGAAAAAAAAAACCCCCCCTTAACTGGCCTATCATGGGGACCCTCGCATAATACGACACTCAAAATAATGGACCCCGTTACGGTCTGTAAGTTAAGTCTCCCTAAGCGAACTCCACTTGAGGCTGCATGTTGACGGTTAGTTCAGGGCTTAGTTCAGGGCGTTCGGATAGCCCTGCTATCCTATGGCAAGGGTCTAGGACCCCAATAAAAGTCCGGAAGATCTCCGCCGCAATATATCCCCAGACAGTATCGTACACAGCACGAGAGAGCCCTACGCCACGGCATGGTTTTATGACTATTGCTGATGATTTTCCAGCAAAAGAAAAGCCAGACGCCATGGCCACCTAGGGAGCAATTATCAGTTGGTGCGATGAAAGCACTAGAGCCGCATCCTAGTTACAATGAGTAATATCGGAATATATATTTCGAAGCTTGGATTTACCAAAATTGTAGAGACAACCCTCATGCTTAACGCCCCATCAATGATACCTATTTTCTTGTCTTTCTAATTGGAGGATATGTAATATTGAACTCAGGAGAGGGACCTGGGGGATATATTAACGCGTGAGGCCGGACTTGGATATGCATCCGCGTAGATCAACAATCGGGTGGAGAATTGGCTTTCATTATCTATCCAGTATTTTGATAAAATCCTGCTCATTCATGACTTTGACCTGAATATTTCTGATTTCGGAGCGACCTGTATTTTCATCGAACTCGTGATTCATCAGCCCCGGAAGTATGTAGCCATATCGAGTGCTTAAACGTAATAACTAACACTATCTATTTTCAAAATTTAGTGAGACGTGTAGTAGAATATCCATATCATTATCATCCGGAAGAACCTTCCAAGATTCCACAGAAGATCATGCCGAGTAGCTCCGTAATTTCGTTCCCACTCGACTGCTTATACTGGATGGGTCTTGTGGCTTATGGGTGGCGTTTGTTTGCTTTTTCCTATTATGGATACTTTTAATTAGTATCCATTTCGACTTAGCATTAAAAAAGGAATGATAGTTTTGTCCTTTTTGTTGCTGCTGCTAGAAGCTTGGAAGCGTGCAAGCGAGATTTAGCATATCGGAAGACCGGCCTACCGTAGGCTACCGGCCTTTACAGCCGAAAATGGAATATTTCGATTGCAAACAACAACAAAAATTGTTGCTAGCATAACAACCTAAACAAATTTCTGTATTAGGTTTCGAAATCGGGGATTCTTCGGTTTTATGTGTTATGTTCGTGTAAATAGGGCTGGAACGGCTATAGAGAGGATCTTTTAATTACGGTCCACAGGGATCGTCCACGGTCCCCGCCTACGCAACATTATTAATATACGCTGATAAAAATCCATGCTATGGAGTATACAATATATACATGGTAGGCTGGATCTGTACCTGCATCTAGGCAGGAATTGACTTTCTTTCATTCCAAGGTCTTATTATTGTCTCGGCTAATCTTGGTCACAGAAGCCCTGGGGGCGGGGGCGGCTTATGGGGATTGTAAAGTGCGCAGTTCCAAGATTAAAGGGGAGCAATCAGGCACCGTGATGAGTGGCGTCATTGTCGCCTAAATACAGCTTAGAGTGGGCATATCTCCGAACCAAATTTATACCTTGCATAAACCGGAAAATAAAAGGAAATTGTAACGTGGGAGTTTTGGGGGCCAAGGGCTAGAACGTGTACAAAATACGGAGTACTCCGTACCCTGCACAGAGTTACATCTCAACTTGAGTTCATTAAGGCAACGAATTAGAGGCACCAAAGATGAACTAAAGACGATCAAGTGGAAATCAAGTGAGACAACAATCTCAAAGTGCCGTAAATGCTGTTCCTGCTGTAACCGAATAAAAACGGTGATCCGGCTTCTTTCCGGATCGGCGCATATGATTGGCGTACCTGGAATGGTCCTGCTCCGCACTTACCCCTGAAGGGCTTAGCGCAGGCTTATTAGCTTTTGGCTCCGTCGGTTCCCATCTCCTCGATTTGGAAGTTTCCAAGATTCTTCGACCTCAGACCATATCACCTGGTATTGTTGTACCCCATTGCACTCACTTCCAAGGCTGTTTGTTATTATTGTTCTAATTGATGTGAACACTTGAACAAATCTTCTTTGCTACCGCTTTTTTACCTTCCTATGTTTATCTGTGGTCCGACTCTCGGATTTAGTGCTCTGCATCCGACTACATAACATGGCCGGTGGACCCCGAGGTGTCCGTGCCCTGGTGCCTATATCACGAGTTATGATTGGATTTTGAATATCAAGCTAACAGCCTCTGCTCCAGTCATGACCCTGACACTAATGCCGCTAGAGTCCGTTAGGGTCTTTTAGCCTCTTTCATGCGGCTCTTGCAATTTTACTGCGCCGAGATAGGCCGGAATAGGCACGGGGCTAGCACATACCCCTCCCCAAAGAAAAGCCTGTCATGTCTGATGGCTGATCCAGCTTTTGCTCGAATGTGACTGTTTTACGCCACTGGCTGTATCGTCATGTTAAACAACGCATTTGACCTCCGACTATTCTACAGCAGAAAAGCCGGTCCATGTCGCTTCCACAGAGTATCCATATCAAGTTTGCTCATCGCTTGTGTGAACGGATCCTGATGACCTCCGAGTCTAGCGTTCAGACTATCAAGCTTTGAATCCACTCTGCGACTTCGTGTTGGGTCGCCCTGCACCGGTGGAGTACAGTCGGAGTGGCACTGACCTATGAATCGTGGAATCATCCGGATCTCACGTACTGGTTCATTTCCACGTTTTGATAGCTCTGTTCTCTTTTCTGATTAGTGCACTCTATGTCGGAGGTCGGAATAGTCCCCAGGGGGCGGAGGGGGACAGTCCCAGCTGGCGCTCGATGTATTTCAGTCTGCTTTTTCCCCCAGGGAGTTGCATTTCCTTTCGACCATCAACACTCTAATTTTGAGCTCTTTGGGAAAATTCCCAAGCAGATACTTGTCTGCGTCCTCTCGTTGTTCGCGAGTTAACCTGTCATTCCTTTTATCAGGTTAATAAGCGATTCTTGTTGCGTCTAATTATTGCATTTAATTACTACATTCATTTTAGCCATGATGTTCAAGTCCCTTGCCGCCGTGTCGGCCCTGTCGCTCTTTGCATCATCTGCTGTGGCCGTTGATGCGAGTCTGAAGAATAATGTTGCTGTCTACTATGGACAAGGTTCCAACCAACCCCGGCTCAAGCATTTCTGTGAACAGACCACCTCGGACATTATCAACATCGGATTTATCAACCAGTTCCCCAAACATGTGGGCGACTTCCCTGGTTCCAACTTTGCCAATCAGTGTGATGGATCCTTCTTCCCCGGTACGGAGCTGCTAAGTGGCTGCCACCAGATCTGGCAAGATATCCCTAGTTGCAAGGCTGCTGGCAAGACAATCCTGCTGTCCATCGGTGGTGGTACTGCCACAGCCCAGTCTATCCCGGACGAGGCCACCGCAGTCTGGTTCGCGGATTTCCTGTGGTACTCCTTCGGTCCTTACAACTCAGCGATCTCTTCATTGGGGTGGACTGAGGAACTGGCTGGCCTGGCCTTCCCTCGCCCATTCCTCACTTCCTCTGTTGATGGATTCGACTTTGATATTGAGTACAACGGCGGAGTTGGTATGTTTCCCTGATCCTCTAGATCCCTGACTATGCTCTCTCTAACACCCATTCCAGGTTACGCCGCCATGATCAATCGTCTGCGCTGGCACTTCACCAAGAGCCCCGAGCAGACCTACTACATTTCCGGTGCTCCTCAATGCCCTATTCCCGATGCCCAGCTCGGTGACGCTATTGCCAACTCGCACTTCGATTTCATCTGGGTTCAGTGGTACAACACCGGGGGTTGCTCTGCTGCGGACTGGGTCCACGGCACCGGCAAGTTCAACTTCGATGACTGGGTCGGTGTCATTGAGAAGAGCGCCAATCCCAACGCTAAGCTCTTCATCGGTCTTCCCGCATCTAAGGATGCTGCTAATGCTGGATTCTACTTGACCCCTAAGGAGGTGAAGCCCCTTGTCAAAACTTACATGGACAAGCACCCCAAGCACTTTGGTGGTGTCATGCTCTGGGAGGCTACCGCTGGTGACAACAATATCATCGATGGATCAACATACACTGAGCACATTAAGGATATCCTGTACGATTGCGCTCCTCCCCCTCCCCCGTCTTCGTCTGTCACCCCGATCCAATCCTCGACTGCGACTCCCATTTCGTCTTCCACTGTTCCCCCGTCTAGCTCGGCTACAACTTCGGTAACCTCGGTTTCTTCCAGCTCGGTTGCTTCCTCTAGCTCCGTGGCTTCTTCCAGCTCCGTGGCTTCTTCTAGCTCCGTGGCTTCTTCTAGCTCCGTGGCTTCTTCCAGCTCCGTGGCTTCTTCTAGCTCCGTGGCTTCTTCTAGCTCCGTGGCTTCTTCTAGCTCCGTGGCTTCTTCTAGCTCCGTGGCTTCTTCCAGCTCCGTGGCTTCCTCTAGCTCGGTTGCCTCTTCCAGTTCCGTGGCCTCTTCCAGCGCGCCTGCCACCTCTGGCCAGTCTTCCACCTCAAGCGTTCCTAGCAGCTCTGTGACCCCCGGCGCTTCGTCTCCTTCGGGGCATCCCACTCCTCACCCCTCCGCCACTGGAAAGCCCACCCACAGCTCGCACTCACACCCTGGCCACGGCCATGGACATGGCTCCCACACGCACACCCATACCCGTACCCACACTGTTCCAAGCTCTACTCCCCTGGTCTCCAGCCACCCCTCCAGCACGGCTCCCGTCTCTTCCGCGACCGAGTCTGGCTCCTCCTCCACTAGCGAAGGTGTCATCCCGACCGGTGCCCCGTCTACCAGCGACGAGAGTACTGGAGGCTCTAAGCCCACTGGCGACAACACTACCGGAGGCTCTAAGCCTACTGGCGACAACACTACCGGAGGCTCTAAGCCTACTGGCGACAACACTACCGGAGGCTCTAAGCCTACTGGTGACAACACTACTGGAGGCTCCAAGCCTACTGGCGACAACACTACCGGAGGCTCTAAGCCTACTGGTGACAACACTACTGGAGGCTCCAAGCCCACCGGCAGCGACTCCACCACAACCCCGGCTGGTATCACTGCCACTCCCTCCGTGACTGCCTCGCCTTCTTCTTTGGCTCCGGGTACCACCACGACTATCATTACCACCTCGTACATTGATATTTGCCCAACTGGTTTCACCACCATCACCACCACTATTACCAAGACCTATTGCCCTGGTGACTCCTCTGCTACTGCCACCCCAACTGGCACCGCTGAGATCACTGCTCCTACTTCTGGCCCTGCCACTTCCACTGCTTCCATTCCTGAAGGCTGGACTACTACCGTGACTGTCTGCACTCAGTGCGCCGCTACCCCGACTACCGTGACCCTAACCAAGCCCGCTGCCACTACTACCACTGAGGTTGTGTCGCAGCCCACCGCCCCTTCGGTGCCTGAGGGATACACCACCACTGTGACTGTCTGCAACCACTGTGGTCCTACTGGTAGCACCATCACCCTGACCATCCCAGCTCCCACTGCTACTGCCACTATCCCCGGTGCTGGCTCTGGTTCTGGGTCTGGCTCTTCTGGAAACGGCGAGGGCTCTGGTTCCGGTTCCAACTCTGGCTCTGGCTCCACCGGCGAAGTTACAGTGCCTGGCGTCGGGCCCGTGGTACCATCTCCTTCTTCCAAGCCCATTGCCAGCAATGGAGCCGGAGGATTCCACGCCGGCAGACCGTCCTCCAGCATAGTCTTCCACCCCTCGCCCTCGCGCACTGCTGTGCCCACCGCCGCGACCACCGCGACGAACACACCCGCAGCGCCCAGCAGCAACCCGGAGGGCGTCTCCCCGGTCTACACTGGTGCTGCCTCGCGTTCCAACGTGACCGGCTTCTTCGGTGGCGTCCTCGCCGTCGCTCTTTCCATGTTCATGATGCTGTGAAGCTGTTCACTTGTCTGGACAACATGATCTCATCATCTATGCGATATGATTGATCTCACGATGCTGACTTCAAGAAGAACTGGTGATTGCTGGCGACTGGTTGCTTTTTTTTCCATTACGATACTTTGTTTATTATATTATATTCTCTTTCATCCGATCTCCGATCCCTGGAGTGATTCTATACGTCTTGGCCTCTTTTTGTGATTTACTCTGGCCAGTAGTGATTCATCGCATCTTCGAATTGAAGTTTTGCGGTCGCGTCCGTTTGTTCCCAATCTCCTAATGATATCCATTCCAAGGTCTCACCGACGAGTCTGACTCATTTTCATTTATTTTTGCTTGCTGTTTCACTATATCCGATAGACAGAGATGCTCTTTGTACAAAAATACGATAATCCCTTACATTTATCTATAGCCCTATGATGTCATTGCCTATTTGCTTTCCCTTGTGAATGATAGATCCATACATATTAGATGTTAGCAATTGTTTTGCTATTTTGCTGCCATGTGAAGCCATACTGTGACAGCTTTCTAGCTGGGTAATATTGCATTATGAAGTGTGTGATGATCATTACCTACCTGAGCATATTTGTGCACAATTCCCCCCGCATTCTGTGATATCCACGGACCTCGGCTGCGGAGAACTATTAAATGCCAACCTCAGTTCGAACCTGAACTTCAACAATTGTTCAATCCAATATACAGAATGTCACCATTGAAAGGAATCAAAGTCATTGAGCTAGCAGGCCTAGCCCCAGGTACGCAATCAATCTAAGAAACATCATTACCACAACTAACAACCACTCCAGGCCCATTCGCAGGTCTCCTACTAGCCGACTACGGCGCCTCTGTCCTCCGCATCGACCGACCCAAATCCATAAGTGGCGACCAACTAACCCGTAATAAAACCTCCATAACTCTCGATCTCCGCGACAAAACCTCCCTAAACATCCTCCTCCGCCTCCTCACAACAGCCGACATTCTAATCGACCCCTTCCGCCCAGGCGTGCTCGAACGCCTCGGGCTCTCACCAACAGAAGTCCTCCTAAAGCACAATCCCCGCCTAATCGTCGCGCGCATGACCGGCTTCCGCCGCGACGGGAAATACAAAGATATGGCCGGCCACGACATAAACTACATCGCCGTCTCGGGCGTGCTGTCCATGCTCGGCCGCGCAGGGGAAAAGCCCCACGCCCCGGGAAACATCCTCGGCGACTTCGCCGGCGGCGGCGCAGTCTGTTTTCAGGGAATCCTGCTCGCCCTCATCTCCCGCTCCCATACTGGTCGCGGCCAGGTCGTCGAGGCAAATATGGTCGATGGCTCGGCGTACCTTGCTACGTTCCCGCGGTTAGGGAGGAATACTCCCGCGTGGTCGGAGCCGCGTGGCGAGAACCTGCTCGATGGTGGGTGTCCGTACTATGATACGTATGAAACTAAGGATGTCGGGCGGTATTTTGCCGTCGGGGCTTTAGAGCCGCAGTTTTATGCGGCGTTGGTGCGCGGGCTAGGGTTTGATATCGGACAACTTCCGAAAAGGGAGGATCGGGAGCAGTGGCCGGTGTTGAGGGAGATCTTTACGAAGAGGTTTAAGGAGAAGACGCGCGCAGAGTGGGAGGCTGTTTTTGATGGCACCGATGCTTGTGCTACGCCTGTTTTGGAGCAGGCGGAGCTTGAGGACGATGGGTATGAGCAGAGGCCTATGGTGCATCTTGTTAGTACGCCTGCGGCACAGATTCCGGCGGACCAGGGTGGTTGGTCAGGTGGGGGACTTTTGCCTGGGGATGGGGGTGTTGA
Source organism: Penicillium flavigenum (assembly GCA_002072365.1). Classification (NCBI taxonomy): domain Eukaryota; kingdom Fungi; phylum Ascomycota; class Eurotiomycetes; order Eurotiales; family Aspergillaceae; genus Penicillium; species Penicillium flavigenum. The sequence continues at coordinate 713,418 of MLQL01000007.1, read as the reverse complement.
CACGCTTAGGGAGTGGGTGGGATGGGAGCAGGGTAAGGATTTTGAGGTTAGGAAGGATGGGGCTTTTGTGGCGATAGATGGGAAGTCAAAGATTTGAGGTAGTTATGGTTGATGTCCTTGACACGGCAATAGATGGATGTCTTTATATGTTACCCGTACTAGTCAGGAATCTATGTGGGAGATGATTTCAGACTATGTACCAGAGCTCTAACTAGAAAGATATCTATCATCACAATGAAAAACTCCCGGGTCCTTTTCTCGTGATGTTTCAAACAATTCGCAGACATTGAAATTCATAAATGCTAAGGCCGGTTCCATCCAGCATGGATTATCATCACCATACGCCGAATATAAACACCAACCTAGATATACAGGCCGAAGCCAACAACAGCATGTACAAAAACAAGAACAAGAGAAGTCCACATGAGCGACAAAGGGTCATTTCGAGCGGGACTACCATTGCTCTTGGGAGTGCCACTCTTCTTCGCAGCAACCGCGCTGCTAGAAGCTGCGGAAGTCGACCCGCTAAATGCAGGCTCAGGCTCCGCTGGCAAGTTGTAGTACCGGCGAATGATATCACTCGCCTGCTCAGCCACGCCGTATGTCGAGGACATTAAGTGCGTGGACAAGGAAATGGGGACGATGCTGGCATCCGCAACGCGCACATTGGTAAGGCCGTATACGCGCAGATTGGCGTCGACCACGCCGCCCTGCTCTTCGGGCAGCATCGCGCACGATGAGGACGGGTGGAACTCAGTGCTGGCTTCCTTGCGTAGCCATGATATCCAGTCCTCATCGCTCTGGACGGTTGGACCCGGCGATGTCTCCTTTGTGAGGCTGTTGCTCATTGGGGTGGTTTCGCCTAGCTGGCGGGCGAGCTTGATGCCTGCAAGGAGGATCTCGGAGTCTGCGTTATTGTCAGTATTGGAAAGCTTCCTTTGGATATTCCTGGGTGGTATATACCAGCTGGGTTGTCGAAGTAGTTCGGGTCGATGACAGGGAAGTCCATTGGGTTCGAGGAGTTGATGTAGATACGGCCGTGGCTCAAAGGGTGTTGGAGAGCAGCAGTGATGCCGATGTCACCGTTTGCATCGCTGTTCATAAATAGGATCTCGATTTGACCTGTCGGGCTATTGAAGATCTTCGATGCTGTCGTGTTGCAGATTGCTTTGTAGCCGGCGACGACGCCATCATCGTAAGTCGTTTTCGGTGCATATTTATCGATTGAGGCGAGGAATTTCGTCTGGTACTCATCGACTTTACTACCGTAAATAGTGCTAGCACCCACGTAGGCAACGGCGTCATCGATGTATGTCAGGAATTTGGGATCATTCTGTGGGAATTAGCACATGGAGTTGTTTGAAGGGAGATACACGGGACGCACCTTATCTTTGCCGCCGTCGTAGTAGATGGAACCTGCGGTGTCCACGTTCGTGCTCCATTTCACTGTGGCACTCTGTGTGACTAGGTCAGTTACATGTCCATTTTATGAATGGGGGCGGACTTACAAAATGGTCTTGGAGATGTTGACCGACGCCTGGAAGTTCAGATACAAGGTCAACACCAGCCTCTGAGAGGACGTCCTTGGGGCCGACACCACTGTAAAGCAATACAGCCGGACTGCCGATAGTGCCACCCGATAGGATGACTTCCTTGTTAACCTTAACCTGCAGTTTCGTTGATCCGCTATCAGTCGTATATTCAACAGCACTCGCTGTCTTCTTGTCGCAAGATGTAGTATTGTCAAAAACAAGCCGAGTCACATGCGCATTCGCCAATACATCGTAGTTGCCTCGGTCTGGAAGCGGATCGAGATAACCGGACCGACTGTAGGACCGCGTCCAATTTGAAGGGTTGATGCAGGAGGTTGAGACGTCAGCACCCAAGTTTTCACCTCCGTACATACTGGCAGAAGTGTCAATGCCCATACTCTGCAGTGACGCTAACCAGTCGCCCACTTCGGGGAATGTGCTAGGAATTCGTTAGCTTTATCGGCGTACTTTAGAGAACAAGATTTGGCATACTAGTCCGGGTATGTTGTATGGATCGGCCCGTCGGTACCGTGATGCGATGCATTCCAGACGATTCCAGCCTCGTCAATCACATCGTCAGTGGGAGGAGTGAAAGTCTCGCTTTTCTTCAGGGCTGCATAGAACGAGTCCCACGACCAGTTATCGGCACCGTCCATATTTCCGAGCATATCTTTCCAGGCATTGACTTCATCTTCACCCGGACGGGTCATGTACAACCCATTGATAGCGGAACTGCCTATATCTCCGTATCAATTTTTGCGCTTGTTCTTGGGAATATGAAGCTTGTACAAACCTCCGAGGACCTTTCCACGAGGCCAATTAATCTCCCGATCGTCCGCATTAGGCTGAGCAACGGTGTAAAAATCCCAATTCAAAGGCGTTGTCCATAACGAATCAAAATAAGAATATGCCGGTGTATCTGTACCAGCGTTATAAACTCCGAAAACTTCACAGGATCGAATAATTGAACGCACCTATGCGCGTGCGATACTCGTCTCCATTCCCTCCCGACTCAAGAACCAGCACAGTATGATTTGTATCCTCCGAAAGACGAGCGCCCAACACGAGTCCAGCTTGACCTCCTCCCACAATCACAAAGTCGTAAGAATCGCCGATGTCCGTGCGCGGTGATAATGCGCTCGCGAAGTGGCTTGCAAATAGGCTCACGCCTACGATCTGGGTAACGGACAGACCAGATCGCATTGTAGGAGTGTGCGACGCAGATGGTCGAGAGTTAATGGAAGGGTGGATCTCATATATAACAAGCCGATTAGAGTGAACATGCTTAAGGCTGTGGAGCTCAAAATTTGAAAACCTTGCAATGAACTTTGGGAATTGTCAATTCTCAAGTTTACGCACGATGATCCCCCGATAAGCACATCCTGAAGCCTCAATCGCGTTACGCGAGTGGGTCAAACTTGGGCTTCTGCAAATGAGATCTTGGTTCCGCATGCCCCACATGGTCTTTTCCAATAAATCAACTTTATTGCTTTGTAAATGGTCTTTCTACCCGTCCCCGTTCCATGTTTCCTATCGCGTGTTCCTGAATTATTCCAAGACAATCAGAATTTTCTTGGAATCCCACAATGTATATTTACCGTTCTGTACATCTTCCCTACCGTGAACCCAGAATTGATCAATCTCCACGATTGCGTTATCAGAAACCACACATCGATTTTGTGATGCGATGGCTGATGACAGCATGGTTGCCCTGCATCAACCGTGGATTCAGAGCCAATGATGGGATAGGATTATCTCCACTCACAAATTACCTCTCTTGGGCGGGTCTCAGAGATGGTTCTGATAGGCTTCTAGTTCGATGATCGCAATTAGAATGCAGCCAGTAGCCAGCCAAGATAAAGATATGAATCCAAAAGTCTAGAACAAAGCCCTGGAACAGTGTCTGGATTTCCATGGACGTGAGGTGAAACATTAATATGGCGAAACAGGGATCGATCGATTCTGCTCGCACATTGCATGTTATCCATTGACTGCGACCATGTAATATTTGTTTCGTTGGAATGATCTCACATAGTAGAGGTGTTAGGGTTAACCTTGTCAGCTGCACCTGGGCGGGCAATCTATTTAATTTCCACTAATCTGATCTCACAAAGGTTGGCCCTCTGATTAGCCACCTCGGCAAAATTGTACGATTTTGCCAGAAGCTTGTTTGGTTCATTGCATTTTGAAGACACTATCGATTTCTATTAGGGATTGTGGTAAAACCATTGAAGTCATACATTGGTCGTACACAATTTGCATTTGAACTCCTCAATTCCTCAATCCAGTGTCATTTCATACAAAAGTCAAGTTAATACTAGCCACTCACTCATCTCGCAGGCTGTATAGAGGCCACAGTGGCAATATGATCACAATGGTGCTTAGCTGACACACTCTCCTAGTCTGCTCTTTTCAACTTTCAGTCTTTGCTTCTCGTGATCCCTCTGATAATCTGCACGAGCAGCTATGTGCACTCAATAATGCCTGGGATCATGGACCGGATGGGATAGAGCCAAAGTGGCGCACGTAAATGTAAAGGCCAAACTCAGCGAGCGGCAGAAAGCATTTGCTCGTCAAGGACGGCGGCGATGTTGAGAGGTGGGATTCGTGGGGCCTTGGAGGACGTGGATGAACATAGCAGAGACGCCGCAGTCTCGTGGCCTTGCACCATCATGTACGCAAAGATATTGGCGATGGCTGACCAGCCATCGCGGAGTACTTGGTACCCAACACAAGACCATTGGCCTCCATTGTTCAACCGGAAGAAGTAAAACCATTGCCCATCTGTTAGGACACCCCACACGGTGCTATCGGGCTGTCCCCGAGCCTTTCGCATAGCCCGCACCATTGCCATATAGGCTAGAAGCTTCCCGTGGCTGGGTGTAGCTCCATAGTCCCGTTTGGCCTCTAGTATGACTAAGTAGCAAGCCATGTGATTTGGCTCACCAAAAGACACACTGTAGTCGGCTGTTCCAACACACTTGCGCGGCCTGTTGTGGTAGGTAACCGGTTCACATTCAAGTGAGGTCTCAAATTGGAGACCAATATCCGGACCATCTTCCAGGAATCCACGAGCCTTTAGATTCTCCCAGATCATCAACAGCAGTCCATCTATTTTGCAACGCGATCGAGCTTCGGTACACTCTGGGGAGCTAGTTGGCCCTTTCTTGGCCGGAGGTGAATGAGTCGACGTGGAAACTGCCATGCCTCGGGGCCGTGAACTTCAGTAAGACAAAACGACTCGTTCACATCAGTGGGAGTCATGTCTTCTGCCGCGACCGTGGTGAGTTCAGATTTGAGGGGAGGGTCATCAATGAATTGTTTCAGTTCAGTTGTACTAACATTGTCCGCTTTTGATAGCTTATGAAGTTGGTCCACCAGCTTCTCCAGGCCTTAAGACTGTTGGCTAGTGCAGGCATTTTAATATAACCGAAAAGATGAGATAGGATATGTGAAAGGGAGACGAGATGTGAAGAGGAGCTGAGATGTGAAAGGGAAAGGTTGTTGGTTCAGGTTGGTAGGGAAAGTGCATTGGCCGAAGCCCAAATAGGAAATATAACATTATATATGTAGATAAGCATGAGGCCATGCTGTATTTCTAGAGGTCCATCCCATCCATGGATGTCCTTTTAGTGGCCTTTTTAGTGGTCTTCTTGATGGTATTTTTGACGGTCCTTTTCGTGATGCTTTTGTTTGCTCTTCTCTGATAGTTCTTCTGGCCGCTCTTTGAGTCATTCTGATTTGTCTTTTTGGTGGTCTTCGCAAGATCTATTTTCCATGTTTCCCCCGTTATATTAGGATTATAGCTAGAAGGGTAAAACATGGCAGCAGAGCATAGTGTTGGAGGTTATTGCTACTAAGGGAGGAGAGAGAAGGGAGAAACTATGATCATCAATCTAGCAAAAGCAGCCCTTTCATAGGCTGCATCTAGCAAACAAGTGCCCATTTTGCCTTCAAAAGCAGGCATCCATGGGAGATGGGACCATGTAAGCTCATAGAATATAGGCCGTCGAAGGTGCGATGATAAAAAAGAAAATAAATAAACGCAGTACAATAATGAGGAAAAGTACCCTCCGTCATGCAGGCATAGTACCAGGGGTCGTTGCAAAAGCTTCTTCCAGTATTTCCAAGCCACTAATGAGCTGATCCTCGGTAATAGTGATTGGCGGGGCGATGCGAAAGGCACCACCAAAGCTAGGATGGCTACTGAGATTGGCCCACAAGCCTAAATCGTAAGCCCGGTCCCCGATCGCCTTACCCAAAGCCAGTGCAGGAGTCTTGGTCTCACGATCCTCAACAATCTCAACTCCTGCCATAAGTCCGCGTCCACGAACATCTCCGATACAGCCATATTTTCCCTTCAGTGCATTCAGCCGATCATGGAGTACCTTACCCATAGCACGAGAGTGCTCAACCAGCCCATCACGCACCACAATCTCAAGCACTTTATCACCCACAGCAGCAGGCAGTGGATCATTAACATGAGTAGTTACAGAAGCAGTAGTCCCGCTCGATGCACACACGCTCGATCTCAGCACTCGTAACAACAGCGCTGAGCGGCAGGCCATTCCCTAGCGTCTTGCTGAGGGTGAGAATATCGGGAACGACACCTTCGTGGTTGATAGCCATTAGATCCCCGCACCGGCCGACGCCCGTCTGTGCTTCGTCGACAATCAAGAGCATTCCGCGCTTTTCGCACTCCCGCTTTAGAGCGGCAAGGTACCCCGGTGGTAGGACGTGCATTCCAGCCGACGACTGAATACACTCCACGATGCAAGCTGCCAGCGATCCGCACGATTGCATGTCGATCATCCGCCAGCCGTGTTCCATCTCGGCTTCCCAGTCGTAGGTTTTGTCGGCACGGCGGAAGATGGAACGGTATGCGTTCGGTGGTGGAAGCATCAGCATTCCTGGTATCAGGGGGCCTTGCCCTTTGCGACCGAAGTGGTATTGTGTGCCTAGTGCTTGCGCTGTCACGCCGTGCCAGCTACCACCCAGTCCCACGATTTCGAACTTTCCGGTGTATACCTTGGCCATCTTTATGGCTGCTTCGTTGCTCTCCCCGCCGGTGGAGAGGAAGAAGGCTTTGTCGAGGCCGGTTGGCAGAAGATTGCATAAACTTTCGCCTAGGCTGATCACTGGGGGTGATACCATCCCTGAGAAGAGATGGTCTAGGGAGGCTGCGTGGTCGGCAATTGCCTGCACGATCTCTGGGTGGCCGTGGCCGAGCAGGCAGGACATTTGTCCGGATGTAAAATCTAGCACTTTGTGTCCGGAGGCTGTGTACACGTAGAGCCCTCTGCTGCCACAGATAACGTCTTTGTTGAACTTGGTGCCATAGTTGAGAAGGTACTTCGATGTTTTAGCCTGAAGCTCTTCTTGATCAACGTTGCTATATAAGATAGGATTGTTGTCATTCTTCGAGGACATAATTGCGACAATGGATTCTTCTGTGGTGATTCCTTGGGCCATGTTAAGATCTGCGGATGATGCGTAGGATTTATAATCTCTTCCCCAGCAGAAGTGGAACCACAGCATTAGGTCGTTCTCTCTGTTCCCCTCATTGATGAGTTGCAGGGGTTCGATCTTGTGCCTTCTCCTCTTTGTTGTTGGCTTGGCCGCGGAGCCGCGGCCAACAGATATCCTCACCCCACAACTAAAGTCTCGACTGCAACCAAATGATTGAGACATTGCTCTGCATGTGACTACAGAAAGCCGTTCTATAAACAATTGAGATAGGGGAGAATATTCGTTAAACCGGTATTGGTAATATCCAATGTCTGTGCAGGCGCGGATATACGGAATAAGCCTCTTAATCGTTTTTCCGCAGTGTCGTCATGACTAGACATATTTAATAAATATTGTTTCTTGTCTTCAATTATTTGCATTATAAATTAATTAACTTACACGTCTCTGTCATATATTCATATCCATTCAGTGTTGTCAAGAATGTCTCCAGCGCGGGAAGATGTCAAAGTGATCGCAGTACTTGGAGCGACCGGAAATCAAGGCGGTGGTGTGGTTCAAGCACTTCTCAAGAACTCTGCTCCATGCTGGCACGTCCGTTCTATAACTCGAGACACCTGTTCTGCTGGTGCTTTGAAACTCAATGCGAAGTTCGAAAATTACGACAGGTTTGAGATAGTGGCAGCCAATGTATACGACAAAGAATCACTGTTCAAAGCATTCAAGCAGGTCTTTGGAGTCTTCGCGGTAACGAACAATCGACTGCCTGGAAAGAAAATTGACAAAGAAGAGGATATGGAACATGAGCTCGAAGCCGGAAGAAATATAGTTGACGCAGCCAAGGTATGGAGGCACCTGTGGACGTATAGATAAGAATGGGCTGACACTGACATGAAAATCTTTCTAGGCCTGTCAAGTTCAACATGTTGTGTTGAGTAGCCTGCCGAATCTGACAGAGGCCAGCAACGGGCAGTTTACGAAAGTCTTTCACTTTGACAATAAATCGAAGATTGAACAATGGGCCAAAGATGAGCTCTTGGCTGTCACTGCCCTACATCCTGGTATGTATGTAATACCATCTGAAAATGGGATATCTCCTTATTCATTCATATAGGACTGTTTTATACAAATATGCAATGGTCCCAATATTGCCAACTCCAAGGTGAGCTTCACACATACTGCGAAGCAGACTAGTGACTGACGAATGAACCCAGATAACGGCACTGTCCGCTTTTGTGCTCCAATTGAGGCGGATAGATTAGCGGATTGGGTTGACCCAAGTTATGATATTGGGGTATATGCTGCAGGTGAGGCATCGCTTGCTCTCCAGACAACCTGTGTACTTGCTAACAGCCAAGAAATATTCCGCTTGGGTCCTCAAAAAACAGCATCAAAGACATACCCAGTGGTTGGGCCCAAACTCTCGTTTGCCGAGTTCACGAATATTTTCAGTGACACCACCTCGCGCAAGGCCATCTTTGATCCGATCACACTAGACCAGTGGGGTGCTACTGTAGCTGCCACTGTGGGCAAGGGATACAAGGAAGATATCAGACAGATGATGCAGTGGATATCTATTGCTCCAGATGAGAAGATATGCTATGGCACGATGGATCCTAGGGATGACACGTCGTGGAAAGATCTCGGAGTCAGGGCCAGCACATTTGCAGAGTGGATAGAGAGGGCTTCTTGGAGAGGACCGTGAGGTCAGCCACAAGGACTCACTATGCGTGAAAATCGGATATTTGAGTTATTTTAGTAAGGTTCTTATTATTAGAAGTACATGAACAAGAATTTATATCACTTGGGTATCCAATGCAAACATCAAGAAGAAGTAGACGCAGCAAAGTCCGGAAGGCGGTTCGAACAAGAACGCCATCCAGGATTGAATCCGGTGTAATGTCGACGAGAAGATTATCTCATGGTCACAAGCTGTGTAACAAACAGAACGGTTGCGAAAGACACAGAGCTGGTTCTAGCCCCTCGATTTTACTGGAGACTCTTTCTGCAGCCAAAGCTAAAGGGGCTAATTATTCAAAAGCATCTACATCGGAAACTTCAATTGGATGACACGTCTGTTATCGTATCAGCAACACGGCAGAAGGGCTTCCCCCTGAGGTATGACGGGACCGATATTGATTGGCCCTCTATCGAGAAACAGCTGTTTGATTGGGGAGATCTTTTTCTTACTGGCAAGAAACTGAAACTTAGTGTCTCGTTCAATTATATAGAGAATACCCAGGGTTCAACCGCTAGTCGCAGAACGACTGATAAACGAAACACTTCGTCTACTAGTCAGCGCATACTCCAAGAGCGAGACCAGCAGATTTGTGCCAAGGAAGAAGTTTCCGGAGAGCCTCCTACCTAGAAAGCGGTATACGCTTTGATACGCTACCCTGGGTCGTGCGAACTTGGCCCGCACTGCTAGTAAGACCCTTATAGAAAGAAGCACTATAAGCTCTACCGAGACCAGCTAGAGAGCCTAGTTAAATACGCCCAGAGTGAAGGATCTTTACAGTCACATAAAGATATGCCTAGGATGATTCGAGAACAGATCTACAGAGCGGAGAGACAGCGCCTTGAAAGACCGAGGCCTCATAACCGTAATGCGTCTGACAAGCTGCCCTCCTATTACTATCACAAACGTCCGTCCAACACAGACCACGCAGGTAGCCGGGTCGCCCGTGATAAGATCTACAACGTAAGAGAGATTATGAAAAGGCTGTACAATATGGATTGTAGAGTGATGAAATATGTAAACTATCAAGATAGAAAGGAAGGGTAGTAGTAGACTACATACATGGGAAAACGTCATGTGACACTAGGGAGATTCAACAGCCCGCACCCCCGCCTCTCGAGCACACCGCTACTCCATCAATCTACCCGCCTGAACTCCATATCCCAGGCCTTCTTGATCTCGCGGTAAAGGAGTATAGTACCTGGCAGCAGTCACGTTTGAGCGATGAAACGTTGAAAGCCGAGGTCGGAAAGGCTTGCGAAGTAGCTTTAGATGATGGACTAGATCTGACTCAAATCGAAGAAGACAAAAACCCAGATTACTTCACGCAGCGTGGTATTAAGTGGGGTATTGCTCGGCGCTTCGTGAAGGACATTAGGCTCTTGGCTGAAAATGTAATGGTTGCGTGACTAGGAGAGAGAGCTTATAATGCGTGGACTTGGTTAAACTGCACTATTTGTTATTTACGCGTCTACTTTTCTTAAAATAAATCTTTGCGTCCGGATCGGAAAATTAGAATTCATCGATTATCAGGCCTGCGTTCCGGAAATGACCTTCCGTGCTCGACACTCTTGAACCAATCACGTCAACACGCCACAGCAGAAAGGCATCAAACCCTTGACTTAGGTTCACTTCGTACTCATGCCATTTTCGCTTGATGAATTGCTTTAGTTCGGAGAAAGATTCTTCGATGGGATTTAAGTCCGGTGAACAGGGTGGGAGATATATCAGTTTGACACCGGCGTCGAGGCACATCCGCTGAATCTTCTCCGTTCGATGAAAAGAAGCGTTATCCATAATGAGAACAGACGTTGGCTCGGGCCATCTATTACAGTGTTGGAGTAGTTTTTCGACAAAATTCTCGAAGAGGTAGCGTAGAATATAATGGAACAATGGTGGGTCTCTGTAAACAAGTCTAACCCTGTGGAAGGTCAGCCTAGAGGCCTATGTCCAGGCCCGCTCTTAACGTCCTCTCCTTAGTACTTCGGATTCCCCCCCATGACCTACGCTTTATGACATCTTTCTATCCTATCATTACCTTACTAAAAGAGCACTACAAACAGCACTCTTGGCTACCTGAGCGGTCATTGGCGAATCGCCGGTAGGATTAAACTGCAGGGCTGCGAAACTAGAGACACACTGCCAAACAGTCGTCAATGTGGCATTTGCTGGACATGAACACGTGTAGATCAGGCGGGTCGGTCCGGCCCCATCCGATGGAATTTTACCCCGCTGAGCCAGAGACCTCGCTAGCTGAAACTCACTGCATGGCCAAAAACCGGGTGGAGGGAACCAGAGGTTAGAAATTGAAAAACTTCTTAATGAAAAAGATAAAAATGTCCACCAAGGATGATATGAGTAGGCGGGATTGGATGGATATAAAAGAATATGATTTGAGTTGTAGATCCATTATCAAAGATTTTCACGAATCAACTGCCATCTTTGAGGTCGGCCCAATAAGGCGCCATATCTGCCCCACCCGGGCGTCTTCCGCTGAACTGCCTGTCACGAGGCCAGCGGACTGATAACCATTTGTCCTTATGCTTCGCACTTAGATTTGTGACTAATTCTTGCAAGCAATATTACCAGACGAAAGAGAAGTCTCGTCGATGCAGCAAGAAGCGACTGTTCACGGCGGGGAGCCGAACCCCCTGGATAGCACGGGGCTCTGCCTACTGTCCCTCGATGGCGGCGGCGTGCGCGGGCTATCGACCCTGTACATCCTGAAAGGATTGATGGATCGACTGAACCAGACACGCCCCCAGGGTTCACCAGCAAAAAAGCCCTGCGAGGTGTTTGACCTTATAGGCGGCACCAGTACAGGCGGGTGGGTTGATTCAGTCCGTGTTGTAATATTGGATGGCTGACAGATATAGATTGATTGCGATCATGTTAGGCCGATTGGAGATGGATGTTGATGAGTGTATCATGGCATATGTTATGTTAATGAAAATGATTTTTGACAAACCCTCAAAGCGGGGCGTGTCTAGCATTTTTGGCAAGATTAAGCCCCAATTCGATGCCAACAAGCTCGAAAGTGCAATCAACGAAGTCATAAATAACCGTGGCGCTAAGCCGTCTGATTTATTCAACGATCAAACTGACCGGGGTTGCCGAGTGTACGTGTATGTGGGCTGATGGTTCCGTATCCTGCTAATGGCCCCAGGTTCGTCTGCAGTATAACGCAGGAGACCAAGGAGATCGTGCGCCTACGCAGCTATTCCATATCTAATAAGCCTGGAATTCCGGCCACCATCTGCCAGGCCGCCCGCGCAACCTCCGCTGCCACGACGTTCTTCGAGCCGGTGTCCATTGGGGCACGCAGATTCGCGGATGGCGCGCTCGGAGCCAATAACCCTGTGGATGAGGTGGAAGGTGAAGCGTCAGATATCTGGTGTGAAGACACAGGAGACCTGAAACCGCTGGTGAAGTGCTTCATCTCGATCGGCACCGGCCACCCCGGGAAGAAGGCGATGGAGGACAACCTGTTGAAATTTGTTTCTAAAACCCTACCAGCTCTCGCCACCCAAACTGAGCATACGGAGAAGCGATTCATCGCTAAATGGCGGCAGCATTATGATAGCAAGCGGTATTTCCGATTCAACGTGGATCAGGGGTTACAGGACGTCGGGCTGGCAGAATATCAGGAGCAAGGCTTGATTGAATCAGCGACAGAGGGGTACCTCGACCACCAGGCAGTGGCGTTCCGAGTGCGGGATTGTGTTGAGAATCTCAAGTCAAAGCAAAGTGTGTATCTAGTGGACTTTTCATAGCCCTGGTATTTCTCTACTAATGAATAAATAACGATTATAGGGGCAACCAACCTTAATTTCACTGTAGAGATTCGGGTTAGTGTTCCGTCACCAGCATGAAGGTCCGTGGCTGACCTTACATAGGGGTATCAGAAGAGCCTGGCTCTTCTAGAGCAATGTATGCCGTTGTTCTGGATACTTGATCCCGAAACCCAATACTAACGAAGCTCAAGGGCAGGGCCGTGCCCGGTGGCAGGTGCCGTTTGAACGAAACAAGAATTTCACCGGCCGTGAGGGACTGCTTAGCAATCTAGCACGGAAACTGGAACAGGAGTCTGATGCGACCACTAAAATTGCAATCATGGGCCTCGGTGGTGTGGGTAAGACACAGCTAGTCCTTGAGCTAGCTCACCGCGTACGAGAACGGCGCGCGGTCTGTTGGATTCCCGTTAACAGCATGGCCAACCTCCAAAAAGCATATCGCAAGGTGGCTCAAGGCCTTGGTCTCCCCAGCAGTGACGAAATAGGTGTTGACATCCTGGAAATTGTCCAAGCATATCTCAGTGATGAGTCTGTTGGCCCGTGGCTGCTGGTATTGGATAATGCCGATGACATAGATCTGTGGACATCCCCACTCACATCTGAGGCTAGAGCCAAGTGCCTGATTGATTACATGCCTCGAAGCAGGCATGGAGCGATCATATGGACCACGCGCGATCGCAAGGTAGCCACAAGAGTCGTTCGAGAAAACGTTATGACTGTGCAGCAAATGGACGAGTCCGGGGCCTCAGAGATGATGCGGAAATATCTCATTGACCCTAGTCGGGTCCGAACCGATGAGGATGTGTTACCAGGCCTCCTACGGAAACTTACCTATCTTCCACTCGCAATTGTTCAGGCCGCATCCTATATCAATGAGACCGGGGAGTCACTCAAGACTTACGAAGCGCTCTTATCCAGTCAGGATGACGTGGCGATTGAGCTCCTGAGTGAACATTTTGAAGACGACGGCAGATATTCTGGCATAGAGAATGCTGTGGCGAAAACATGGCTCATTTCGTTTGAGCAGATCCGCCGCCGTAGCTCTATGGCGTTCGAATATCTAGGATTCATGGCCTGTGTGGACCCCAAAGACATTACGCGATCGCTGCTACCGCCTTCCGAGACGTCATCGCGTAAACAGCAGACTGATGCGATCGGTATCCTTGATGCGTTCTCATTCATCACTAGACATGACGATGGATCGGCGTTTGATCTACACCATCTGGTACATCTAGTGACGCGGGGGTGGCTGAAAAAGACAGGAGAGTTGCCAGCTTTCCACGAACAAGCGGTATTCCGACTGAGTGAATTACTATCAGACACCAGCCAAACAAATCGGGCGCACTGGCGACTATACATAGCCCATGGACAATATGCTGTGGGCAGGGATGAGAAGAAGCGTACCAAGGAAGAGGTCAATCTTGCCCAGAAGTGTGGGGACTGTCTTTACTATGACGGACGATACCGCGAAGCGGAGACTATGTATCAGATGGTCCTTATTTCTCGGGAGAAGGGGCTAGGGCTAGAACATCTAGACACGCTCACCAGCGTCAACAACCTTGGTTCAGTCCTTGATAGGCAGGGCAGGTACGAAGAGGCCGAAGCTATGCACCGGCGGGCGTTAGAAGGGTCAGAGAAGGTGCTAGGGCCAGAACATCCAGACACCCTTATCAGCGTTAGCAACCTTGGTTTAGTCCTTGATAGGCAGGGTAGGTACGAAGAGGCCGAAACCATGCACCGGCGGGATTTAGAAGGGTCAGAGAAGGTGCTAGGGCCAGAACATCTAGACACGCTTACTAGCGTCAACAACCTTGGTTTAGTCCTTGATAGCCAGGGCAAGTACAAAGAGGCCGAAGCTATGCACCGGCGGGCGTTCCAAGTCCAAGAGAAGGTGCTAGGGCCAGAACATCCAGACACGCTTACCAGCATCAGCAACCTTGGTTTAGTCCTTGATGAGCAGGGCAGGTACGAAGAAGCCGAAGCTATGCACCGGCGGGCGTTACGAGTCCGAGAGAAGGTGCTAGGGCCAGAACATCCAGACACGCTTACCAGCGTCAACAACCTTGGTTTAGTCCTTAACAGCCAGGGCAGGTACAAAGAGGCCGAAGCCATGCACCGGCGGGCGTTCCAAGTCCAAGAGAAGGTGCTAGGGCCAGAACATCCAGACACGCTCACCAGCGTTAACAACCTTGGTTCAGTCCTTAACAACCAGGGCAAGTACGAAGATGCCGAAGCCATGCACCGGCGGGATTTAGAAGGGTCAGAGAAGGTGCTAGGGCCAGAACACCCAGACACGCTTACCAGCATCAGCAACCTTGGTTCAGTCCTTGATAGCCAGGGCAGGTACGAAGAGGCCGAAGCTATGCACCGGCGGGCGTTACGAGTCCGAGAGAAGGTGCTAGGGCCAGAACATCCAGACACGCTTACTAGCATTAGCAAGCTTGGTTCAGTCCTTGATGAGCAGGGCAGGTACGAAGAAGCCGAAGCCATGTACCGGCGGGATTTGGAAGGGTCAGAGAAGGTGCTAGGGCCAGAACATCCAGACACGCTTATTAGCGTCAGTAACCTTAGTTCAATCCTTGATAGCCAGGGCAGGTACGAAGAGGCCGAAGCTATACACCGGCGGGCTTACAAGTCCGAGAGAAGGTGCTAGGGCGAGAACATCCAGACACGCTCACCAGCATCACCAACCTTGGTTCAGTTCTTGATAAGCAGGGCAGGTACGAAGAGGCCGACGTCATCCGCTGGCGCCATCCATAGATTTAACTAAGTTCTGAACTCTGAACACTGTATTACTGTAGGTGCATATTGTAATATATCCTCCTAGGCTCCAATGTCACACTGTCTTGAACGCCAGAATCATCATGGCAAATGAGAGTTCTGCACTTCACGTTTCTAGACTTACTCTAAAGACAGACTTCTGGTGAGCCATTATTAGTTGAGGCCTACGTCATCCGCTGCCGAAAAGGCTGTTATTCGCAAGCAAACGACAAACCCGTAGTCGAGATAATGTGTTGCGAACGTAATTCGTTGGTGACCTCCAAGCCAAAGACACATTTCAATGATGATGGTCGGCGCAGTGAATCAATCCATGCTGTAGGGTTGAGATGGAAGTCCGAAGTCACCTAGCACCCAAAGTCCGGCAAACCAGTTGCTAGGGGACCATCCCGCATGATTTGCGAAATCCCACAATCGATTTCCACTCAAATCTCGTACACATCTCGTAATTTACATACTAAAGTACAGTGCCATACTAGGTGCCACTTTCGACGTCCATCAATTCGATGCGGCCCGCTAAATAATTGATCTGCGCTAAGGCCTTGGTGGTGGGGCCAGAAAAGAGTGACGAAGAATGTATCTGTTAAGCCGATTTCGAGAACGACTGTACCTAGTTTAGAGACTGACTGTATGATACACACTTTTCGGGAAAGACGACTTGGGAACGTATCTGTGAAGTTGAGAGGGTTTGAAAACCTGTTGCTATCGGGGATTAGATTGTGCGCTCCTAGGAGCATTCAATTAGAGTATTTCCAGTTAAGATGACGAGAAACAGCTTCGAGAGACTGGGCGTTTTAAGCATTATGCAAGTTTATAGGAGCGACACACCGTCTTCTATGAGATTAGATTTCTGTTAATTTATACAAAGTAGCTCGAGCAATCGCGCGGCTTTAGTGGCCCCTTAGTCGGTCTTGAAGTGTTGAACGTTGTATATCACAGAACGGCGCGCCACTTTACGGATTGAAGTTTTTTTTTTTGATTTTTAAAAGCCTGGGTCTGGATAGCTAATATCGTCCGGACTGAATTGGTGGCATGGTTGAATTAACTAAGTGGTAATTCTAGACGTGATGTGTGGCTTGTGAAATACGTTATAAGATTGTTCTGGGCCCGAAATAATGCCGGGCGATACTATACGATCCATGGGTCTAACATCCATGGATCCTCGCTTCTAACTAATCGCTGTCTACCTAATGGCCTTGTTTTTCCAGTCCTTTCTTTCCTATACTTCTCGTATTCAAATTGATTGCAACGGCATCCACGGGTGATATAGAATGATCAGGTGAGTGTCACTTTCACAACTTACCACGGGCATTCAATGTACAATGACGCGAAGATTACGTTTTATAATTAATTCGTATATATCAGAAAGCATTAAATAACTTTCAAGAATATGCGATCCTATTCAATCTATATCGAAATCAGTCGGTCGACATTCAAACTTCCCCCACTGTAAAACTATTCACAGCCACGATGCCTACAGGATCATGTCTATGTCACGACCTCAAGTATGATTATACATCTGAACCTATAACCAAGGTAAGCAGCTTGACCATATTTCATAAGTCCTATAACTAAGCTATTCCTATATCTAGGCAACATGCTACTGTCTTTCCTGTCGAAAGATCAGCGGTGGAACGAACACATTGAACCTGTTGCTTCCAGAAGACAAGTTTCGTGTCACCGATGGACGTGCCATAAAACATACTGAGATGCACGAAAGTGGCATGAAATTGACAGTCTACTTCTGCAGCAAATGTGGTTGTTCTATTTATAAGACCCACGAAAAGTTCCCAGGGATGGTTGTTATCCTGGCAGGAACACTCGATGGACCCGATGCACTTGAACAATCCAAGCCAGAGGCAGAGTTGTATTCTCAACATCGTCCTGGATGGTTACCAAATTTTGACTGGGCGGAACAGAGAGAGGAGTTCTAAGCTAAGGAAAAGTTATGTTTCGCCCTGCTTATATGATGAAATTGGCCTCTATTTGGTTTACCACTTTCTTTTATGCATATTTATCGTCTGCCATATAATCTGCCATGCTATGATTTGATGGAAATATCGTAATATCTCTTTGACAGAAAAGTTGACCAGAATCTAAGAATCTAATCACACAACCAACGCTCGATTTTGCAGAGACAGCGAAAGACTTTTATTATTTCAAATCCCTGTCTTAGGCACAATCGGTAGCCTCACCGAGATCGTTAAGAACGATTTCTCGTACCTCTTATCTCGGAGCTTCGACACTCTCACTCCGATATTGAAAGCTTAAAAGTCCGAGATGACCGGCGAAACACTCAACACTATTCAGTCATCACTACCTAGGTAAGAATCCCCACATATCCACTAAGTAATCACTCTATGCCGTGAGATGCTCAGTGAGCAGGACTCTGAGCGCCCTTATAAAATGGCGGCATCCCGATCGGGTAAATTACCGCCACGGCCTAAAAATTCGGGCCATAGACCTAGTACACACCGCATTTTAGGCCGCGCAAGCTGCATTTCCGTTTTCGCTTTAGTGCTCACCCCTTGCAGCTTTCTTCTCTCCGAGTAAATGATAAAACAACCCCAACAAGTAGATCATCCATACACGTCAAGTTTCCAGACATTCAAAGCGTCCCCGTCGAAAAGCTAACACTGATTGTACTGTTTGCCCTACAGGGCTCGGACCTGTTCAACCTTGGGAATATGACGGTAACTTTAAACCTTATAGGCCTGACGAACCATTATGACGTCACCGACCTCCTACGAGTCCCTGTGATCATGGATGTGGATTTCTATCACAGCTTAAAATTCCTTCCTTCACTTTTCCTGACAGTCCTACATTCAATAATACTTCATCACTTCATTAGTTACCCCTAATAAAAACCATGAAACCGCGGACAATCTTGTTCAGCATCTTCCTGAAAGCTCCCTTCGTCTACGCAGCAGAAAAGATCAGCCTTCAATGGGCCATTTGCGACCCAACACCACAAGATACGCTTGCAAAGCTTGGACTCTATGAAGCACTCCCATACAAAGAAAATCCGATCACCTACTACGACGAAGATCCCCCTATACATATCAGCTCCGGATTAATGTTCCGCACCAAAACGAACAAAGGCCAGCCACTCTCCACAGTCAAAGTCCGCTTTCCGGAGGTAGTTCCTGATGTTCCAGACTTCGTCGACTGCTCCTGGGACCACTATAGCGGTAACCAACCATCCTTCACCTGCGAAAAACGCTGTCCTTTGGGCAGTGTAATCTGGCAGGAGGAACAGGTGCAGTTCGCCGAACGGTATGGGACTGTCGACTGGGATATGCTGCGTGCGTACGGGCCCTATCAGAATGCGAAGTGGAAGGTGCGGGTCGGTGGACACAAGGCCAAGTTTGATGATGTAGTAGCTGGAGATCTACATCTGATGGAGGTCGAGACGAAGGTGCTTAGGGAGGAAGCTGATGATGCGCTGCAGGCGATTACGCATTATCTAAACGAGAGGAGCGTTGCACTTTGTGAGCCGCAGGAAGGGAAAACCATGCGACTGTTTCGTGCTATGGGGTACTTCGGGAATGAAAGGGAGGAGCTATAATCAAATGCGAGAGATGTGGACCTTGTGCCGCAAATGTTAGCAAGTCTTACGTTCCCTGAACTATCGTACTTTGCCAGACGGCAATCCATTTTCTTTGAATCAGGGGTGTCTCGCGGCGGCTAAACCTCCTCGTTATTGGCGGTGAATGTAGGCCAATTTACCGCCGAATGTCTGCCTAGTATTACCCCGTGCCCCAGAAAGAGAAAGATACCAGTGTCTCCTGGCGGCTAGAACATCCAAGGAGCAATCTGGTACATACTGCTACAAATATATATGAACAAAGAGTATCGTCGGGAGATCGTATGGGGATAGAAAAGTTGTGAAATGAGTTCATCATACTTCCGTTCACTCCATAATCTGCAGTATGTCCCAAGTGCTAGGAAACATATCGTCAACAAAAGCCATATCCGGCATGAAAGGCTGACGAAGTTCAGCATTCGTCTCTCTGGAGTTCTCAACTGGTGGTTCTGACTTCAACAGCTTGTCGATGACATCGGAATGCTGCGCGAGGGAAATATCACCCAGGTCCCACCCAAAGTTCTTGCGATGCGATCGCAACGAATCCAAAAGGTCACTCGCCATTCTTAAGGAGCCGCTTCGAGCAAGACCCGCAGCCTGCTCTGTCTCCAGTGCGCATCGAATCAAGAACGTCACCGTTGCCGAAAATGTGAATGCTACGACAGGTAGCCAGAAGTCACCCAATTGTGGCTCTCCGAGTTCCTGGACAAGAACCACAATGTCCTCCGCGGTCCTCCGGGCCTCCATAACACGGTTGGCCATTTGCTCTGCATTCGATTCGGGTGCTTGTCGTTCGCGATCTAGGTCGATGCGCCGGAGGAGGAGTCTTGTTGCCAGATATGCCAGACGGAGATTGGAGGCACCAGGAATGTTTAGGTTTGAGCCGCGGATGATGATCTTGCGGATGTCTCCTGTTAGTGAGTCCACCCATTTGTTCAACTCCAATTCTAGATTTCTGCTTGGTCCTTGGGTTTCGATTCGGATGCTGTACACTTGCTCCAGGCAGTGGTCTAGCACGTCGGTCAAGTTCATGAGCTCGATAAAAACTGCGTTTGCTTCGTGATCTCGTTCCCAATCTGACAGATAGTCGGATATTGGTAACGGTACATCGTATTGTGATCTTCTTATATGGGGAGGTGTCCCATATGCAAGGCTTGACCTATTAGAGGATGAGTTCCTTGAATGTCCTATTGTCAGGGAATGCGTTCAGAACGTACCAGCGATCGTGGAGTAAGATAGACCACCAGATCTTCATTCTTAAGTACTTCTCCTCCCGGGGGATATCCCACGGGAGTGGATTTCGATTTAAACCCAGGGAATGGCACAACGCAACAGCCGAGCCAAGTCTCACCCCGTTGCCTGTCATAGATGTGGTTGGACGGCCCCCAACATCGAGAAGAATAGCCTTTATCGTCGATATCCCAGCTGACGCATGCAACTCGGAATACGAGGCTTCAATGGCAAGATTCCATACAAAACGAACGTCTGGGCACCTTTCTCGTGATAGAAGGGGGTCATGTTGCCACTGGGTGAGCACGTGGGCATATAGGCATGCCAAAAGCGCAGGAGAGATGCGGTGTCTGGCATTTGTGTATTGCGCCCGAAAGGACCTTTCTTCAAGTAGTGGGAGACAAGGATTGATCTTTCTCAGATATCTAGCCGCAACAATTATTTTCCAAAGCTTCTGCCGAATACTAATGTCAAGTGTAACTCACATGTCTATTAAATGCGGTCCCCACGGCTCTACAAGCTTTTCAATGGTCTGTAGCTTATGCAATGCTGGACTAGAGTTGACCATGAGCCCCAGAGGCCGCTTCTGCACCTTCGTGAATATAACCGGGGACGAGGAACTACCTGGCTCGACGGGACGAATTTCACGGATTCCCTGCCCACCCGAAATATTCGATAGGTAATCGGCCAATACATGATTATCCCCGGTCACCGCTGGACCAAGGATATGCGGATTATCATCTTCGGCTTCAAGAGACAGTGGCGTGTCCTGGTCGTTCTGAGCCTGTGTAACAATCGAGAACTGCGGCGAAGTGCCGACCAGAGGGGGCCGGCTCAGTGACTGGGCAGCTGCTATTGGCGTTCGTAGTGTTGGATGTGGTAGTATTGGGTCTGCCTCCGTAGAATACCTCTTCTGCGGTGTTGGCTTCGCTCTTCCGTTGGGAAACGTACACTCTGTGCCGTGCGCACGACACATCAGACAGGCCGCGGTGTGGGGCTCCAATTTGCATCGCGATTTTCTCCGCCGGCATGGTACGCATGCTGGCTTCGTATGAGAGCGGTATGGTCGCTCGTCGCCACTCTCCATCTTGTTCGTCAGTGCTTCCCAGGCAGAGGGAAATCCCGCGGCAGGTTTCCCTCGGCGAAGCCTAGGAGGGGTGCGGCACAGTCGATTTGTGTCCTGTCCTTAAGATTGCACGGAAGCAATGACTAGAAGCTGGGCTCTTGTTAGATGCGTACCTTGTCTATTGTGATCTGTCAAGCTCAATCAGCCGTTATTTGACAGTCAGAATATCAGTCGTTGCAATAGGGAAATTCCGCGGGGAAGAGTGGGTCCGGCTGCTGTTGGTCCATGGACCTCCCGAGATCGGACCCGTGGACTTCGAGATGTTGTTTGGATGAAATGTAGACCTGTATTTCTCTGTTTCTAGGTCTATTTGACCGAAAATATCACTTACAGACTGGAGACAGAAAGTAAGTTCTGATAGGGCCCTACGTAATGGGATCAAGTCGAAGAGAGCTCGGCGTTAGGACAAGCCCCCCAAATTCATGATAAGCCTAGGGTCAGGGGTGGATGCAGCTCACGCTGAGATTCATTCACATTGAAGATGCTGTGCATACTCAACATTTTTGTGGTACAATATGTCCGTTGACCAGACGTCTATGTACGTCGACAATAAGTTAGAAAGGTCCGTGACTCTGGCCAAGGCCCCATAAATAGTGACATAACTGGGAGATGACCGCAATCACCAAAACATAACCCCATCCGAGGCCATTTGTGGCAGGACGTCTCGGGAACTTTGGTTAAGAGTCAACATCGTAATCACTGCTTAATAGGGGTCTGCATAGACATAATTGTTATTCTATCGCGACCAAATTCAAGAGTGGGGAATAAATTCGCCAATCGCCGTTGGTCGGTTTCGAACCTGCGACGTGGGGCCGTGGGTCAGTCACGTGATCCGTTAATCAAGCAGGGCCAATCATAGGTTACAAAAATGCCTGCACCCTATAACCTCAATATAGGGCCTGTAAAGGAAAAAAATTTAGTAGCTTCTCTTTGATTATGCGTGTCATCCTTAGTGCAGGGGCCATGCTAATCTTCTCTGTATATTTTCAGTTGACCATATGCCCCGAAGGGCGAAATATCTATACGTTTAGTTCATTATAACCTCGCTTTCTGGCAGAAACTGACCGCCTTCCGTATTAGTCTTGTTTGCTGTCTACGTGTACCTAGGTACGTCATTGTCCTCTGAATTTAGTTCTCTTTAGGACTGGGAAGCTACAAAGCTTTCGCCATTTTGAGCTTACTTGTTGCAATGAACAGCGATTACCGAACTGTTCAAGTGCATACCTTGAAGTGCTGATCACTAGGAAGTCACAATGAGCACGCGACTCATATCTTAGTGTGATCCAGTATTCTGCCCTTGCAGATCTAGAGGATCCCTTGGAAGCTTCAATACAAGTCTATTATCCTGGTCATATGTAGCCCAGTATGCAAGGCTGGGGTTGACCGGCAGAACTTCTCACTCCTCACCTTTTAGAGTACTTGCACCTCCTCCCCAACCATAAAGATCCCCTTGTTTGCATAACCAACAAACCCATCAATGCACCATCCGCAGCAGATCCTCCAGGTTCCATACAGGCAAAACAAATTAAAACACAATCACCAATGCTAGCCAACGATTGTGGGGGGACGATCAGGAGGAACCCCAATACACTCCAACCCTATTAAGAGACGTCTACGGAGAACGAGTGTATGGCGAAAGTGCAAGTCGATGAACAAATGGGTGTTCTGACTTACGGAACTGTCTAATGCATACAGAGTTAATATTCTGAGTAAATCCCTTGAAGCTACTTGTTCATTTGATCCCACTAGTGAGAGCCGTGTGGAGCGGAAATTGCACGAGGAAAGCCAGGATGACGAGGGTATTCTCGTGTTCTGAAAGATGAGTAGGGGTGCGTGCGGTATTACTTATAGAATATAGTTGTCTCTCATTCATTAATTAGATGTTGTTCGAATGATCATGGGACTTTTTTGTAGGCTTCAGGCCCTGGTCGTAAATGTTCTTCTTTGGCAGAGAGGACCATTCATCAAGTCCAAATTATTTCGAAGCAACTGCCTCGGCAACAACAAAGTTTTCCTTGTCAGAAATACTGCCTTTGTTATGCTCCTCGTCTTGGGCTTGGGGCAACTGAGCGGTGTCCTTGGAATGCTCGATGGGAACGTGGGCCCTAACAACGAGCCAAGTAGGCCACACTGAAAGGACTGGAAAAAAAGGTTAGCACTGCTCCTTTATAATCATTTAGTGGGTATTGCTTACCTAGAAGAATCGTGTTGACGATAAGTGGCACTCTTCCGCCATGCCATTTCTTCGAGTTGAGGCCGTAAGAGACAGCCTGCGAAAAGCTCTCTTGGCCACGAAGGATACCAGATAACCGGGCTATATCTTGTCAGTAATCTGTAGATAGTATAACCAGGTTGGGTTCAACTTACATAGTTCTGAGATATTGTCGGTCATTGTGGAGAGAAGGTAGTAGAGGAAGTTTTGCAGTGACTGCTGAGCGAATTCTAATGAAGAGTTAGCAGTGTCGCGGTATTAAATCATTCACGAAGCTCACCCCAGAGGAGGATAACGAAGAATCCCTCAACGAAGCCTTTGTCGGCCCAGTCAAGCGTTGGTGGGTTCTTAGTGTACTTTTCTTGGATAACCCAGCAGTAGACCCAGGCAACGATGTGGACGACGATCACGTAGAAAAAGCTGTGGACTCTGTCAGCCTCTATTCTCGTGTTAATTTGAATGTTGAGGTTCTGTACCTGTACTTGATTCTGTTTCTGATTGAAAGGCCGCGATAGTCCAGGAACCTACTAATGAGTGTTGAGGCAAGAAGAGTGGAGAAGTAGGCTTTGGTCCATGTTAGCACTGATGCAAATGCGTATGCAAACAATGTGAGGGTGTAAACATACTGACGAATCCAATAAGAGCGCGAGCGCGCACACCAAAGTAGTACGTTTTGAAGTCTAGACCAATCAATCAGCAATTGAAAACAATGAAGAAAGAGAGGGATCCATACTTCCAGTGTACATATTAAAGTATGCAGCCCAGAAGACAGGTAATAGCAAGAGAATCTAGGGGTGTTAGCCACATATACCACATAGGCGCGACGAAATCCATGATATTAAACCTACCTCCCTTCGCCGGCAGACCTTCCAGAGCTCTTTCATTTCATCACGCCACGAGTCCTGCAAGATAATCCTGACTTTACTTCCATCCGTGCGTTGAACCTTATCGGGTGACGTGAGAAAGAAGGCTATAGGCACGGCAGTGCATTGGAGCGCGATGAAGATGAGATATGTGTCTGTTGTGTTTTAGCAATCGTTCATGATATTTAATCTGCCTGTATCAACGTACCAGATCCAACTTTTCCTTTGGCATGGGCGTCGGCGGCACTTTTCAATCGTCAGTAAAATCTGTCTGTAAGTGTATTGGAATTAGACATACTTGTTGAGACCAAGGACAATAGCACCTCCAACCAACGGGCCACCTGTACGGAACCAAAGCCAGATGCTTCTTAAGTCAGTCATTTGGCCACTGTATAAAATTGTAGAATATCTCACTTCATATATCGCCCTCGCTTTGCGGGCTCAGGATATCCCAGTGCCACAGCACCCTCAGAGGCCCAGAACAGACCAGCGCTATAAAGGTTAGTCGATGCTCTTATTTCATCTTGCAGATATAGGATACCCACGATAAACCACAAAATACCGATCCAACCAGCACAAACCACACATTTCCCTATACAAGATTAGTCTTCATCCTTGGACTGCACAGATGGTTCTAATCAACGTAGAACTCACAAAACGATTATTTGTGTACAAGGCAGCACTATATATAGAGGTCAGTCCCAAGATAACAATATCTCATACTCCGTTCTTCTGACACGTACGAATACAACGGATACCCCACAGCGCCTAGCATCAGGGTCCATCTTAAGCCAATCCGGTTGGCGATGGGGCCACCGAACAGACACAAAATCCCCACTAGCAAGCAAGTTAGCGCAAAGCCCGATTTGAAAATTTCAATGTGATGGCAGCAAGACACCACATACTTAGACCAAAAACAAGTGCATTGGCTGCATTAATCAAGAAAGGCTCCTGCGCGCCACCAGCACCCAAAGCATTCATGGCATTCCATAAGCCTGGGGCTGTGAATCCAACACCCCCGATAATACAGGCATTGAAGAGTGTTCCGCGATGCCATACTCGCTTTTCAATTGGCGTATCGGACAATGCCGAGATAGAAGCTCGTTCGGCCATTATGGCGTTTCCACGGGTGGCTTAAGGTTAAAGATAGTAAGCACCTTGAATCAAACCACGAAGATAAAATTCCCAACGCCAAGTCAAAGACTAAACGGGAAACACGATATATATAGTTTTTCCCCTGAAGAAACAAACTAGCTACCTGGAAGTGTTAATGGTGCATTAGGCCTATTCTCATCCTTTTGAAAGATTGCGTGCTTTCGAGCTCTCATGCTCTAGTGCCATTTTGGGACTAGCCTCATCTGCCAAGGGAGGCTTTGTAGAGTTCAGCCAATCAACGGCGTGACTAGCAGAAAGGTTGTGGGAAATTTAGTGGGGAGCCCCGGTTGAGTCAATGTCGCTTCCATTGTCGCGACTTCGAATTGGGAAGGCGGGAAGAATGTGGGGTTCTGAGATCTTGGCCTTGATAAGGAGAGGAAATTGAGTCACATACACAAAGATGGAGTAGACAAAGGGAAGAGAAAATTTTGATTATTACGTGTAAAGTCGTTATGTGACATTTGCAAATCTAGTTTCCAGACACCTCCTTGACTGCAGCGATGATATCGCTCGGTCCAAGGCCCTGAGCATTGACTTGCTCGTACAGACCACCGCATCCCTCCTTGATAGCACCAATGGACTTGAACTTGGGTGTGAATTTGCGCTCAAGGAGCTGTGTACCCAGGCGAGAGCCGAGACCAGTCTTCTGCGCAATCGACTCAACAACCAGGACGAATGGTGAGGATCCATACAACTTGATAGTCTCCTCGTCGACGACGTTGAGAGTGGGCTTGTTGATCAGACCGACATCGAAGCCCTCCGCACGCAGGTTCTCGACAGCATCAAGCGAGCGGTAGAGCATATCACCGTACGAGACGATGTAACCAGCGGAGCCCTTCCGGATGACTTCTTCCTTGCCGGGAACGAACTTATAGCCCTCACCAAAGAGCTTTTGGTCGGTGCCCTCCTTCAAGATGTAAGGTACCTTGGAACGGGTGGAGAAGATGAAGCGCATGCCCTTGTTCCAGAACACCTCGTTGACTACGGCCTTCATCTGCTCGCCATCGGCAGGGAAGTACAGCGCGGTGCTCGAGGCATCCATCAGACCATTGTCGGCGAAGAAGTGGTTCAGACCGAAGTGGCAGGTGTTATCGGCCATCTCGTCAACACCGCTGTGAGAGAAGTGCGACAGAACGGTACAGTCGTTCAGACGGGCCATAGTGATCTCAGAGATACACATCTCCAGGAAGGCAGAGAAGGTAGAGAAAACACCTTGGCGCTCTCCATTGCTACCAAATCCGAAACCAGCGGCAGCAGAGAAATTGCCGCGCTCCATGACACCAGATGGGATGAAGGACTCGGGGTGCTTGGCGCCGATGGACTTCAGGCCGGTGGAGCCTGCCAAGTCGGAGTCGATGACCATAACTCGACGCTTAGCCTCCTCCTTGCTCAGTTTGTCAAGAATTTCATTCACGGCTTCACCGAAAATGGACCGGTTCGCACCCTTGTCCTTGGTCGAGCCCTTGTACTTGTGAGGATTTGAGCCAGGCTTGATATCGTCGTAGAAACCAAGCTGTTGCTGGCTGTATCCGCGCTTGGTGAGGTATTTGCGGGCGATTTCGACGGGGATTACGTCGTGGGCGTGACATTCTCCCTCGATTTCCTCGATGCCGGCGGCCATCTTGCGGTCGACAACAACGGCGGCGGGACCGTCGTGGTTGATGACTTCGCACATAGCGCCGTATAAGGAGTCGAGATCCTCGCCCTGGGCACGGAGAACCTTCAAGCCGTGTCCATCAAGGGTCCGAGCAATCTCATAGCCCTTCAGGTATTCAGAGGGGTGTCCGGCAATTGTGACATCGTTGTTATCGATGAAGAGCTTAACGTTCAGATTTCTGGCCACGGCAATTCGCGCGGCCTCGGCGTCGTTTCCTTCTTGTTGGGATCCATCAGATCCCAACAGGATCACGTTCTTGTCCTTGTTGGCCATAGCAATGCCGTTGACCATACCCCACATGTGACCCAGACGACCAGAGCTGAACTTGATACCTGGGGTGAGACCGAGCTCAGGGTGGCCGGGGAGGTGAGAGTCGGCGGCACGATAGTTCAGCAGGTGATCGGGCTCGATCTTGCCGTCCAATGCAGCCAGCAGGTATTGTGTGGCGACACGGTGGCCGGCCTCGTCGTACAGGGCATCGACCCATTTGTTGGGGTTGGCGTTCATGAAAGCAAGCAAGATACAGACTTCGGGGGCTGTATCGAAGGGACCTCCAGTGTGGCCCGCGACACCACGGGCGGCACCCGTTGCTGTGAAGGCAATGATGGCATCTCTGAAAATGTTGATATTGTGTAGCAAATCGCTTTTCTGTTGGGCTGACAGCTGGGGGGTCTTCGGGTCAAGCTTAAGCTGCTTGAACTGCTTGAGATCGACGGGAAACTTGTAGCCGCTCATAGTGTAGACTGACTTTTAGAATTCTTTCTAATGGAAGAAGTTTGAAGAAGCAAAATTATTAGGCCAGTGGGGGTATCACCGCTATAAACTTGTGAGACGGCCTGATCCCAGTATTGACGTCATAAGGGCAGGGTTGAGGTGACCTGTTTTCGGCACCGAACAACTTGAATTCTTTGCTCTCTTTATATTCGTTGACATTCTCTCATAAGTTCCACTTATAATTCCTCTCATCTTTCGAGATTGTTCCGATGATTTTCAGATTCTCTCAAATGTTTACAAGCACCTCACCCATGGAAACCCTGCACGTGGCTATTCTACCTAGGTACGTACCCTAACTCTTCCATAACCAAACTCACGAGTTCGAATACCCCGAGTATAATAGTATCCTATTAATGGCATCAAAAATGAATAACTGGTTTCAGTTTGAACAATATTGACCTTTCGTTATATATATATTTCTTTTTGACCCCATTCCCTCTCCTCTGTTATGTATTAGACAGCAAGGGATTATTGATACTATTTTTCATTTTCAGAAATCTACACACTACTTCTTGCCTCTGCTCTTATCTAAATTTCCAGGCCGGCTTGGTGGCTGCCGCTTCATCTCTTGTTCCGGTAAATCAACGCTTTTGCAACAGCCTGGTGTTTCACGCCGTTTCCGGGCAACTCCGCGCCGAACAAGCAACTAAAGCGCCCAGGCAAACCCTCACTTATTTCAGTAGCGTAATGGCATTATACAAACCATTTAGAATGCGGGGAAGACTGTTCTAAGTAACTGTACTATTCTCGAAAGGGCCATTTCTCCGAGATAGCCGATTCACCAAGACAATACAAGCTATCAAACTCCCGTCAGGAAAATATGGCGTGCAGTAGTCGGTGGTACTGTAGTATCCCTCATGGGCTGATGACTGAAAGGTCTTAGGCGTCTCAGCTTATTTTCCCTCAATGTTACTTGCATTCATCTTTTAGAAAAGCAAATGTCCGGGTATAGTCTATACAAGATTGTCTCCTGTGGGACATATGAGGACAGTGCATCCCCACGACTGATAATCCAGGTATCAGATATGCCATCCTACCCTCAGAACGTCATCAACAGGGCTGGCCAGTACGTCGACTCGGTAGCAGGGCACTGTTATGCCACCAATGTAGACTGGACAGTTCTCACCCAATTCCACGAGACAAACCCCAACACCAAACAATATATGACAGAATGCTGGACCCCCGCATCCGCATCATGGAACCAAGCAGCCGATTTACCATGGGGCCTTTGCAAAATTGGGCATCGAGCGTTATGGCCTGGACACCAGGTACAAATGATCAAGGCGGTCCGCATCTGTCAAGTGGCGGCTGTGCAAACTGTCGAGGTCTGGTGACTATAGCAACAGAGGACTTCGAGGCGCTCTATAAACAGATGCTTCCATTTGCACCGCCGCGAACTACTGCTGTTGTTCCGAGGATCAGTAATAAAAGTAAACGGGAGATACAAATGGGGGTCATAGAAGTGGAGTAG
The DNA here is from genome assembly GCA_002072365.1 of Penicillium flavigenum. Classification (NCBI taxonomy): domain Eukaryota; kingdom Fungi; phylum Ascomycota; class Eurotiomycetes; order Eurotiales; family Aspergillaceae; genus Penicillium; species Penicillium flavigenum. Next base: position 684,036 of record MLQL01000007.1, on the reverse strand, counting down.
CATATTTTTGCTCTTTATTAGCAGGTTATCACATTATCTGAGCTCCCACTCTCTCTGTGTTCATGGGTTTTCGATTTACTTGGGTGACAGTACCGGTAGGTACCCGTGGACATCGTTTTCCTTACTAGCTTGTCAGTGATGTAAGACCAGTCAATATCATAATTGCTGGCCAAGACAACGATCGAAGTTGCATCCAACGCACTTACTAGGTCGGTGCAGATCAGACTGGTTTGGTGCTCTACAAAAGCGGGGTACTCTACTTAGGGCTCTCCGTCAACTTTATGGGGATAAATGGCAGTTCTCTGCATAATTGCCTCACTATGCCGTATATGCAGGCATCCGTTTTGTGTGCTATTGCCTCCACATGGTCAGCCTTGGGCTTGCTTTCGTGTCAATCCGTGTTCCAGAGCTACTATCGGATGCACTCAGAGACTGGGGGTCATATCCTCAGCCCTAGAGCTCGGTCCGTTGCTTTTTCTTTGCAGATCGCTCGGACAAGACGGCTACAGCTTTTCTTTATAACTTGGCACCGGAATCATCGGAACAGCTGTAGATAGCTTGCTCGATCCCATACAAGAAGAAAGCAGGGTCCTTCTTTGGAGTCTTTTTAAATTATCTTCGTGTAAGGAGTACTGAACTCTTGAATTATCCGTTCCGTATAAGGAGCTTGTATTCTCGAGAGTTCCAAATATCCGACTACGGGCCAGGTGTCAGTCATCCAAAGGGGGATTGAAGAGAACTCGCATCGCAAGGCCCAGCCCAATTCCAATTTGGACTGGCCTCAGGAGACTCAAAATAAAGCAAATCCTGCAGTCAGTCATAACGGAAAACAGTAAGCGCGACAAGTAAAGATGGCCAATGAAACACAACGTGTGTTGTTCAGAAAAAGCAAAAGGCCTATCCAGTACTGAATTGGGGTTTTTAGTTGATGATCCCAAGATACCCATCCGTCAACTTCGGAATTCGAGGCTCTTTGGGTCTACCAATGCCAATTCTACCCCTAGTAGTCCGTATCGCCAAGGCAGACATACACCAAATACGTCGAAGGATTGCATTTCTGGTCGCCTAAACTGAAGAGTTGCATATTGATATTGCCAACAGAGGATGGCAAACATATTTTGAACCATAACCTTCAGATATAAGAAGCCCCGGGGTGGCCATCAACCTCAGTCGTACAAGTCTAAACCCAATTCCATAACTCAAACCAATACATCCCTTCAGCTTCAATTTAAACCAGCAGTTTCCTTTAAAAATGAAACTATTACTCCAAGGCACTACAATCCTCGCCATTCTTATTGCCAATGCATCGGCCGCAAAGAGTGGCATCTTTGCTGCAAATGGTGTCGAGCTAGAAATGTACCAGTCTGGCGAGGATATCATCTACGGAGAGCCAGTAAGTCCTTAGTCTTTGGGATTTCCTACACACCATAACTGACTCCATACAGCAAAGCATGGTGCAGGTATAATACCGATTACTCCTGATTATAAGGAATGATTAATTTTTAACAATTTTATTTTAGGCGAGAGGCCTTGAGGGCCGAGCATGCACCAAATGTGTGGGTCACCATGGAAGTTGTGTTGTAGGTGAGGGCAACTGCTATCCTCCCGATATGTGTGGATTCTGTGGAGGTTGTTCTGTCAACCAGGCCCGGTGCCAGAACCCCGACAAGGAAGGTTGCCAGTGTTACAAATGATTTTGGGCGAAATCAGAGACGATTTTCGCTTTCGCTGAGGTTAATGCTGTTTGAATTCTTTGTGGTAGTAAAGGACTCCTACAGTCCTTTCCTTTCCTTCCTTCTCAATAGCTTTCGCTTCCCAATACATTCATTCTCAATACCTACATACCTAGGTATGTATCCTTTATAATCTCATCTACTATGTACCATCTCGTAGTACATTCGGACAAATGCAAAAAGGTTCATTGTAAGAGAAAGGGCTTCATCCAATTTATGTCACAAATCTATATTCCACTATCAAAGGCAGATCAAATAACGAAACTTTCATCCATATATATACTCCCACCACCCTTTCTTCCACGTCCGCCCAAACCGATGATTCACACACGCCTTAGGGTGATTAAATCCACCGGCCTGACTATGTCTCTGTCCGTTCCCCCAAACACTGATTGGCAACACGCACAACCCACCCATGGATTTATTTGACACAGCCTCATCTGCCTGTATACAGACAGGGTCACGGAGTTTATGAAACGGCGCCCACGTTACCCGTTTCTCCACCTCCCGAGTTGTAGGAGAGATGAGATCCCCTATATCCGCATCCGCATCAGCTGATTGTTGAACGAGCGGATGTGTCAAAGGAAGCGAAGAGGAAAGTGTGTCGAGAATAGCATCCGTGAAGACATCAGGCCCCGTAACCCCCAGTATAGCCTTCTCGTCATACGCCGGACTGTAAAAGAGGCTGGTATGTTCACTATTGTATTGCCTTGTATGTGCTAGAACTCGCACAATAGTCTCACGGAGGAGCGGACTGAAGCGTCGCGGTGCATACATTGTATACTGGATCAGTCCGTAGCTCCTTGTCCAGTGCCAGTCGCGCATGAATTGTGGGGAAGCATAAGGCTCGTCGACTTCGACTCCAACAACGAGTGATACATCGGGTTGGGTGTTTTGTGTGTATTCCTCGGGTGTGGGTGCGAAGAAGGGCTCTAGTGCTGGGCAGGTCTTGATCGTCCGAGCGGGGAAGACATCGATGTCTGCGTAGAAGCCTCCATAGTACCAGAGAAGGAGGTATCTGAGGAGGTCTGCTCGGAGGACATTGTGGGGGTAGGACTTGTATATGGTTGCGATTTCGGGGATGGCGGATAGTTCGTTGGTTACGAACTTTATGGCCTTTTCATCGGTGACTAACTTTGTGGTTTTCAGTTGGAGTCAAGCAAGATACTTGTGGTCGCAGGTGAAAGTACTTACATTATACTCCCACTCCTTATTTTTCCCTTGAAATACTATCGAGTCGTCGCTCCTGTGCTTTTGATTTTTCGCTATCTGCCAGATTCTATCTTCGGACATGTTGCTTTCCTGACTTCGGGCCAATGCGGCTTTTTCAATCTTCTCCAGGGCATCCGATAGCTGCTTTTCATATTGAACATCCTGATTGTTTCGAAAGGGAGAGCGGTAGATAAATCGTGGCGTGTCCTCTACTTGATGTTCTGGTGGTGGTCGATCTGCGCGGGTATTGTTCTGGGTGGAAGGAGGAGCTGGAAGATGATAAAAGAGGAACCATATAAAGGCAATAAATATTATACAAGATCCACGACGAGTAGATAAGAATCTGGATGCCTGCACGTTAATTCTTCTAAGGCTCATTGTGGTAGTAGTGAAAATTGAAACCGCAAAGAAACGGCGACTTGAAGGCTGATTCAACCAAGACTGGAATCGAATCACTGTCTCATGTGAATAATTACATATACCAGAAGACTAAATAGTGCATTCTTGGAGTGACAGGAATGGAATATGGCAAAGATGAGGGGGGGGGAAGAGAAAGAAGGAATTAGAATAGCAAACAAAAGGTTGTATCAAGCCAAGGATTAGATATACGACCAAACCCCCTAGGTTTCATGCAGCCTTTGACACGATTTATGATCAAAGCCTCGAGGTTGCCTCCAATTTCCTTCTAAATATCTACAAACCCACTTGGCGGTCTAATTCTTTGTTTGACAGCGGCCCATTTCGGGTCGATCCAACGCTAGACAAGGATATCCCTGTCGAGATTCAATAGTTCACATTTCGCATTTGTAATATTACAGGGGGCTACCTCATTGTTTTGGTTAGGTAGAGCTATTGTGGAGGTGAAATATACCACTATAAGAACAATGAAGTCAATGGTAGTAGCGGATGAGACCGTAACCAACAAAAGTCGATTCATGGATTCTCGGGGTTGTCTCAAAATCTCCACCTTCTTGATCTTTGTAGAAATCGGTTGGTTACACCTGTCTCACAAGTGGCAAGTGGCCAAAGTGGAAAGGGGTTGCTAGTGGTCCAGCTAGCGAGGCTCATAAATGCAACTTAAGATGATCAGAGAGAAATGATATGTGGCATTTGCTAAGAGAAAGACGGACGTGGAAGGAAGAGAAACTTTGGCCGGCCTTCTCTCCGAGCCTTGTAGGTGCCGTGTAGTGTAATGGATAGATGGCACGTAGAGTATGCCCATCCCACATAGAAGGCAGTTTGTGTGTCGGTATAGGAAGTAGGCTAAACCCAGAAACCTGCATCAAGGCGTGGCTGGACAGTGTTCTTTCTGTTGTCGCGGGCAAACATATAGAGAAGAGACCACATTCGAAGGGAGCTACAAGTCAGAATTGGAGTGATGCCGTAGCACGAAACGGACAATGCGAGATAGCTGAACCACGTAGTGTCCTACGTACTGGGGGACAGCATTCCCTATAGGGGTAGAGAGATTGCTCAACAATATTTGGATGCCTTTGGCTTCTGCTCATTTCGGGAAGACAAAAAATCCTGCCTACATAGAGAAATGTTGAGTCTAACAGACGGAAAGCCACAGAGAGAGGGAACTGGATTATGTGAAGAGAGAAGAGCTCCCAGATCCTGCTATCAGTTTAATTACATATACTAGCCTGCTAGCCTGGCCTTCAAGACATCCACCATCCATTAATGCACCCGATGATTCCAACGTTCCTCTTTCTGTCGCTGATCTCTAAATCGAAGGGAGCTCAAATTGTTTCAGTTAACGTTATTTTTCATCATCCGTTCTTATCTGATCAGAAATTATCTGGGCACCTGGGCACCATGCATAAGCATAGTAACCCTGTGATATGAAGGGTAAGTTGAACCAATCAAAGTCATAATATGGTGCGCCTCGAAATTACGTACCAGAAGTACCGGATAGGCTGCCATGGGAAGGGAGTGATTCCTGGAGCCTGGAAGAGTGAGATTCGGATTATTAACAATCTCGAGTTAGAAGCTATCTTCCAAGCCATAAGCTAGTCCAGAGAAGGAGTGGTTAAAAAGGATTGTGTACTGTATGAGCGAAGGCGCAACTGAGACGAGATTCCCAAGGAATCGTAGCTCCGGTCGTAAATGGAAAGGTTTAGAAAGACGCAATTGAAGCGATTTAACAGAACCTTCAACACTAACCTGACATCCTTCTCTAATTTTCCGACGGCTGAATCCATTTATCCCACCAGGATTGAGTACCATACAGGCTCTTTCCTGGCAGCCCGTACAAACGTACTGATAGCCGGAAGAGTAATTTTCCAGACCGACACATTCCAAGTGTTGCCAAGCATGGCATTTAGAACAACAAATACCGTGCGTCTCCAGCCCAGTGCGCTTACCGCAGCAAGGTATAGAGGACTTGAAACTTCGAACGTCAATATTTTTAAACTGAGATTCTGAGGCGTAGTAGCATTGCTCAGCTGTGAAGGATGCCTGCGAAAATGCTACGGCATCTCGCGGTTCCAGTTCATGAAGAACCATTTGAACAATCTCAGGCGGCATGTTGACCGGCCACTTCTCCCTATATGCGTAAGGCTTCTTCTTCCAACAGTTTGATGTTAGAACCCGGGCTAGACCACGGAACCCAGATGAACATCGGATTGCTGAATAGTTGGAAAGCAATATTAGGCTCCTAGAGGCCAGAACAACCTCGTGAGAACGCTCCACGAAAGCGACACGACGTGGTGAAATTACAATCAAGCGAACATCGTCATGTCTGAGTAGGGAGTCGCCAATATATGACTCGGCTTTCGCGACGGCTCCGTTTATCATGGCATTGGATTCAACGTCATCTTGTAAAACAACAAGGTACCCATGGAACCAATAGACGTCCGCGTTGGGGTAGCTCCAACGGGGCTTTGACGCGAATGAGATTGGAAGCTCAACGTTGTAATCGCAAGACACCTCAAAATCCCAGGCCGCAAGACGGAGGAAAGCAATACATAATACCCTGAATACAGGGAAATCGTATCTCCATGTGGAAGGGTCATCGACATAGAAGCGCCAAATAAAAACGAGGTCGGTAAAGAATCGCCCCTGTAGCTCGTTCATGGGTGTAGGGATGCCAAAGTCGATTTCAAACGTCTCGAAGTTCTTTGCTTGCACGTCATTGTTGCTCCCACAAATATATTCACTAGACATATACTGAGGATTCTGCACCACATGATGATTTATGCTAGATGCCTCATGGATGTTGGCGAGATCCATCCGTGTTGCCGAAGGTGTCAATGATCTGGATCCGTCAAGCTCACTCCATAGTGAGATTGTGAAAGTACCAGCATCTAGATCGACAGTGTATACATAATCTAGATTCGAGTGAATTGGGCTAGGAAACGGGACTGGTTCCCATCCTTCAAGATGGTCGGGCTTATCGCATAAATTTTTGATTATTCGGAATGTCGACTCATTGTCAGGGAAACTTATCCGCCCTCGAGGGTGATAGAAGCGGTACCATTTCCCTAAAAGAGTATGTTAGCGTTTGCAAGCCGTATGATACGGACGATCACCAACCATCGATGTGTAGGTTCCAGAGCCCTCTACACCCCATCTCTTTGACAAGGTCCTGGAGGGGAAAGTGGTTAGGGGTTTATAGATATGCTGGGTTGCGGAGCTGTCATACGCAATAGACTGCTGGAATCAAGGCTTGGACACCAAGGTGAAGTTCCTCTGCGGAAGTTTAGACAAGAAGTTGGAAAGGTTCTTGTCTCAAGCCCTTGTGCATTCTGACGCGAAGAACGTCAGATGTTGCCCAAGTGGAGCAGGCACGCTTGTTTTAAGAGAAATATTTAGCCCGGTCTTTTCACGGTCAGCTGACTTGATCAACTGCTAGTTATACGTAGCAAACAACCAAAATCATGCGCATTTCCTAATACCTAGGCACCCCCAAGTCTACTACAAGAATTACTAGCACTTGGTAAGCCCTAAACCAATATGGAAAGACGTGGAAATGGATGCTGATTGATTTTAATGCTGTAGTGAATACCCGTTATCTGGATGATATGAGGAAGTGTAGGGCTTAGCACTGCCTTGTGAGCCCTTATAGGTTAAATACTTAAGTAGCTTCCTACTTTTTATAGATCACACTTATTTTACTACCTAGGTATTTAATCTTCTAGTGCCTATACCTAGGTAAGGCTGTAGTATTAGTTGGCAGGGCCCGGAAAGGCGGCGTGTGATTGGCTAATTGTCAGTCCTTTCCCCGCCTTTTCTACCAGATAGGTACTCATGCTCCCAAGGCTACATATGTACCTAGGTATACAGGTTCAGAAAATATCCACTCGCTTAACCTTGACTGGTCTCATGTATATGATGTAGCATCGTACTTCGTATAAACCTTGTAGCAGACCATGTCACAAGTCGCGCCAAGACTTTTCTAGCCCCAATGTTTTGATTCAGCTGAACTGCCTGTATTGTATCTCGCCTCAAAAAAAAAATTCTTTTTCAGGGGGCTTGAATATTTCATCTGTTGCTAGAACTAGCAGGCATACTCATATATATTCATATGTATTATTATATTCTGATTTTAATAGATGAGATTTATAGAGTGACTTAAAGTTATGGACTATAGGGCCATTCGATTTAATATTCCGTATTCCCACTGTTACCTCGCTTGGATATTAAGACTCCTAAGGAATACGGCGCCTTCCGGATCCTCCCTTAGTTTGATAGGCCAGAAAGACTTTTGTTCAGCCCGAGGCAGATATTTTCAAATCGCTGGCTTTCCGTGTCTTTGGCTACAAGTTTATCCATTCTTGACTCTCTACATTGAACTGTGTCTACACGGAGGTTATCAAAATGTTCTGTGCTTCATTTCTAGCAATACTCGCCCTCCAGGTCAGCCGTGCTTTGGCTGTGACAACAACAATACCACCCAACATTCAAGGATATCATTGGGATTCAAAGGACAGTACCTGTGAGTTTCTAGAAACCACTGGGAACACCTATAATGCTCATTTATAATAGGGTCGGATGTAGCTTGCTATCCCGGACAAACCTACGTCAGTTCGAGCAGCTTCGCAAGATGTTGTTCACACATTACCAGCTCTGGCTGTGTCTTTCCGACAAATTGTGCTGGTAACAAGGTTCTTTTTGATGATGGTGGTACTGCTGATGGCAGTTGGTAAGGACCGCATTTAAGACCGCAAAATTTCATGGGTTTCTGATGACAGGAGTCTTTCAAAATTAGTGATAAAGGCTCATACTGTGCATTCATGACTATCTATGAGTCTGCCACCACCGACCCAGGAGTAACTGATTATTTCTGTTGGACCAACAGCAATCCCTGGATTGCATCTACCGTATTCCGAACTACCGGTAAGCATGGGAGTATTATGCTTTGTATGGACTTGAGCCTTGACGTACTGACCAACATCTGATGGGTAGACGCTGTTACTGCCACACCGAGGACATCTCCCACGCCATCAACTGCAACCGCCACAACGAGGACATCTGTCGCCCCCACCCCCGTCTCTACTGAAGACACCACACAGGGCTCTGAAAGCTCTGGGAGCAAAGCGTGGATTGCTGGTGCAGTGGTTGGTCCCGTTGCAGGCTGCGCGATAATCGCAGCCCTAGCCTTCTGGTGTATTCGCCGTTCCCGCGCAAAGAAACAAGGCACTGTATCAGGCAACGAGGCGTTTATGCCTCCGACAAGCATGGCTGCCAATACGCCAGGCGCACAATTCGTGGTCCCTAGCGAGCTTGATGGTGCACGCAAACCACACGAACTAGATGGGGGGCATTCCACATCGGAACTTCCTGCACCCGTGGAACCCGCGAATAAAATCCGTTAAGGAGTTTTAATAGACTTGGTTTCAAGGGATGAACATGCTTTCAACGAGTGTTGTGATTTTAGGGCCGTGCTGGTTATATAAGGCCACGATATTGGGGTTACCTTTGTCTTTATGGGAGCACTGAGTTGGTCGGAAACCAATTTGGACTATATGCTGTACATATATTCTAATGTTCATATACCCCTAGAAAAAGTACCAATATGCTTGAACTACATTAAAACCCTAGTGCGATAGCTTCGCGGTCTGCAATCCACACACTTCACCCAGTGCAAGCTATCAATGCGAGAACCCGTAGTCTCTTGAATTACCTTTCTGATGTATTCGGACTCCTAGCACCCCCATCACAGATTCCCTGCTGAAGACCGTCGAAGTGATGCTGTGCTTATTGAATCTATACCATGTTTCAGCTTCATGCGTCAACAGGTCGAAGAGGTGTATTCGAGATGTATTCGAGATGTAGGAATATGAAGTAGGTGACAGTTAAGAGATGCTCGCTCGGGTAATGAAATCTTCCCTGGCCTGACCGGCAACAAGAAATATGCAGACTGAATCATGGATGACTCGTTATATTTCCCACACCGATATGCCACTAGAACATTTACAGCCACTAGAACCTCAGCCCAGCCAGTTCTAATGCTGCGCCAAGATATGACCTTCCCGATTGAAGCACTGAGAGAGGTAGCGAGCGTCCCTCTAGGGTTGATTCCGTCACTTTGCCGTTGCCATCCCATTTGGAACTACGGAGTTTCAGCCCCGTAACCGAACCAGGTCCCCACGTACCTGAGATAGCCGGACCTAAAATAACTTTGTGGGTGCTGGTATCACCGAATGCCTATAGTATATCAGTTGCTAGCATTTTAAGTGCAGCACCCACAATGCCGAGGTTGGAATCTATCTGGAAGGGGATCGAGTGGTAGGGTGGTTCGGCTGACATGAAGCCGGACAGCCTATTCGGCGCGAAGTTCATATTAATGCTGTACTTAAGCTTCATGTACTTGTTCTCCCGAAATGAGGTTCAGTCATTTCTAACCACGGATATGTATAGAAAATGCGCGCTTAGAATATGAGTAGTGGAGACTAACGCTTGATCTATATTGTTCAGCAATGCCCAACGGGTAGAACGCCATTCTTTCTCCCACCCGGTATTGGGATCTGCCTACCAAAAGCACAGAGTAGTACATAGATGTATGTAAAGGCTTGGTATAATCGGGACTTGGCGGGGTTATCTAAAGTTTAAGATCTGCAGGGCTGCGTATACGTCTAAAGAATTGAATATCATATCCCCGAAGTTTAGATATTCTTACAAATATTTTACTGAAATTGCTGACAGAATTCACCAGGTCGGGGTTCAATGAACTCGCAGCTGGTGTAGAGACTGAGAGTGCTCTGACGACCAACGCGATGGTGACATTGGAAGACGACAAACCACTTCAAGCCGACCTTTGTATCCCGGCTGCTAGCGCGATACCTAGCACCAGCTTTATACAGGAGTCCCTATTGACGGCTAATGGCTCGGTAGAGACTAATGTGTCTACCCTACGTGTGGATAAAGCTGGTCCGCGAGTATATGCTGTTGGTGATGTGGGATCGCATGCACGTCCGGCAGTGCACAATATTTTGAACACAGTACCCACTCTGTGCGCGAGTATGAAAAGGAATTTGCTCATTGCTGAGGGGCAAGAAGAAAGTGCCGTTGGCCCTGATCGTGTGTTCGAGGACACTCATGGAACTCAGCTTGTGGCAATTGGGAGGAGTACAACAAAGAGAGTGGGTGCCGCCATGGGTTTTCAGCTGTCCAGTGTCATGGTGTGGATGATCAAAGGCCGGGACTATTTGCTATGGATCACTGGAGGCTTGTGGAGTGGGAACCAGTGGGCCAATGAGTCTTGAAGATCTTTTCTTTTGTCGATGTGCGGAGGCCGTGGTTAATAGTTCTATATCTGCTAATACTCGACACCCTACTCCGTAATGAATAATATAAAGCCAAGGACGGGAGTCATAAATTGATTAGATGAATTCACCTTATCATAGTACTAATACTAATACTAATACTAATACTAATAAATACCAAAATGCACCCCCGCACTTCCCAAGTGGATATCTGTTGAACACGTGACTTACAAGCTATTTTGCGGGGAAACAGGGATATGAGAGGGGATTCTCAGCACAGAATAGTCGAGTAGCAAGGGCAAAATAAGGTGTAAAAATGGACAGTTACTTGCATATATTGTACTAGTATGTTGCATATGTATACATTCCTGCCGATAAATAAGCAAAAATAAAATAAATAAATAAATAATAAAAATGGGGCATGTATATCGCTCTAGTGGCCGAGATCGGGCCTCGATCGACCAGGGATATTTCAGGGATGATTCCTCCTTTGCAATTCGAATCCTTCAACTCGCCAAGGTCAATTTACTCTTTCAGCCTCGCTTCCTTTCCTTCTCCGTAACTCCGGAAGTTACCCCACGTTCGAGACCCGTCAAGCGTAGCACCTCGGTAACACCCCTGCGGTGAGCTGCGCTTGAGAGAATTCGACCGATCAAAAAGCTAAACTTTTTCCCCTTCCTTTTTCTCTTCCCCATTATTATTATTATTATTCCAAGGCAGTGTCCGAGCGCAATTCGCTTCTCATCATGGGTGTCTCAGGTATGTTCGATCCTATACATGTAGGAGTTCTTCGTTTTGTCCTTTTGAGGGTTTAGCGAGTCTGCGCGCGCCAGCGCATCATTGTCGACTCGTGCTCACAATTAGCTACTCCTCCGCGCAGAACCATCCGCCTATACCCAAGAGCCCGTTGAGAAGGGCGAAAGTCAGGCCAGCTCCAGCACGGACTTCGATCTGCCTCCTCTCACGACTACCACCAAGCGCAGGTTGCAAGCCAAGGTCGATTGGCACATTCTACCTTGTCTGTGTATTTTGTATTTGCTTGCCTTTTTGGATCGGTAAGCTTACCATTGCGTCGTGTGACCAGGCATTGCTTGTATCTGACATCATCATCATCGACCTGCAGAGTTAATATTAGCAATGCCGCTATTCTTGGACTTAAGGAGGATTTGAACATCGTCGATGGAACAAAATATAACACTGCGCTCACGATTTTCTTCGTTCCATACATTATCTTGGAGATTCCGTCAAACATCTTGCTCAAGAAGTTGAAGCCCCATGTCTGGTGTAAGTGTTTGCGCCCCGTGCGATTAAGCGCAATTTTGTTGAGGGCAGCTTGTTAATTTGAATTCAGTGTCGGGATGCATGTTCATGTTTGGCCTGGTCTTGCTCTTCCAGGGTCTGGTAAGCAACTGGGGTGGACTGATGGCCACTCGCTTCTTTTTGGGTGTCTTTGAGACAGGCATGTTCCCTGGATGTAAGTGCAAAACCAACGGAAATTCCCAAGGCGGGTGCTAATTGCGATCGCCAGGTTTCTATCTGTTGGGCATGTGGTACACACGCTCTGAGGCTCAGAAGCGTTTCAGTTTCTTCTTTAGCTCCACTTCCCTGGCTGGCGCCTTCGGTGGTCTGCTTGCCAGCGGAATCGCAGAGATGGATGGCATGTGCGGCTACAGTGGCTGGCGCTGGGTGTTTATTATCGAGGGCGTTTTGACTAGCGTGGTCGCGATCATCCTGTTCTTTTTCATTGCTGATTTCCCCGAGGATGTTAAGTGGCTGAACGAGGAAGAGCGCACATACATGCGTGCTAAGTTGGCCAAGGATGTCGGTAAGGCTGCGCACAATGTTCACTTGGGCAAGCGCGAGGTTCTGGGTGTGTTCAAGGACTGTAAGTATAGCGCGGATAACCCCTCTTTTTGCAATTGATTGCAGCGCGCTGACTTTCCCCAGACAAGGTCTTTATCGGAGGTTTTATGTACTTCGGCTTGATTGTCCCGGCTTATGGTACGTACATCACTTTCTCCTTACATGCCTTTCCGAGTGATCGCTCACCATCATACAGGATATGCATACTTCGCACCGTCGATTATCCAGACCTACGGCTACAGTGCGATCAAAACCCAGCTGTACTCCATTCCTCCCTGGGCTGCAGCATTCGGCTTCTCAATGGTAGTCGCCTTCTGTTCTGACCGGATGCGACACCGATTCATTTTCACCTTGATTCCAATGGCGATCGCTATTGCCGGATTCGCCATGCTCATGACAATTCATAACAGTACCAGTGCGCAATTTGGCGCTCTTTTCCTGGTCACCAGTGGCTGTTACAGTGCCATGCCTGTCATTGTATGCTGGTTCGCCATGAACTTGGGTGGCCATCATCGACGCAGCGTGGGAACCGCATGGCAGGTTGGCTTCGGCAATATTGGTGGAATCATCGCTACTTATTCTTTCGTTGTAAAGAATGGCGTCACAGATTTCCGAACCGGGTATATCATCTGCCTCTCGTTCATTTGCCTCGCCGGTCTGGCATGCACACTCTACATGGTGGCCCTGTGGTTCGAGAACAAGAAACGTGACCGCGCCCCTGTTGACCCTGCTGCGATTCCCGAGGATGAAGAGGAATATCTCGGCGATTTGGCGCCCACCTATCGGTACACATACTGAGAAAATATCCAGGATGGATACTTTTGTATGACGCACCTTTTTTTTTACTTTTGTGGACCTCGTCTTGCGGTTCTGCGAATCTTCATGAGTGATGAAGCTTTTGGTATATATGTTTAATATACGGCTGGTTATACCCAAGAGAAAGCACTGGCATCAAAACTGTCACGAGTTCTAATTTAGAGCTATAGCTAGTCAATAATACATAGTAATCCATGGATGGCATTGCTCTTATCTTGGATGTTGAATTGAACTAACGTCATTGCCCTACAGTCCCCACTCGTACTTTGTATGTTACATAAATCATTTTCAAATAGTTTGCCCAAATACCTCGATGGAGTGAAACCCTATCAAATTTCCTAATTTGGCATAGTCATGTGTCGTCACAGATGGATGTTTGAAGTGTCACGTGTGGGGCCTAAGCGAGGGCGGCTGACTCAGCCGCACTGTACGTAAAGTCGTCTCGGGCCGCCCTCACTTCATCTTTCTTTCTACTATCTCTGTTTCATCATCGAAATCGTGAGTATCTTTCCCAAAGCTTAAGATCTCCTCGAGAGCAATGCACTAACCAGTCAACAGAGTGAAGATGAGAGACAAGTGGAGAAAGAAGCGCACTCGCCGTCTCAAGCGCAAGCGCAGAAAGATGCGTGCCCGATCGTAAGTCACTCCATCGCCGATAGTGTCGCGCAAGACTATCGAGCTTCCGATCGGGGAACAGAATTACTAACTTCCTAATCAGCAAATAAACTACTCGCCCCCTCCATCTCAGCTCTCCTGCCGAGCTCATGGTTAAACGCTGAACACGACAATTGACGACGCGACTTTGCGACTTTCGTTTCTTCGTGACACGCCCCTCATTCCAACGAGTTACTTGCACAGATAAGATTTCCGACCCATCATTCAGAAGAAGTCGCAGATCGCAATTGGCGGAATCCGCTGTTACAACAACAGTCTACCCACATTCCAACACCTCGGATTCATTCACGTCTACGATCTGATATCATGCATGGTTATTACTCGGAGGGGCTCCTGTGTTTAGGTGGATGTTGGAGGGCCGGTGCGAACCATCGGTCTTTGAGCACGGCACTGGGGTGACTGGTCAATTTTCATTATCTTTACGGCCTTCCTTCGGGCTGGTCAAAAGTTGTGGAGAGGTTTCTTCCGGGAGTTTATCAAAAATCCATGGAATAACTCGGAGGTCTTCGTTTAGCTACTGCAGATGAATCGATGACTTGATGAGTGCAACATTTCTTTTACTCTGTAAATGTAATCCTGTAACCTAGAGCGTAGCTACAGTCTTGAGTATATCCTCAAATATGCGTAGTTCTCTTGATATCGCCACAAGATCAGCTTGACGCTCCATGTACGTCAATATTTCTTTGTGTGGAATGCCGTAATACTCACCGCCTGCCTGGTCTCCGCTCGTAAAATTTTCTGCCAGACAAGTCCAGACATTTTATTTCACCGCGCTAAAGCCGATTCTCGAGAGCTACAATCTTTTGTCTCTCGTCTTTAACGCCATAATGCCGTCCAGTAAAACAGATCAAAAGCGGAAGCGCTCATCGGACAATGAACGTCCAAGCAAAAAGCCTGCGCTGCACCAGCTGCCCCCGCTGGCCGCCAGCGTTGTTGAAGATAAGAGCGAGCTAGCCCCAGTAATTGGTGAGTTGAAGGCTTTTTATGCAGACTGGGAACTATCTCTAATTGAAATTCTGTGCTATAGCCGACACACCCGGTCTCCAGAGCTCAAAATCCCTCCGCTGGAACCCATATATCAAAAGCCGCGCCAATGCCTCCAAATCTGCGGCAGCGACTCGGAACCCAGGCATTGTCTCTTCAGAGATGCTGCTCCAGTCCTCGGACCACGCCAAGATGGATTTTGTCGGCCGTGAAGGCACAGGAGACGATACCGACTCGCACGTGAAGCACTACGTCGCAGTTATAGACCCAGACCACAAGACATGGAAGGTCGTGGAGGTGCGGCGAGCTACACTACGAGGAGCAGTGAGAAGCCGCAAGTCCGAGGAAGAAGACTCAGACGAAGAGATGGTATGTCCTCCTCTCCGAAAATCCATATATCAGCAGCACCAAACTAACAAGCATTACTAGAACACCATGCGCGCCCAACGCACAGCCCTCACCAACACCTTTGGAACCAAACAATCCCGCAAGGCCGTGCAATCCATGGCCGAGAACGCCCAACTCTCCAACGCCCCCGCCGGCGCCGTCCCGCAAGCCGGCGCAGCCCTCATCTCCTCGCTGCCCGCAGACACAGCCTCCGGCCACGCCAAGGCGCTCGCCATGCAAGCCGAAGTGCAAGCAGCCAAGCCCCTCCCAACGCCGAACCTCGCCGTCTCGCACCCCTCCGACGTCTACACAATCGAGACCCTCGTTCCAGGCAGCCACTCAACCCTCAGCCAACTGAACGGCGTGGACGAGTGGAAATCGCAAGTGGAAGCCGGTCTCGGCGTGACAACCGTCTCGCGCTACGTCTCGAACCGCGTCAGCGCAGTCGTCAACTCCGACAACAAAACCCACCTCCAAGTCCTCCGCTTCATCCAGCTGCTCATCGAATTCGGCCGCTCACTGAAGAACGCCGGCGCAAGCGCCAAGGGCGGCGGCCCAGGCAGCAAGCGTCTCCCACCCCGCGAAGACCTCCGCCGCATCCTCTCAAACACCACCGGCGCCGTCACGAAGCCCAAGCCCGGCGCTGCGGCCGACTCCGCTTCCGCCGACTTGCTCCCGGAGTCTGTGATCGATGCTGTGCGTCGTCGCTTCGCGCCGAGCGGCGGCTACGTCTCAAAGAACGACTTTACCCTCCTGCACACTACTATCTGTGCGCTCTCGCTGCATATCCCGCCCCAGCCGGCGCGCGATGGTGGCTCCAGCTCGCTGGGTGGTAATGCGCCTAACGAGCTTGCGACGGATCCTTCTGATCTCCGGGATGATCTGCGTCTCGATCCGAATACTATTCACCAGTACTTCCGCGAGCTTGGTTGTCGCATTGATAAGCCGCGTGAGACGGAGTTCGCTAAGTGGAATATTAAGGGTGGACGTGCGGAGGCGCATGCACGTCGTGTTGCTCGTTTGCGTGTGCCTGTTGAGTTCCCTAAGGTTAGCCGCGGTGGTCGGAAGTAGGGTTGATTTGTGTTTTGGCGGTCTTGAGTTGTTAAGACTTCCTTGGAATATATGGCGCTTTGTGTGTTTCAAAATTGTTACTTTTACCTGTTTCTATATCAATGAGACATTGTTACATAGCCAAAGGGACTTTGGGCCTTACTTGGTCGTTTCTTTATCTGGTGTTTGGTTCCTTTTTTTTTTTTTTGGGTAGACTTGGGCCGAGCCCCTCTGTCTAATGGCACATGTGTAGGATCTATAAAAGTAAATCTCTATTGGCGTTATATATCGTATAGCAGCTGCTTTGCAAATAGAGTGGAGGCATTTCAGTTCCAGAGATGTGTATATCAACGCGCTATATATACACAAGCAATGCCATTACATACTAATGAGCGCTTACATGCTACAAAAACCGAAGCCTACTTGAAATGCAAAGAGAGCAAATGCCACTTCAACACTGTTCATTCCAACCCGATCCACTTGAGCCCAATAAATGACACTCGATCGATATAGATACAAAATCAGTATATCCGATGTTAGTCTTTGTCTTGCCAATCAAATCAATGGCATACATCAACAAAAGCGTTATCCACGGCCAATCCAAGCCGGAAGATGACTACATCATTTAGACAAAAGCAGACAGGAGATATGACACAAATATGTGCGGTGGTATGATTGACGGATGCATATGTTATGTCCGTTAGAATATTATAGAAAATGAATGGACGGGAATAACGCAACTAGAATTACCCCAAAAACCGAGAGGCGTAAAAGACGGGTTTCGTCTGCTCTACGCAACCACACCAACAGGGGTGGAGTTCATTCCCGAGTAAGCCTTCTCGGTCAGAGGGGTAGCAGCCTTCATAGGCGGCACGGCGGTCTGGGCAGCTGCGTCGTTAAATTCACGAGCAACAGCGCCCTCGAGGGTCTCGCCAGCCTGCAGACCCAGCTGGGCGTCCTCCCAGATGGGCCGGTTGGCGGCCTCGGCGCCGTCGACGCCAACGCCGACGAAACCGCCCTGGCTCTTCCAATCGCTGGTGCGCTTGAGGCCTAGGTCGTTCCAAACGGCTTGCACGGCTTGTACGAGGTGCTCGCGCAGCGGCTTCACGTGGCCTGGGGTGGGGGTGATGCGCAGACGCTCCTCGCCGCGGGGAACGGTGGGGTAGTTGATGGCCTGCACGTAGATGCCGTGTTCCTCGAGAAGTTTGTCGGAGGCCTGCTTGGCCAGCTCGGCATCACCGACCAGGAGGGGGACGATGTGTGAGGGGTTGGGGATGACGGGGATGTCCAAATCACTGAGGGCGGTCTTGACTGCCCGGGTGTGGAGTTGTTGGAGGATGCGGTCCCGGGGTTGCTGGGACTGGTACTGGATGGCGGTATCCGCACCAGCCATGGTAGCTGGTGGGAGCGAAGTGGTGAAGATGAAACCAGGAGCAAGGGAGCGGATGGTATCCACCATGGCTGCCGAGCCTGCGATATATCCACCGACACAGCCGTAGGCTTTGCCCAAGGTACCGGTGATGATGTCAATTCGGTCCTGGACTGTACCCTTGGTGCTTTGAGGGGAAGCTGTATCCTGCGATGCGTACACGTCGTAATCGAGGTGCTCAGCAACACCAGCTCCGTGTGGGCCGTACATTCCTACGGCATGGACCTCATCCAAGAAAGTGATGGCACCGTACTTGTCGGAGAGATCACAAATCTTTTCAATGGGCGCAATTGATCCGCACATACTGTACACGGATTCAAAGGCAATAATCTTGGGGGTACTAAGCGGCAACGAGGCCAATTTGGCCTCAAGGTCTTCCAAATCGTTGTGTTTGAAGACCATCTTCTTCGCCCCGGAGTGTCGGATACCCTGAATCATCGAGGCATGGTTGAGGCTGTCCGAGAGGATGACACAGTCGGGCATCTTACTACCCAGTGTTGCCAGGGTTGCATCATTGGCCACGAAGCAGGAGCTGAATACCAATGCGGCCTCCTTACCATGCAACTTGGCAAGTGTATCCTCCAGGGCGACAGCATGCTGGTTATGACCCGAGATGTTGCGAGTACCACCTGCACCGGCTCCGTAGGTGTCCAAAGTCTTATGCATGGAGTCCAAGACCTGCGGGTTACGACCCATGCCCAGGTAGTCATTGGAGCACCAGACGGTCACGCGCTCCTCGGCCGAGGCAGTGTGGGCCCGAGGGAACTCCTTGGCGAGACGGTTGATGTTGTTGAAGTAGCGGTAGGACTTGTCCTTGTGCTTCTTCTCCAATTCCGCGTTATAGAAGTTACCATAGTTGAACTTTTCGTTGGTTGGGGCTTCCGGGCGGGGACCGCGGACTGCAGTGCCGACGCTGGCGGCGGTAGGGGACGAGCGGAGCGGATTGGCCAAGTTAGGGTTTCCTGTAGTCAGATTAGAAACAGCTTAAAGCCCAAGCTTCACAAAGTCAATTTACCTCGCTCATTCTTCTCGTAACCTCCAGAGGCAAGACTAGCGGGGTGACCACCGGTGGTGTGCAACGCCCGCTTGCCAGTCGGAACCCGCAGAGACTGGCATCCAGCGACTCCGGCGGCGCGCGAGGTGAAGCGCTTGGTGCCGCTAAGACGGGCACTCTGCACAGCCAGAGCCTTGCTCATGACTGGGCATCGGCGACCCAGGACTTGCAGGTTGGACATGGTTCCACCTCCCGGGCTAGGACGAGTAGCGGTCGACAGAGTGCGGAGGGTGGTGGGGGATGTGCGCTTGAGGAAAGGGCACATCGTGCGAGACTGTTGCAAAAGAGCCTCCATGGTTAAATTGAGCCAAATTGAGAAAACGAGAAGCAAAACAGAAGAAATCCCCGTGAATTCGAGGAGATATGTAGTTCACAATATCGAAAACCGGCGGACCCAAAGGGAAAATTGGGGGCTGACTGATCTGGCGGGATCTGGAACGGCTTACATATGGAAGACTCTGATTGGTCCAAATGTTCAAACGGATGTTCCTTTCCGAGGTGCTTCACTACCGAGGGCTTGCCACTTCACTTTCGCATATATTAATCTCATACCTCGGCAGCTGAAATATTGAACTTCATTGCCAGACATAAACAGGGTATAAATACATGATCAAGATGAGTATACCCTGAAAGTGCATATTCTGGGACCATTCGAACAGACCCGAATGTTACTCTTGTTACATGTCAGCCAGTCCATATTTGGTTCTTTCAACATATCATTCAGACTTGCTATGAACTATTACTATTTCCAATGAACAAAAAAGGAATCTTGCCTCAGCAGGTTACACTCGGGGATCTCAGAACACTACCAATTATGGTAGATCCTTTCCTAGAACAGAATCAACACTCCACATGTCAATGTGGACCTGCACATCTTATAGTTGAAGGCAATTCTTCTGCATTTCCACTAGGCCAGTTAGGGCTTTTAAGTTGTTAACTGGCAAGGTGATAGGAGTTGCTCAAAATAGGAGGTTGGACAGAAAATCCTATTTTATACAAATGTAGAACCATGCATAGGGACTACGTCATACTCGCTACTTCATTAGAAGTATAACAGCCAATACTACTGCCCTACAATGGCATCTAATCCTACGACTTCAACAACAACAAACAAAAACCAAGAGCATAAGAGTCCATCAAACTAATACATTGACACTCATAACCAAACTAAAACATGAGCGCCGATTTTGAACATTGGACATACAAGCGAGCCAAGAAAGCCAAAAATAGAAAAAGGTGAGGAAAAGGAGAACAATATAAAATGGGGCAAAGAAGGAAGAACAAAACACAACGAGTTCACACTCAAACCACCACCACCGATGAACCACAAGCGAAAGCCAGGGTCAAGTCTACCACAGGGGGGAGGAACATGTTTTCGTTTCAGCCACCCTCAGCCACCAGACTTTGGGAAATGTCCATACTGAGCCCACATCGCCGTTTCAGAACATAGTCAAGGTTTTGTATGATAATACAGAGCAGTTTATGTATCTGCCGTTCGAGAAGATAAGAAGAAAAGGGGGAAGAGGGAAGGTGGAAGATAAGGAGGAATGGGAATAAGCAATCGACACAAAAGAAAAGAAGAAAAGAGAAGAAGCATTGACATTAAACGCCGTCCCGAGTTGCATTAATTGACCATCATTGCCGCTTAAATCAATCGAGGCCGCCGTCGCCGTCAATCAGACGAAGACGCTCTTTCGTGGTCTTAGCTCGTTTTGACGTGCCTTTGCCGCCACCACGGCCGCGCCCGCGCTTCGCAGGCGTCGACGAAGGGGTCTCGACAGGCTCCTCGGCGGGTGTAGCAGCCCCTGAGGGTTTGGCGCTGGCGTCGTCAAAGTTACCCTCGCCTATATAATCGATTAGTATGGATATCAATCACAACAATAGAGTGGGGTGTTCTCACCTTCATGATACATGTCATCCAGCGTAAGATCCCGCTTGCGTTTCTGAGCGGCCTTCTTCCCGCCCTTAGCGCCAAGGGTCTCACCACGTTCGATGGCTTCCTTCTCCTTTTGCTCAATGAGTTCCGCTTCGTCATCGTCGGCAAGCCACAGGGCAATGTCCTTAGTGCGGTTCTCGCGAGCACGGGTATTGAAGTCCACACCGCCAGCAGCACCGCCAGTAATAACAACACGCTGCACCTCTTCTTTCTGCAAGGCACGCTTGCGGATGCGTTCTTCGATGGTACCGCGGGTGATAAGACGGTAGACAGTGACCTGGCGAGTTTGGCCCAAACGATGGGCACGATCCATGGCCTGGGAATCGATAGTAGGATTCCAATCGGAGTCGTAGAAGATGACAGTGTCCGCTGCCGTCAAGTTGATACCAAGACCACCGGCACGGGTCGACAGCAAGAAGACGAAAATCTCGGGGTTGGACTGGAAGTCTGAGACAGTGTCGCGGCGGTCTTCCAGCTTGGTGCTTCCGTCCAGTCGGCAGTACTTGTAGTTCCGGTATGTCAAGTACTCTTCCATCAGATCGATCATGCGTGTCATCTGGAAGTACAGGAGCACGCGGTGGCCACCAGGCTTGAGCTCCCGCAGCAGCTGGTCCAATTTGGCCAGTTTGCCTGAATCTGTCACGAAACGACGCATAGACGGTACCTCGATGTGGTTGTAGCGGCCCTTGAGTGACACTGGTGGCGGCAGCATAGGAGCATGAGAGTAAGGCGCAGGATCGAGCTTCTTGATGAGGATCTGCTCCTCAACTTGTCTGCTAGAGTATCCAGACAGAGCTTGCCGAACAGATGGATTGAACAAAGCGTGGTGGGATTCCCGGTATGCCTGTTGGCCAGAAGAGGACATGGTGATGGGGGGCGCAGAAGCCTTCGGGGCAGCACAAGGCTCGATTACGTGAAGGCCTTGATCTTCAAATGAGGATCTTGAAACGTTCATAAGATCTTTCATTCGGCCCTCAGCAGCGATTTCTCGAATAGCCTGACGATCATTACGATCGACAATATTCAACATCGAATGAGACAGCACAGAGTTTCTTGAATCGTCACTTTCATCATAGAGGACATTCAAGGCAGAAAGCCTGTTTGGCTTGCTGCGACGACGTTCTGCGCGCTCGTAGACACCAAGTCGTGCCATCTCGCTTGCTTCTCCTGCGGAAGTGTCGACGAAACGCAAGAAAGAGAACGCGCCATTTTCACGTGCGCTCCTGTGGATGTTTTCTGGCGTCCAGACATTCATCAGCTGGGACAGGTACTTGGTTTGGAAGCCCACGCGAGGATTATCGGAACCGGGAAGATCAAGTCGTCCTGTAGAGCTGCACAGTAGGCGTGGCAACTCGTATTCGATCAAGTTCCGGGTCGAATAGCGAACATCGACAAAGTTTCCTTCACGAACGAAGGAAGCAGTTTCCGCAAAGTACGCTGTGGAGAAGGGAGATTTGGTTTCGGCACGTTCGAAGAGATCGGGGTGGTTACAGACTTTGCGGAATTGCATAACCAAGTTCATCAGTGTACTGCTGTCAGTGTCGTCGCCTGTGGCAGCCTTCTCGATGAGGTCGATGATGCTGACACGGTTACGGAGGTTGGAGTACAAGGCACGTTGCCGGTATGTCAAGTCACAGAAGATGTCCTTCTCAACCTTGTCTCCGAGTTCTTGCTGGACGTTCTTCTTGACACGACGTAACATGAAAGGTTTCAAGATCATGTGAAGACGCTTGAGCTGATCCTCGTTGAGCTTGGTGTTACTCTGGGCGTGCGACTCGATATCCTTGGAGAACCACTCGCTAAATTCGTCGTGCGAGTCGAACAGAGTTGGCATGATAAAATGAAGCAGGGCCCACAGCTCTTGCATGTTATTTTGAATCGGCGTACCCGTCAGCAGAAGACGATTGCGGCAGCTGAATCCAAGCAGGTTCTTCCATCGCGAACTTGAAGAAGACTTGATAGCTTGAGCTTCGTCAAGAATCATGTACTGCCATTTCACCTTCTGGAAGTACTGTGCATCAAGAACGACAAGTTGGTACGAGGTGACTAGAACGTGGAATTCCGAGTCACGGTTATAGGTGATGTGCTTGCGGTCCCAGAACTTTCGCAGGATCTTGCGGTCCTTGGCATTACCCCAGTAGGGAAGCACCTTGATGTTCGGGACGAACTTGGTAATCTCCTGCTGCCAGTTGTGCAGTGTGGATGCTGGCGCGATGACCAGGAAAGGACCCCAGATGTTATGGACCTCAGCCAAGTAAGCCATAACAGAAATGGACTGGATGGTTTTACCGAGACCCATCTCATCTGCCAGGATACCGTTGATGCCCTGCTCGTACAAGTTGACAAGCCAGTTAAGACCCTTAAGCTGGTACTCTTTCAGCTGAGCATTCAACATGGTCGGCTGGGAAATCTCAATGTCACCCAGACTAGTCGGATTCTGGAAGTTCATCTCTCCGTCGTCGAACGCAGCCATATTATTACCCTCTCCTTGGTTGAAGGCACGGGCGCGGTCCTGGGCTTCCTGCACAGCGTTTTGCGCATTAGCCATAGCAGCTTGCTGCAGCGCGGTTTCATCTTCAGCATCGAAGTCAAGATCCTCGAATGCGGTGGTCTTGGCGTTGGGGTTGGCCACACTGTCTGGAAGATTGACTGTGTGGGCGTTTGGCTTGCCTGGTTGAACGGTCTCTCCGGTGGCAGCAACAGCGCCGTCTCCTTGAGCCTCGTCGGTCTTGATCTTGCGCCCGATGAAGTGGGAGTACAGCTCTGTTTGCGAGATAAGGAAGTTGAGCTTGCGCTTCTGTCGGTTGGCTTCGCGGTCCGCCTCTGCCTTCTTGGCTGATTCAAGCTCCTGCTTCTCTGCCACACGGCGCAAGTCGCGTTCCTCGCGCTCGTTGCGCTTCCAGAAAGACATCATTTCACGCATTGTCCGCTTAGCGCGAGCTTGGGTATCCTTGGTGCTCTTGTTCGTGCGCTCCTGCCACTTGCGAGACTGCTTGCTGGCCAGCTGAGCCGTCTTACGCGAGTTCTCCTGGCGAGTGGAGAGGGAGGTAGTTTTGATACGGTAGACCTTTGGAATATCCTTGCGCGCGATATCGCGCCAAATCTGCTCGTAGATCTGGTTGTAGCCCTTGCTGTCGTAGTGTAGCTGCGACATCGGAGTACCCTCCTTTGAACGTCGGGCATCCTTTCTCGTACTTGGGGTGAGATACAGGTCGTCGTCCAACCCAGCATTCCAAGCTGCCTCGGCGAGATCCTTCTCGGCCTGCTTCTGCTCCTTCGACTTCTTAGGACGGGTGACAGGGCCGGCGCGACCGGACCTGCGTCGGCTGGGCGAGGAACGGCCGATGTGGAATTGACTCGTCGTCCCGCCTTCAAGGTTGGGAGCAAGCGGAGTGACCTCACCGAGCTCGTCCTGCCCATCACCACCCTCCAAAGCGCGCTTAGTGGTGCGGATTTTTTTCTGGGCCCGTTCGGCTTCGCGCAGGAACTTGGCCTTTTCTCCAGGTTCCTGGGCCTTGCTGGCCTTGTGCTCAGCCTCCAACTTCTTTTGCATTTCTTGGCGCACAGTGTTCTCACGACGGCGCTTGCGCTGCATGTCTTTCTTCCGTTCCTTTTCATCCTGGATCTCCTTTTGTTGAACTTCGGCCATGACGGCACCCTCATTGAGCACCCGGAATCTCTCGGTGCCAAGAATGGCTTGTTTTTCGAAGGATCTACCTAGGTCGATGAGGAACTCGTTGCGGCGACGCTGAGCATATGTTAGTATGAGGGATTGGCTGGACATCAAACGGATTTTAGGCAACCTACCTTTCTCCGTGCTTCCTCTGCACGGCTGCTTTCCACCGACCGTTTGTAGCCTTTCTCCCGATACCGCTCCTGTTCGGCGTCAAAGGCAGGGTCTTCAATGTCGCTCTTCTCCGCGCGATCGATCTCGGCCGCAGCCCGGTTGACCTGTTCGAGGTCCACACCGGGCGGGAAGGGTTTCCGAAGAGGGGCGCGAGGAACCGGTGCAGAATATTCTGCAGCGGGCTTGACGAACCCATTGGTGGCCTGTGGTGCTCTAGGGCCATCGATCCGCTTATCAAAGTCAAATCGATGCTCGGGCTTGTGATGCATAGCTATGGGCGTGGAGCTGTGGTCAAGGTGCCGGTGTGTAAAGACAGGGGGAGCATGCGGCGTGGGCGTGGGCGTGTGGGTAGAGACGGGGGCCGGGAGAGGCGATGGCTTTCTCGCAGGCTGCTCATCGGACGGGCCTGAAAGAATACTGGCGAACGACATGGGGTCTGCAGCTCTAGCGGGCTTCTGCGAGGCGAGGATGGGTTAGTGCATCGTAAGATATTGAAGGATCTGGGTAATGCCTACAGCTTCCTGCGGCGAGACCGGTCTTGGCTCGCGCATCATGGGAGGTCCATATCCAGCACCATTACCTCGCATCCGATATGGAGATTCGGACTCCCTGGTAGGAGATTGCGAATGACCTTCGGGGCGACTCGGTGGATGGCCATGGGGTGTCGCAGATCCGTACGGCGAGGCACCGTTGCCCGTGATCACGGAGCTGGAGTAAGGGCGCGGAAGTGGCAGCTGAGAACCAGGTGCCGAATGTCCCTGGTATTGCGAAGCCTCCGGGTGAGACGGGTGAGGTGGCGCGCTCCCATTCAAGGGCGGCGGCAATGTAGAGGGCATTGGAGACGCGTGCGAAAAGTGCGGGCTTCGCGCGACGGAGGATGGGCCAAATGCGGGTGGGGTCTGCGGAGGATGCTGGTGGTACTGCGGCGGCTGGGGTTGTTCATTGTTTGGGTAATACGGATGGTTCTTATTCGGAGATGTGTAGGCCGGATACCGCTGCTGCTGAGTCGGGGACTGGGCGTTGTACGGCGGAGGGCCCGTCATGATGGCCGCGGTCCCCGGTTACGGGTCGAGCGCGTCGAAGGTTGGTCACTCGGGTGGAGCTAGGGTCTGGGGGGGAATTGAGGAAGAAGAGTCCAAGACCCCTGCTCAGAGACACCTGTCAAGGGGGTTCCGGAGTGTCTAGTGACGCGGCTGTCAGTTGTTGGTTTCAGGTATCTGTTTCGGAGTGAAGAGGGATGAAAGAGAGAGATGGAGGAAGAAAGCAAGACATAAATACCTGATGGAGGGATGGATTCGTTTGTGGTGGGAAGATGCAGGAAGAAGGGAAGTTTCCGTGGAGCCCAAGAAAGAGAATGCGGCCTAGGCGAGCTGATGCAGGGGCGATGAGGATGAGAAGGGAGGAGAGGACAATGGGGGATCGGAGGGGATGATTACTGAGGAAGAGAAAGTTGTAGGTCGGGGAAGGGGAAGAGACGAGTCGTAAAAGGTAAAAGCGGGAAAAGTTGAGATTTGGGCAATTCTCGTGAATCTCTTCGTCTGGGGTATTTCAACCTACTCCGGCATCCCGGGGGTTAGATCCGAACTGGCTGTTTATAGTGTAAATATATGGATTTTCTCTTCTAGATGACTATTTCAATTGTTTTATGTTCTTCTATATCATTTTCCTCTTCTGGCTCGGCGATAATTCCAAGGTTGTGCCCCGATCTCACTTGGAGTCCATACGAACACTTTGTCGGAGCACAGAGGTGGTGAGAACGAACATCATCAACATGCGATATTTTCAAATTTTTTCAATGTTTCCAAATGTTTTCAGGTCGTCCGAGTTCCAAGTTCTAAAATGAAGATATTTTAATCCTCGCTTCTTCCATTCCACTCGAAATCTGTCCGATTCTCGGGAGTTTATCGTGAGATCACCTTATCCACATGTGCGCCTCTCCCAGGTGTACATGGGCAACTCCATAATTACTGAGATTGTACAGAATACAGAAACGACACACCTAGACTGGGTTTGCTTGGTTTCTTCTTGTCTTCCCTTTTTTTTTCAATGTCCTTTCCCCCTTACAGGGTTGTTATCGCTCGAATGTGACTATTTTATGTCCATATCCACAAGAATGCCAAGGAACTTGACACCGGAACTCACTCGAAACCACTTCTGATCACGCCCAGATGTCTCTGAAATGGGTCTAGTCACCAGGACTACTCGGTGATCAAGCTACTCGTACGGGCCTTGGTCTATGAGGATAACATGGACGTCTACTAGTAACTTCGCCCGCCACCCTCTCGGCCTTTCCCTTCCTCATCCAGGGTGCTCACCTGCACTTCGCTACTTCTCCTCTATACGGCTTATACGCCTTCTTGCTTTTTCTATCTCAACATGTCTTTCCGAGCTTGGCAGGCCGATTTGTTCCCTTTGGTAAATTCTATATGCATATTTTAACATCATTCGAGGAGCAATGGCTAGAAGGCTCGCTATCCACTGACAGCCAACGAGAACAAATATTCTCTGAAGTTGTGGCACTCGGAGTCCGTGGTCGACAGGTACTTTGATCTTGCCCAGCCTGCTACTCCTGCAATGAAAAGATTGGACGATCGGAATAGCCCTATGCGAACCCAACAGCGAAGACTAAAGGGCAGGCCTGTGCTGAGTCTCCCAACCTACAGCCAAGAGCTATTGGATCGTGTTCGTCATCCAAGCAACTGAACATCTGTTGCGTGATAGTCCTTACTGGCTCCGCACCTGTTAAGAACCTTCCTCCGGGGGCTCTTGGTCTGTGATTAAAAGTTATATTGAAGGCAAGTTGGGTCGGCCTGCCATTTGCAACGACCCTTTCTTGTATAACTTCGCTTCCGATTGTGAGAAGACGATGCGGGTGCAACTGCCTCAGATGATGTCGGGTCAAGCTCAACAAGTATTTCGACCAAGAGAAAGACTTTTTCTTGGAGGAATCTCCTGGTTTTGAGGGAGCTTATGCTAGTGTTTGAGCAATCTGAGAGCCAGCGCATGGGTCGTCCTGACAGGATTCGACAGCAGCCGCGACTTACTTTGGGTATCAGCGTCCCAGTTCATCGGTGTAAATTGTGTGCCAGTCCACCCTCGATGCCGGACACCGTTTTTTTGATATGGATCGAGACACCAAGTTCCGAATCGCAAATTCTCAGGAGCTAAAGGACCTTTAAGCTGCAATACCTCGTAGGTTCTTCACCATCGCCCAATACGGCTAGCACTTTTACGCTCATAGAATTGTCAGTTTTCTAATGATGTATTTATATCTTTCATCGAATATAGCTTAATGTTGGAATACCAGAGTCCAATACACAGATTTCTGTATCATTTACATTCGTTATTCCTGCGTAGCGTTCTGTTTCGCTGACACAGTATATATTAATAATTTTATTATTATAGCTAGTCTTCCACAACCTAGGTCTAGGTCGAAGCCGGCTCATATTTTTGGCAGGTCACCAGCAGATAAACAGAAGCGATGAGTAACCG
Source organism: Penicillium flavigenum (assembly GCA_002072365.1). NCBI lineage: Eukaryota > Fungi > Ascomycota > Eurotiomycetes > Eurotiales > Aspergillaceae > Penicillium > Penicillium flavigenum. The sequence continues at coordinate 655,849 of MLQL01000007.1, read as the reverse complement.
ACTACTAACAAAAAAGAAGATCGTAAAAGAAATTTGAAAGAGACACCCAAATAAAGGAGAGTAACCTAGTTCGCGCTAAATTGTGCTCTTCATCTTTCTACTTCATCCCACTTTGTGAAATGTCTTTCAGGTCAGCTGGATATAGCTAGTCAGAGAAGAATGCAAAGGGGTAGAACAGTTCACAGATAGTTCTCTCTCCACGCTTCTTCAAAAGAGAGACACGGTTAAACAGGCTGAAACAAGTCTCCACTATTTACCAGTACGCATCAGGTTGTAAAAGATGTTAGGTTGTAACAGATAGACTGACAGACTATATTGTAGGCTCTGGTCAGACAGCATCAGTGCAGCAATATTTAAACAAGGACTTAGATGACATGTTAGAGAAGTGCTTGGATTTTTGCTTACCAGATCCAAGTTCTACAAAGAGCTTATAAAAGAAGTAGAAAGAAATAATGTAGAATCATTCTTAAAAGGGGATGATGTAGAAACATTGGCATCACAGCAGAATATCAAACTTAAAGAAGGCAAATGCAATTCCTGCAAACAGTCCGGCATGACTATAATTACCCCTTTGATAGACCAATGTCGCAGATCCAAAAATACTGAAGAGCCTGTTCCGAATAGGGGTTCCTTCCAGAGCTTGGGCATAGGCAGCCCTAGTGCGTTTCACTGTGAGTCCGTTTCACGGGGCCCAGCTGCAGTCTATCAAAAACTCTTAGCGTTGCCGATCTATCCCATACTCTTAGCGTGACTCTACACTGAAACAACCCTGCGCAATAATATGTCCGTCTTGGCTAATTTAGCCCTCGCTATATATACACGATGAAGCCCAGTAGACTACCTACCAATAACTACAACATAGTGAACAACAATTACCACCATGTCCCCATCCAAATACGCGGCAGCGGCCCTCTTCGCCGCCAGCGCCCTCGCAACCCCAAACCCCCAAGCCTCCACCACCCCCAGTGCTGCAAGCACGGAACCCTCCGAATTCACAGCAAACCCCAATGTCGGCGCCGGCGGCAACACGTTCACCGACTCGCCCCGCTTTAGAGTGTACAGCGCAACCGGCGACGAAGCAGACAAAACCCTCCAAATGCTCGAGTCCGCATATACCTGCTTCGTCACCGACCTCGGATGGCGCTCCTCCGGTCTCTCGTACAACTCTGACTCCGCCACTGCGGACATCTGGTACAAGGAGAACATCTACTCCGTTAACTCGCTCGACAGCGCCGCAGGCGTAATGGGCTCAGACCCGAAGACAGGCCTCAGCTTCGTGCAGGTCGTGAACACCTACCTTACCGATCCGTCGGTTACGGTCCATGAATACGGACATGCCCTTACGTATCACGCGCAGAACTGGGTCGACCAGACTGCCACGGGGGCTTGGTGGGAGCCGCTGGCGAATTGGTTCGCGGATACGTGGATGACGTCTGATCTTTGCGCGAGTGCGCGAGAGAAGTATTCCGAACAGGCCAGGGGTAGTATGATCGAGCTCAAGAAGGTGATTGGGGATAGCCACCAGGTTATTGTGGATGGAAGTGTGGATTCCGGCAATTATTACCAGAGCTGGCCTATCTTGACATACTTGACGAATAACCCGGATAACTTTACCGGGTTGGGCCAGGATGCGGTGCTCAAGTTGAATCTGGAGTATGAGGTTGGGAGTAACGAGACTCCGTTGCACACGTTGCAGAGGCTGCTCGGGAATCGGGCGACGGTTCAGCAGGTTGTCGGGAGATACTGGGCTCATATGGCGTATGTGGACATTGGGAGTGAGGCTGCGAACCGGGCGTTCTTGGAACAGAGGGAGACTCTGGGCTATGAGAATCTGGACGGCAGTGGGCAGAGCTATACTGTGAAGGCTGCCCGACAGCCGCAGTACTTTGGGGCGAATATTAACCCAATTCAAGTCTCTGGCGAGGGGAGTGTGAGTGTCACTGTGAAGTCGAACTCGGCGTTTACGGCGACGCTGGCCGTGAGGCACAAGGATAGTGGGGCGGTGAGATACGTTGATCTGGAGAATGGCAGTGGTGAGGTGACTGTTGGTGGGAGTGAGGAGGCCAGCCTTGTTGTTGTGAATACGCCAGCGGAGTTGATCCAGTATGATCCGTTTAAGCTGTCTAGCGAGGCCACATCTGGGTTGGACTATGCTGTACAGATTACTGGGGGAAGCTTTTAGGTACCTGGGACAGTGATCGCGGGCGATCTCTGAAATTGTTGGTAGTTGGCGTTCCGATGTAAATACTGGAGTATAGCGCTGTATATAGCGCCTAGTCGTCATTCCTCGAAGCAAAGCGTCTAGCTAGATTACGTCTCACCCCTCAAGCCAGCCAATTGGAGCCTTGGTCATAGGCATGCCTGTGCTTTTACCTCCTTCCTCTCTCTTAGCCTCTCTCTCTCCCCCTCCCCCAGTCTTCTGTTAGTCTATCAATACAGTCTTTCCAGTCTGCTCCTTGTTCTCGTTCCCAACAAAATTGGTATATAGATAGTTATAATTGTTAGTAAATAGTGGTTTAAACGCATTTGTAGTGGATAAAATTATCGAGTATAAATGATTGTTGAGTCAACCAACACCGGGTAGTATGTGCAGTGCCACGGTTCTCCCGAGCAGGAAACTAGGATATGCTATATCTGTTAATTTCGAGATACTTCCCATTTTTTTATTAAATGATTAATTAATAGATCAAAAATAAATTCTAGCGCCGTAAACACCCAGAATCCCCCAATCCCCCAGCTGCCACCCGCATGGGCTGATGCTCGATGTTGATGACGTCGTCCACTCTGATCTCATATGGACGACCTCGGAACGGCACAATTGCCTCTTGGAATATTTGCCATATTTTTTTCTGATCTGCATGATTTTACTGAACATTCAGGTCTGGGTCCAGTTGCGGTTCTTCTTTAGTCTAATTGAGCGGGATGCATTGGAGTGGTTCTTGTTTCATGCACGCATCAACAGGGGCCCCTGTTAAACCCTTACATTATGCGGACCCTGACAGGAATATTATAATGGAGATAGATTATCAGTATATCGATCACAGTTAGCAAAGGTCTGGATGTTTGGGCAATACCGTCTGCATTGCATATGTATACCGCAAACGGGGAGCAGAAGTGGATACGCGGGCAATGTCCAGTAAATATTCCAAGGATATCAAGTGACGATGACACAGATATTCTAAACTGACTACCTAACCGAAGAACCGGATTGATACCCTGATCAGGCAATGCGCTTGGCTACTATAAGAAGACAGCTGCTTCTCAACCTGCTTTCTGTGTTACATTGTTTCTTCACACTTCCCATCTAATACATATGTACTTTTGATCTCTCACTATTTCCCACACTTACCTCTTACCTCTTACCTCTTACTCTCACGTACTCCACCAGAACCAAAATGTCCCCAATCCCAGACACCCAATGGGCGCAAGTCGTCGAAAAGAAAGGCGGACCACCCGTGTACAAACAAATCCCCGTCCCAAAGCCCGGTCCCGACGAAGTCCTTGTGAAGATGAAATACACCGGCGTCTGCCACACAGACCTGCACGCCATGAACGGCGACTGGCCTCTGACCGTAAAGCAGAACCTAGTCGGCGGCCACGAAGGCGCCGGCATTGTCGTCGCGAAGGGCTCTCTCGCGCAGGGTATTGAGATCGGCGACCACGCAGGCATAAAATGGCTCAACGGATCCTGTCTCGCATGCGAGTTCTGTAAGACAGCTGACGAGCCGTTGTGTCCCGATGCGCAGCTGTCCGGATACACGGTTGACGGCACATTCCAGCAGTACGCGATTGGTAAGGCGGCACATGTGGCTAAGTTGCCTAAGAACGTGCCGCTTGATGCTATTGCGCCTATTCTATGTGCTGGTATTACGGTCTACAAGGGTCTTAAGGAGTCTGGTGCGCGTCCTGGTCAGACGGTTGCTGTTGTTGGTGCTGGCGGTGGTCTTGGATCGCTTGCGCAGCAGTATGCTAAGGCTATGGGGTTGCGTGTTATTGCTATTGATGGTGGCGAGGAGAAGAAGGCTATGTGTGAGAAGCTTGGTGCAGAGGTAGGCATTTCTATTTCTTTTTCACTTTCGGGGTTCATGCTAATATAGTGTTCAGGCCTACGTCGACTTCACCAAGTCTAGCGATCTCGTTGCAGATGTCAAGGCTGCTACTCCCGATGGCCTAGGTGCCCACGCCGTGCTCTTGCTTGCTGTCTCCGAGAAGCCGTTCCAGCAGGCTGTCGAATATGCTCGCTCCCGTGGTACTATTGTTGCCATTGGCCTTCCCGCCCATGCATTCCTCAAGGCCCCTGTTTTCGAAACCGTTGTAAAGATGATCAGAATTAAGGGTAGCTATGTCGGTAACCGCCAGGATGGCGTTGAGGCCATTGACTTCTACGCGCGTGGCTTGATCAAGGCTCCTTTCAAGACTCTTCCCCTGAAGGAGCTGCCTGAGGTGTTCAAGCTCATGGGTACGTTTCAGTTGTTGATTACTTGTTATCGACCATATGCTAATATATGCAATACAGAGGAAGGCAAGATCGCTGGCCGCTATGTCCTAGAGATTCCACAATAGATGCGTTTATCTATGCATAGAGTCGGAGCAAAGAGGCCTGAAGAGAAGTTGCTCCTGAGAAAAGAACGACGAAGAAACGAAGAAGACGAAGTGATGTCCATAGCGACGATTTTTAGCCCTAGTGTAAGGGTGATTAACGATAATTGAAAGCCAAACTCTGAAATCTACAGTGTCTCCATAGCTAATGGGACTAAAGCCCCTTCAATTGTTTTAGTCTTGGATACATTTAAACTTAATCTATCGACATGAACAACATAGGGCATCAAAACAGACCACGTTGGACCAGGAGTCCCCCCAAAAGCCACAATATCGACCTATATCATGCCAACTACTTAGAATCCCGCTCCAAATTCTTCCCCTCATCCTCAGGACCAACAGTAGTTTGAGGCCCCTTATACGTCTTCCTAGCATGGACATAATAATAAATCAATGCCCCAAGCCAAAGACTCCCATTAATAACAACCGTATAATTCATCGTTTGAGCTTCAATCAACACCCAGTCAGCAAAAACACCGAGAATAGTATAGTGAAGTGTAAACTCACGCGACGGATTCGGCCCCTCGGTAGGAATCATAGTAAGAACAATAACGAACATCATATAGATGACAGCAACCCACCCAATCGGCTTACTGAGATACTTGCCTGTATAGAACTCACCAGGGATAAAGCGATCACCGCCCCAAAGCAGACGCGCCAGGATGGGCGTCAGCCAGGCGAGGTCGTTGCCGGCTACAGCGAGGGAAAAGAGCGCGCTGGCGGCAGCTTCGTCGATTAGACAGAGGAGGCCGATAAGCGCCGATGCGACGACTATACCGCACACCATGCGGACGGGCTGGTAGCGCATGAATGTGTGCTGGCTTACTTTGCGGAAGAAGGAGGATAGGGGGAGGGCGCCGTCGCGGGAGAAGGCCCAGCTTTGGCGGGAGGCGGCTAGGACCTGGGTATGGTTAATGGACGGTTTTAGGGTTGGGAATGTGTTGGTAGGTAGTAGGTGGTGAGATGGAGACTTACGATGCTCAGTCCCATGAAGAATTGGACGATCATTACGACGACCATGAAGCCCAGGGCTCCGCTTTTACCGAGAGCGTCGTAGTAGATCTGTGTAGTAAATTTAGATCAGAGAGTACGTCCAACACAAGAAGACAAGACAACAGAAAACGCAAGGCAAAACAAACCTGAGTCATAGGCTGACCGAACTTCGAGTTCAAAATCCCCTCAATATTCTTATCCATCGAAGACGCAATAACCGCCAGCGAAACAAATCCAAGAAGACCACATAATCCAGCAGAAGAGATAATCCCCAGCGGGACAGCGCGAGCAGCATGTGTCGCCTCCTCGCTCATATGCACGCAGGAATCGAAGGCGCCAATGGTCCAGATGGGCGATAGCCATGCCATGATAAATGCCCAGCCGGTGGGCCAGGTAGTGTGGTTCTGGACCTCACCGAAGACATACGAGCCCGGGTTGACTGGCGGGCTGTTCTTTGCTTTTCCTAAGGGTAGAGCGATGACGGTTGCTACTACGAGAGCGATGTTGAGGAAGATACAGGCGGATTGGATCCTAGGCATGATCCGGGCGAAAAAGATGGCGATGATGCCGTGTGCGAAGACTGTTGCTACGTATGTGCCGTAGATGACTGGTCGTGTTGCGGACCAGTTGCCGTCGCGGACGAGTGAGATTACTGAGAGGAGCATGCTGGCGAAACCATCTGAGGGGAAGAGTTAGTGATTAGGTTCTTATTGTGTCTGTACTTATCTAGACTGACTTACAGTCAATTGAGCATATGCCCCCGATCAAGCCGATGGTATTGCTATATCCGACGAGGAAACTGAGCGGGTTCTTCCATTTCTCGGATGCGAAGTAATGGGTCCAGAAGTAAAGTCCGCCTGCTGTGGGCATTGCAGATGCCATATCGGCCTGATGGTTATTAGTTCTATCAGTTATAGGATTGTAGGTTGAGTAAACCATACCATTGCCAAGCTCACAATAAAGATAAAGCAACTTGCAACCAACCATCCTGTCCAAGAAACAGTTAACAATTGCTAGAACTATACACCTGAAATGATAGTTGCATACCCTAGCCATTCGGTCAGTCACAATACTAATGGATTTCAGCTAGAGTATATTACCCAAACCATTCCCACCGGACCAGCGGGCATTGAAAACGCCAACGTAGACGCAATGGAAGGTAAAAGCCCCATGATACTAAAGGCGACAGCAAATATCTGAATCGTCGAATAATGACGCCGCAATTCCTGCTTGTACCCGAGTGTCGCTGTTGATCAGTTAGTGGCAACGATCTCGGTTACACCAGGCCAGTAAGTCGCGCAATATACACACCTAGCAGCTCGGTATCTCCAGCCTGGGGCTTCGAGTCATGGCCTGTAGCTGTCGACTGTCGCCTCTTGCTTGTCTGGGATGCCACTTTCTCCATTGTATCATCCATGGTGAGAGTACGTGTAATGATTATAGAAGGAAACGAGCGAGTGGATAAGCAAGCAAATAAACGCGATGGGGCGCTCAACACCTAATAGGAATGAAGACGTCGGGAAGAAAGAAAAAGAGGAGGTCAATATTCCGATGGACACGAGTACTATAAGCACCAATTTAAGAGCCAGATAGGTGGTGCAGTAAGCGCAGATCCTTGCCGTCCGGTCAAGGTCTCTATAGATATAACCTTCAAATACCTTCCGATTCCAGAATGCAAAATAGTTAGATTTATCTGCAGCAAATGCTGAGGGGGTACATGACACAATACTGCATATCTCCTCTCTTTTGAAGGAAGATCGACCTAGAATCAAAAGCGGCTCGCCTAGCAGAGCGGGGGAGCAGAAATACATGTACAACATTGTATACATGTATGCTATCGAACCGATCGGTCCCCTTTAGGACTCATCCCTTGCTGCCTTTTGGTGGCTGGGTAGAACTCAGCACACCATGAAAGCCATAGGTTGTTTGACATGTTGCCTGGGTGATCGGGAGCGATTTTGATAACGACTTTAGATAGACAGGTTTACCACTGCCCTGAAAAGAGATCTGATATATTCAGTTCCGACATCTTTCCAGTATCTACGTCATTATTCAAGAAATTCTTTGCTTTTTACAAGGAGGCCCCCGGAATGGAAGACGAAATAACCACGTGGGGGCTCAACTATGTCACACAGTGTAGCGTACATTACTACGTACTGATAATATATCCTGAGTATAGTAGATATCCTATATGGTTGTGTAAAGCGGCAGCAGACCAGGTAGGAAACCCTCGCTAATCCTATCTACATCAGTGCATAACTACAAGCCTCGAAGCTAATACAAGTATCAGATGACTTAGAAGATAAACACTGAGGTAAGTCCTCCCGAATAACCTTGGAAAGCCTAACGCCGCACATAATTAGACTCCTGGGCTACGTCTGTAGGTACTTTACACAGATAGCTGTGACTGATCCGAGTGGGCGATAACGCAGGAGATAGGAACGCACGGAGGCGAAGCCTTTGCTTATCTTAGGGTGTTACGTTTATTAAATCGCCATGTACCGAGACCTGTCCATTATTCTTTTGTCTATGTCTATCGCATGTCGGGAGGTCCGACTATCTTGTGAAGGTGAGATATCCCAAGTGTGGGGTAACAGACAACGCTAAAGTGCGGAGAAACTCAATTCTGTGACTTCCAATGCTCTACAAGGTCCATGTACATCCATCCCACTTGAAGATCTTGTTGACATCTATAAGTTTCAAACGTATCGTCTACACAAGCTCATACAGACAATCAGGCCTTGTATGGAAGCCAAAAATGCAGAAAAGGAAAACAATAACTAGAATGCAGACCCAAACAAGAAAGGCTAAATATACACCCAGATCAAAGAAACAAAATGAAGGCCACTTCCAAGGTATCATCATATCAAACCGCACCAGGCCCAGGTCCTTTATGATTCGACTGGTCCAGCAAAAGTGTGGGTTTAATATAGTCCTCATCGAGCTGGCGGAACCAAGCGGCATGATCGCCCGAAGCACCTCCCGAAAACAGACCCCGCACCGCATCCCGCGCGGACATACCGACTGGCTGGCGAGTGGGTGAGACGCTGGTCGATGCCGCGGCGTTGGTAGGTGGGGCGCTCGAAGGGTGAGGGGGTTGAGAGGCGGATCGGCGGAGACGCGAGGCCCCGCTTGCAGCCGGTGGGAGGTCGTCGTCAGAGATGCCCTCGATATCGAGGTCGAACTCGTCTGGGTGGGTGGGATCATTGGAGCGGCCAGGGCCCGAGGGTGGCAGGCCGAACTCGTCGTCGCTGCCTTCGCCGGCGCTCGGTCCAGAGGCGCCGTTGAGTAACGTCGCAGCGGATTGACGGTCGCGCCAGGACTGGTCTTTGTTGCTGTACGCGGCAGAGTACATTCTTGTGTGGGTATAGGGTGGGCTTGGGCGTCGACTGTTGCCGCTGGAGTAGCTGTGTGTACGCTCGCCTTCGGGGCGTGGAGTGGGGACCCCATCCATGGGGATCACTGAGTCGGCGCGTCGCGGGATGTATCCCAGGCTCGTGCCGGAGCGCTTGTAGTAGGTGCCGCCATGGGTCACCTCGGTGTCGAATTCATCGTCCGAGTCAAGCTCTTCGACCACACCCGTTCGAATGCCCAGAATCTCCAGCATGCGTGCAGTTGTTCCACCGAAGATGATGACGGTTAGCACAACGACGACAAGGACTGTCGCACGAAGAACGGGGGCGTTGACTCCTGATAGACCAGCTGCAAGCGCAACACCGACGGCACCACGTAATCCAGCCCAGAAGAGCATCGCCTGATAAGCGAAAGGTAGCTCGTCGGGAACGTCCACGCCGCGGCGGCGTGCTCGGTACCGAATGAACCAATTGATAGCCTTGGAGAGCGGGAAGACCGCGAGGTAGCGGGCGAGACAGATACCAAACACTGCCACCATGATGAACAAGGGGTTGAACTGGAGGTTAGGCTCCACGAAGAGGTCAAGGCCGAGGTAAATAAAGATGAAGTTCTCTGAAAGTTGAGCCATCACCTGGAACAGGTACTTGGTGGTCAACTGCGTGCGACGCGACATGTTATAGTAAGCATAGTGCTTGAGGGTGATACCACAAAACAAGAGCGAGACAATGCCGGAAAGGTGCACGCCATTAGAGAAGAAGTAGCTGGCGTATGCGACCAAAATGATCAGACAGCTCTCGATCTTGGGCAAGCGTCGCACGAGGGTGTATTTGAGACCCAGCGCGGTCGCAATTCCAACCAGCATTCCGACAACCATACTACCAAAGAAGACGAGTAAAAAGAGCCCCACGGCCTCAAATATATTGAGGAAGGTCAAAGAGCCAGCCGCGCCGGTCTCGTGGTACCTCTGCGCCGTCTCGAAGAGCACGATAGCAATAGCATCGTTCAGGATCGACTCGCCAAAAATGATAGTATACAGCTTCGGCTCGACCTTATAAAGGTTGAAGATAGCTAGGATGGTGACTGGATCTGTAGCGGAGAGGGTTGCGCCGACCGAAATAGCTTCCACGAAAGAGATATCCAACCCACTCAGCGGGATCCGTGTCCATAGATACAGCACCAGACCGAGCGCGATTGCGGAGATAAAAGTACCGGCGAACGCGAACGTGAGAATCGTGCCGATATGTCGGAAGAAGTTCGCCTGGTGGAGCTCATAACCAGAGGCGAGGATAATCGGAGGGAGAAGGAGGTTGAAGAAGAATTGGTAGTCGAAGGCGACGCTGTCTTGGAGGGTGGAGTCTGTGAAACGGATGAGTAGTCCAACGAACATCCCTGGCGACCGTTAGCAAATCCGTACTAATTCGCATAGACCAAACGAAGCTTTGTATATTTCCAGATCGTGTCTCCGCCACTGAGGATATCGCCTACCTGCAAAAATTGATAGAACTGTCTCATGGACAGCTTGGATCTTCTTCTGCTGAAGGATGTAGCTCGTGAAGAGGGCGAACATCAACAACATGATCATGATAAACAATGCCCAGGAGCTTGTGATCTCCTTGGACCCTGCCTCGGGGGCATCTGTAGTTTGCCATACTAGTTAGATATCCGAAGCTGAATAGCGCTATATCGCGACAAGACGAGGGGGGAGGGATGAGGGGGTGAGTTTAGGCACGCGTACCGTCGGGATCGGAGTCGTCAGCGGCTCTCCCTATAACAGAAATAGATATGTTAGCTCGCAGTCCAAATGGAAAATTAAAGCGCAGGGTCCAAGACCACCGGTCAGAGGGACATACGAAGCAGGGCGTGTAGGCCATCGTTCATAAGTTGGCTAGCCATCGCGGCTCACGCCTTGGGAAGTATCAAAGGCCAGGGCGGATGACTGGCAGTTCACTCCCACAGTGAAATCGAGATGGCAGGACCAGGCGCACATAATCCAAATCCACGAAGAGATGGATGACAGGTTGCGACAAGATCGAATTGTGTTAGCCGTAATAGGACACGGGCTGCTTAAGTTGCATCCGAGCGACAGATAAGAGGTCAGGTACGAGGCTTGTACGATACAGAATACAGCAGGGCTGGTCGGAGGCAAATTGGTGGGTAAACTGGAATAATACAACGATAGCGTAAGATATGTTGTGTATTGGTAATTAAAAATTACACGTGGGCCGATTTTCGAAGTGCCGCGCAACCGGTGGATTCGGGCAAAATACGTAGCCAGCAACAAAGGGTGTCAATCCAGTTCAGTGCGAGAACACATCATCATTTACTTGATAATATAATTTGATAATGCTCTAGGGCTGTATAGAAGGACCCACATACTCCGGACGACTATCGCTATCCCCTGCAGAATCCCTTTGTGTTATATATAAACAAGGCTGGGGTTGATCTTTGCTTGGAAATACATATGTACAGCATACTATACAAGAACCCAATGAATGTATTGTAGGACCTAGGTATCCAAGTTTACCTAGACCCATCCGAAACCCTTCTAGTTAACCATGCAGCCACTAACGCAGCACATCCACCAAACCGTAGTACCCATCCCACACTATCATCCCACGGCTCCCCTCTTTGCTTCTGAGACACTTTGAAAATAGCACTGCAAACAAGACTAGACAGAATCTGGGGTAGGGAAACAGCCATATTATGCAGCCCAAGAATAATACCCGCCTGTGCAACATCCCCACCCTCACGATAATCCTTCGGGTGTCCATGCTCAACATCACTGCCACCGACGCTGCCATGATCACCAGGACCCTCGTCTTGAGCCTCACTCTCATGTTCGGTACAGGTGCTCTGAGCTGTGTGGTGGCTATTTCGTCTTGAGGGATCAATCCTAGCTACCTCCGCCGAGATCAGTGCGAAGGGAGCCCACAGCGCTACAGCCCAGGAGATACCGACAAGGCCCACAAACGCCGACCCGGCTTGATGAGAGTAGATGAAGAAAGTGCTGAACATGCACGCTGCAAAGAGGAGGTGGGAGAGGAGCCAGACTCGCGGGAGAGTCAAGCCCGGGATGCGCAGGCGCGAAAGCCAAGTCGGTTTCCCTTCGGACTCCTGTTCGAGTGAAACCGCGTCGAGCAGAGGCTCGGATGCAGTGCCCATCGGCATACTTGAAAATGACACTCTCCTTGCAGCGGGTTCTGCGTCGTCATCTGGACTGCCGTCTAGAGAATCCCGTTGCGAGACAGTCTTTGGCGCCGGCCCATATAAGGGGACCACGAAAAGAGGAAGCAAGATATTGGCAAGGAAAGAGATGATAGCATAGATGAGGAGAGCTAATGTTCCGACACGAGTAGCGGCTTCCCAGGCCTTATCGACTTCACCCTCGGAGAGATGGGGGTTATCTGCGAAAACGGGATTGACATACAGCTGTCCGACATACGTCGTGGAGTAGTACAGGAATGGGAACCAGCCCACCCACGCTGCGATCTGCACCTGACAGACGCGGGAAATCTGCGTTGGCAAGCTCCGAATCGACTTGATGACTTGTTTGAAAAAGGAGACCACGCCCAGCTTGTCAGTCACAGGCTCGTCTCCTCGGGGATCCCGCTCTTTGATGTATTTGCAACTGATGGCAAGGGTTGCGCCCAGAAAGGCCGAGGCGAGTACACACAGGACCTTGAATTGTGTATTTCCCAAGAAAGGGACAGCCTTCGGCAGGTCCATATAGCCAAAGATATACCCCAAGATGTTGCCAACGCCGACCATCCGGGAAGCCCAGGCGTTGGCTAGCTCCTGCTGGTGGGTGGGGCAGTTGTCAACAATGAATGCTCTGATTGCAGCTTGCACTATAAGATGGTAATTAGTCAAGCAAGTATAAACGTGAAGATACCGGAAGGCGCACCTGTGTTGATGGCGAAATCAAGGCAATACATGAAGATCGTTGCCATGATAATGATAACAATCTTGGTCCCTGCAGATGTTGGTTCGACACCAAATATAGATAGAAACCCTCCCACAATCTCTTTCACCCATGCCAGAGCTAGCAATGAGACGACGGTTGCTGCGCCTCCAACAACCATGAACGGTTTCCTCTTACCCCAGGCGAGTCGGCAGTTATCGCTTCGAATGCCGATGTATGGTTGCACCAGCGCACCCGTCAAGGGACTGGCTATCCAAACAAAGGCAAGAAGCGACTTGCTCATCCCAAGGGATAGAAGGTATGGCTGTACCCGAGTTAGTATGTTGTTTCACCTAATGTTGCGGCTTCAGGACGAAAGAAGGAATGCAAATTAAAATTGAAGCATCTTCTGCGAGTCACGACCTATAGTTACTTACCGATCCATTACCAAGTTCAACTGACCAAACAATCTGAAGTCTGTCAAAGGAGCCGCAATGTCAGTAGATGCCCAGTATGTAAGTCACAATAGCATTAAGCAAATAAAACCAAATCACCATATTCGAAGCTACTTACCCACCAATAGACACAGTCAAAAGAAACATGTACAGTGCACTCTTAGACGACTCATCGGCACCGGCACCGTGCCGGGCTGCAGGGTGAGTAGCAACCATGAGAGGCGAGCTCTCGTCGATAGAATCAGGGATAGGCTTGTAATCCAAGTCTCTCATCGGAGAATTAAATAGTCGGGATGTCGATGTTTTGAATTGGTACCAACCAGTATTAACTGGAAGAACCCGGGGATGCGTGTTTGGATATGGTTGGGGCTGCTGTTATTTCTAGTTGCTGACTGTGGCGCAGGATTCAGCTGAGCTGAGATTTGGTTTTTCTTTTTTTGAGTGTAGTTGACTGCGATTTTTCTTTTGGTTGACTTTACAACCCCCGTGTTGGTGGTAGGTAGTCTGGACTACTGTGGGTTATTGAGTGTGGGGAATTAGATATCGTCAGAAAGATGGAGTTGTGCTGGGTGTTGGCAGCCACACATCGTTTACTAGCCAGGTGTAGCTGAACAAAGGTAAAATTCGACAGGGTATAGCCTTCTGATCAAAGCGCGGTGTGTCAGATGGGCGATCTGGTTGATATGTCTATCACGAAGGGCTGCAGAAGTGATCGACGTCAGCAGCACGTGATGTACCATATTTAGACCATTACAGCCCTTTCTCGCATCATCAGAACCGTAAACGCATTCGAGCAGGTTTAAAAGGCAATGATGATAGTTATAAAGTTTTCAAGTGTTTTTTCAAATTCCAATTCAAAGTCGTTACACAATGTCTCTGTCTATATAGTGTGATTTGAGGCGTACAAAATAACCTTACCATTCCCAGCCGGTCTCCATGGACAATGCCTGACGATCCAAGAAGCCAACCCGAATCTTTCCCTTCCCAACCCATTTCCCATCGAGAGATAGTCGAACTTCTCTGATGCCCGTGCCCGCCAGCCAGCATGAAATGAATGTCTGCCAGCGCAACCCAATTCACGTGCAGGGCAGCCGACACCAATAATACACGATGTTTCCTGTAACCATCACACAGCGCGAAAACCAAAAAGAAACCAAACGAAATCAAAAGACAAATGGATACTATGTCAAAGACAAGCAAAGACATAACACGCGAACTATACACGAATATCGCGGTATGTGCAAGGCCAGTATTGGACCATGTGCGATTAAACAAGAGGCGATATAAAGCCCGAAGCAAAAGACGCCTGTATGCGCCCGGAAGACCCGAAGAGAAAGGAGAGTTGAAACATTTGCTCGGAACATCCCCGGCAATGAGTACATGAGGTTATGCATCTACTGTTTTGCATAGACACACCGTGCTCCCTAGCGTTCTCACATGTGTTGCTGGAGGAGCTGCGGGGCGATCATGTGTGAAGTCGGCATGCCGGTCAGGGCGGACGGCATGCTCAAAGGAGCTGCCATCGACGTCATATTGGGCATGCTAATCATTGTGTGAGCGGGCTCCGGCGGGGACATATCTTCCCTGGGGGAACCGAATTCGTGTGTGTCATTCTCCAGATCTTCGTCAGTTGGGGCAATTGCCTGACCATCCTGCTGCGCTTCATGGATCCGACGATGTCTAGCAAACATTAGTGAAAGTCGTAAAAGAATGGAGAACAATAGGAACTCACTGTGCAAGATTATCGGACCTCGAGAAAGCTTTGCTGCAGTAAGGGCAGGGGTATGGACGCTCTTGTGTGTGCGTTCTCACGTGTCTAGAAAAAGGGGTTAGTCGGCGGCTATTGAAACGGTTTCACGGCGCACGGTGCAGACTAGCCCCACCAACGTGAGTCAAAAATAGAAGTAAGCTTACCTTTTGAGGTGCTCTAGTCTCTTGAAGGTTCTACCGCATGACGGGATGGGGCAAGAATGGGCCTTGGTGGGATACGGGCCCAATTCCATCATGGTTGCACTCCTGGCTCTCCGAGTAGGACCAGGCGCCGAACGCTCGGACCGACCAGTAGTATTTTGAACCGCAGTCTCGATGGCACCACTGCTTGGCAGAGATGTCAGATCATTGGTTTGGTTTGCCATTGAGCCTGGATGTTGTGCGGTGCTCTGGTCTATGCTCTGTAGCGGCGTGCCATGACGGGACATTTCATGAAGAAGATCCTTTTGTGGCAGCATCGCACTTGGGTAAGTGCGAGCGATTTCCTGGGCGGCTTCATCCCCCTCTGCAACTGGAGCGACTGAGCTAGAAACCGAACGCCGCAGATCACTTGGTCTGTGAGCAGCGTACGAGACTGACTGAGGACCTGGAGTTGTTGATTGGGCGTGAGCAGCGCTGCCGGATGCAGCAGCACCGGTGCTGGGCGGGATAGATGACCTACGTCTGCGCTGCTTGTATGTCGGGGATCCCTCGATGACAGGATACGGGTTCGCCGAGAAAGACCGGGGCGCAGGCTGATAGTGAGCACTAGACAGATTCGAAGGAGGCAGCTGCATCATAGGGTGGTAGGCGGGTCCACTTGAAATATCTGGAATCGCGGTGTAAAGTCCAGTGTCTTCGTTGGCGATGTAAGCTGGTTCTCCTCCGAGTCCGACGGAATGCTGCGGCGGGGTGACTGGTTCGAAGGACAGGCCGCGATTGCTGTAATCCTCATATTGCGAGGATACAAAGGATGGCGCAGGCGAGTATTCGTAGAAGGTCGGCATGGAAGAATGGCGCTGATGGGGGCGGGAAATCGGCATTCCGTGACGATCGTACTGGATGGGGCCGTAGTCCTGCTCGCGCTTAATGATGCTCTGGACTAGATTGTTCGAAAGGGGCATCTGTGGCTGGCTGTACATCTGATTCCCAGAGTCGTCCTGGAGCAGGGGAATCGCTGGGGGAGCCATCTGCGGAGGAGGCATTGCGTCAACGGTCCGAACCACGGGGGAGTTGGGCTGGCCATATGTCGTACTTGCGTGGGCAGCGAAGGAGTTCAGATTCACTTGTTGTGACTTGGTCAATTGCTCGTACAGAGACTGGGACGAGTCGAATTCAAAGGACAGGGCCGGTTCGCTGACTGCGACCGTGGTGGCCTCCTGGTTCATTTTCTCGCGCTTCAAGTCCCGTTCCAGTGCATCGAGGAATAGCCGGTCGTGCGGCACGCCGTACCAGTAAAACACCTTTTGCTTCTTCTGGGTCCGAATGCAGTTGTTTTTGTACAAGAAGTCCAGGAACGGGCTCTTTGGATCCTCCAGGACCGCGTCTACGCCGGCCTTGAGATTTCGTAGATCCGAGAAAATGCCCTCCTCAAACTTTTTCGAGTTCTTCACCGGACGTCCAAAGGCTTGGAATCGAAATGCGAGGCATCGGACAATATCGGTACCGGAGATGTGGAAAAGGCCGCTCCTATTGAGACCGGGTCAGTCAGCTTCCCGAGTCATCACGGTCTAGGGTGGGACGAACCAGTAAACACAAGAGACATAGTCGCCGGTGGGAAGCAAAAAGCGTCGAATGAGTTGATCCGGTTGCCAGTCAACGGGAGCTGACAGAAGGAAATATTTCACTGGCCCCATGTCAATACACTGCTTTGATGCGGGGGTAAAAACCCAAAAGACATACGATTATCCACTTGCTGAAGAGCAACTTGCGCGTCGTGAGGTAGGCTTCGCTGGGCTTCGGTGGAGAGCATAAAGGTTTCAGGCTTTTGGGGTGGTGCCATAGGGATTTGACCACCTGGTTGAGGATACATTTTTTATTTTTTCTGTGTGAAGCGCACTTTACAGATAATTAGCATTGAGGAAAAGACCGCCTGATAACGCATGCGCAAACAAAGAGGCGATTTGAGTCCAATCAAAAGAAATCCTCTGCGACTCTGACTCTGAGACATAGCTGCAAGACCTCGGACCAAACTCACCAGCTGAATGGTTCAACAGGATCGGAAGTGCGAGGATCAACGTCGCCAACCAGTCAAGATGATATCCGATCGGGAGAAGTTCTAGATCACACGCGAAAAGAGTAAGGAAACAGAGGAACCAGCCTCGTAGACAAAGAGAAAGAAAGAGAGATTGTCAGAGAATGAAACTGGACCAGCCGGTAAGCCTCTGGGAATTTTCGCGCGCAGCGGAAGAAAGAAACGAAAGTGAAGAGGAAGCTCGAGGATTGGTGAAGGAAGAAGAAGGGGGGGGAAGAAGTACAAGTCTAATAATAATCGAAGCTGGGAATGGGCGAAGCGCCTAGGGACGTCTGACCGGTCAGAAACTAGTATGTTATTTTGGGTTATTCTTAGTCATAGCGGACGGAGGACATATTATCCGCTGTTAATGGTGGTTGTTTGTGTTATTTATGTTATTAATCTGGTATTGCCTGTTATTTACATGGTATCTATCCGTCATTTACAGGGCGGAACAAGAAATCATGTTTATCCAAACGGATCAGGTACATTTACCTTTTTTATACTTCGCTATCTTTGTTGATGATACATATAAAAGAAGTTTATCAAATTAACACACAATAGTTTGTTTCTCTTATAGTTTCTGATATCGATATAAGACTTCTTGTCAACAAAGGGAATATAAACCCCCTGTCTTAATTCTGTACAATATTTTGTTTAGTATTCACAAAATTGATGATTGGCCCAATCCTCATAGTGACCAGGCTGCATAAACAAGTGATAAACATATCACTTGCCATATTTAGAGATCCTTCTAGACAGAAAAGTCGTGTGAGTCCAACGGGAAAAAGAGGTGGAGACCGCCAAGACTCATCAAACTGGCGCTGCGACCTGAAGCACCCGCCCTGTCGTTTCAGATTTGGTGTGGGCGCTTACATGCATTGAAACCTCCCGAACTTTCCCCTTTTTCTCCGACCTCTAGTGCACCTTGTATATAAACGGCTGTGGCATTGGGGGATCGTCCCTGCGGTATTTCGGACTCATCTCTTTTCGCCCAATGAGACTCGTCTAATGGGAAAAAGTACCTTGTACAACGTAGTATCTTGATTACTACCTATCAATTGTACATGCGCTCAACCCTCCTTGTACGGAGCACAGTGCTTTTTACTATGCAAAATCAAATAGATATGTATTTGTGTACCTTTACTCTGTATCTGTACAACTACTCTGTATCTGGTCCACATTTCCCCCAGCCAGCCATGTCATAAATAAGATGAGCAACGGTCCAGACCACATGGATAGACAGGTACCGGAGCCTTCCTATAGGGCGAGCCATAGGGTGAGAAACAAGGCAGAATTTCAAGCTGGGATAGCACCCACAGCATGTGGGCTCGGTAGACTATTCTGACTCGTGTATGGTTGTCAGAAATTTCAATGAGATCGGGAGAGATACGGGTCCGAGATGGTTGCACACCCATGTGCCCGAAGAAAATACGATCATATATGGAGTATAGAGTTCAATCATGCTATTTCTATCCACGGAGATCATTATCAGATCACCTCATAAATGGATCTATGTGTCAGAATGTCTCATCCTCGAAAAAAAGTAACATCCGGTTGGATCTGACTAGATCGTCCCGGAACCACCAAACCACTATCGACCGCCCTATCAACAATTGCCTAGCGGTCATCGAACGAGAGAAAAATACGAGCATAGGAAGAGATTCAAGATCACCGTGTACAACAATTACTGGTGTCTAACCCATCGGAGTCCTACCAGATCGAGGCCAAGATATGTACTCCGTAGACATATGTCCAGATCCATGATATCCATGAAACCCTTATCACATCCTCATGAATATAAAGTCTGGCTGGAGGTTCAACTCTGACCAGGATTTCGCGGCCCCGGGAAAGCCGAAGCCGTCGGTATTGACACTCAGCTTGTTCAAATGCCGTCCTCAGATGCTATTCTGAGTACGGAGTACGGAGTACTCAACCATCGCACAGGGCACCGGGAATCAGGCCGTTTGATCGTCCGTCCTGAAACGATCTAGAAATCCGACAATTGAGAAAAACGTGGGGACGTTATTCCTCCTCATGCAAGTAGCCTCATGCGGAAAGATATGTTGGTCGACAACCTCTAAAGGAAGAAGGGAGGCGGCCCGTCTAACCCCCTGTCCTTGGAGGAGCAAGACTAATGGAGTAACTCGGCTATTACCTGTGGTCCGGTCGTTGAATCGTGGGTTGCGATAGTAGTGTTTTGGTGTGGTGTTTTTTGGCGATTGGTCTTTTTTCCCCTTTTTCCCTTTTTTTCTTTTCCCTCTATTTTCTTCTGTCTGGTCAGTCCATAGCTGAGCTCAAGAAAACAATGTCAATCCGCAATTATCACTTGCCTCAAAGGACCTTTGGACAAACCTGGAAGGACCCATTTGGAGGTTAAGGGGGGAAGTTCATTTCGGGCTAGCGTCGCCTCCTCGATCTATACCGCAATCTGGAATATCTCCGACGTTTCTCGGGTTCGATGAAAATTCCCCCTGATTCAAACCATATTGAAGTTTTGCTTACAATTTAGATCCACTCGTCTCTTGGCATTCATAGTCTTGAATTCACTCCATGTGTTCTTGCTTATGCAGGGGTTTCACGAGGTGGGAATGTCGTCTATAGTTTAAGGTTTGCTTAGGCTGGAACAGACTGAAACATATCAAAGTGCCTTTTAACCATGATCAAGCCTTTAGCCCAGTAACTCCTCGGAGTTGCGGATGGCCTTGCTTTACTTGTCCGCATGGATCAGGGAGAAGGCTGAATTTGGGCAAAATAAAATATTCAGCGAAGACAGCAAGCATACTCATAAGTCTGTTGATATGTGCAATATGTCCTTCAAATCCCTTTATGTACAGAGCAAAATCCGTTAGACAGAATCGATACTCTTCCTCCTCTTTTCCACTATAGCTTCCTTCATGAACGGACTCCGTGCACGGATTTCTTTGCCCCAAACAAGCACCAATATTGGCGCGAAAGACAGAGCCAACGCAATAAAGGCCAGTACCGTACTAGCCCACTGGAGTCCAAGATGAGTATACATGCTCATAGTAGCTAGAGGCAGAAACGCCGCCAGGGTGTTCTCGCCAGTAGCAATGATACCCATACAACTGCCCGCGTATTTGCTGTATGCATCGACCACGTAGTCGGAAATTCCCGTCACCACAATGACACTACCGGCTCCTACCATAGCGAGGCCAACGGCCGGTGCGATCCATGGAGAGTCCGGATACGATGTCCAGGCGTATGTAAACATACCGCCGGATATCCCGAATACACCGCCCATGATAGCGAGATACAGCCGAGCCTCGGGGATAGGCGTACCGGGAATTTCTTTATTGCGGGATGCCGAGTCGAAGTAGAGCTTTCCTGAGAACAAGGTGCACACCCATCCTAAAAGCTCACCGATCACGACTGCTGATTGGACGTATCCAGCTTGTGCTGGTGTCCAGCCATACAGCTCTTCGAATACCTGCTCAACGGATTGAGTGAACAGATACAACGTACCGACGGTAAAGGCGGACCATAGCGTCGATACAAACACCACAGACTCGGTGAAGAATAGGAAAAGAGGCCTGCTCGCGCTGTGGCCCACGATGCTCAAGATCGACTGGCCTTGCGTGTCGATTTCATGCTGGGTATAGGCATTCTTGCCTTCACGTCGCAAGGCCTTAGCCCGCCGCCCTAGGATTGCAATTCCACGACACTCCTTGAACAAGAAGAAGTACAGAGGGAAGAAAGCGCCATACCACATGAGCTGGATATAGCCAATCCACCTCCACGTGAGGGCGTGGTAGATAGCAGCTCCAATAACGGGTCCAATGCTACTACCCGCCAGGTAGGCAAGGATGAAAAGACTGACAGGGACGTTGCGATTTCGCTCCGTGTCCCAAACATTCCCAATCACGGTGCCAGAGGTATTGGCAAGAATGGAGACGCATCCTCCGGCGAAGAATCTCGTAATGACCAACGTGTAAAAATTCTGTGCCACAGCCTGCGGCACGACAAAACAGAGGAAGGTCACGTACGTGCCCAGGAACACCCATCGCACACCAAAGTCCTCCATAAGAGGAAGGACCAGCAGGGAAAAGCAACCACCGCCAAGGGCCCACGATGTGACAGGCCAGTAGGAGTGAGGAAAATTGGCGTCTGAAATGCCAAAGCGTTCATTCATGGGATCGTGGGCTACTGTGATGATTGTGCCGTTGATCATGGTCATGAAGGTGGCGAACACGGCAAGGGCTGTGAGAAGCCATTTCCCGCATAGAGACCAGTTGTATGGATTTGCTGGATCGCGCGGTCCATCCCAGGACACGATAGTGACATTCTTGTCGGGGTCTTGATGATCTGTGCTGCTGTTAGTGGATATTCTGGATCTGAGTTGCTGATGGTGTTCTGGTTTTACCTAAGGTAATTCTCTGATCGTCATGGCCGGAGATATCACCACGTGCGAATACCATTCCGATCCCGCGCGACTCAACGAAACTCTTCAAGGCTGGTCTTGATTCGCAAATTCTTGTTGTCTTCCTGGTCCGCGTGGGGATCCAAAGTTAACCGAACTTGAAGATATGATGTAATTTTTCCCTCAAAAGGTTGATATAGATCGTAGTCGCTAGCAGCAAACGGATTTCCTCAACCTCAGCCCTTCAGAAAACAGAGAATCCAGTTTCATTTAAATGCATCCGAGCTGCTAAAAAAAATTATGTGCGCGCCATCTCGACTGAGTATCCGATGATCCGAACAGAGCGATCCTCTCCCCACCAGAAGCCCGGTTCTCCAGACAATAGCCCCATTTGGACTAGTGACAATATGCCCAGGGTCAATTTGAATTGACACAACGTGGTTGGTTAATGCGCGTTGCTTTGACCGGCCCTTCTGTTGATATGCTTAGATGAAGGAATTAGCTAAATGATCTGCTGGCTGCACCCCACATTGACTTTGTCCCTACAGGATTCCTCCCGAGGCGAATTATGTTCGGTCTACCTTGCCCGATACACCTCGAACTATACAATTTTCGTCCATCGGGTCTAGAAGACGATCTTTTGCTCTGGCTATCATTATCGTTCCGCGTCTTGCGATCTTGCAGCTTCAATATCGGATAGCTAATCGTTCTATATTGTACCTAGTCTGTATCAAGAAGCCAAGACGTAGTGGGGTCTGAAGGATCACCTTATGAAGCCAAGAGAATGGCTTAATTTACTTTAATCAGAGCATTCTAGTCAAAAGAATTACTCTCCAAGTGACTGGAGTAGTCTTGTCTTGTTCAGTCTTTGTCCTCTCTCATAGCCGTGGTCACCTAGCCTACTATTCAAATTGACTATCCTTCCAAGGTTCTGTAGAATCATAACCCTATTAATAGCACTTGGTAGTCGCTTCAGCCGCACATGGGTTATTCACCAACTTCCGGTGTCAATTTTCCGCAGGAACGTTCCAATGATCAAAACCATGCAGAAGCGAATCTTTGAATTCGGATCCGAGCTCGGATACCAAACTAGTACATTGTTGTGGGTCGATTCCGATCGCATTCCATTGCCTAATATATACTAGTATGTTTTCTTCTTTAGGCAATTCCTTCCCTGTCTGCATGTATCTACACTCAACAAAGGGACAAACTAACATTGCCTCGGAACTAACTAATACTGGGTTAGATGAAATCTTCATTCGACTCAAGCCACGATGATTCACCCGGTTGGCAGCAGCCCGGCATCGTTGTGGCGTCCGTCAATTACTGTCCGGCTCTACTCAAACTGTCATGCCAATGGCCATTTGTGATACTGGAAAGTCAGGAACAGAACTCAATTTTGTTGTCTTATAATATTCGCCATCGTCCAAATCCCCCGCGAGATCTACGCGCCATGGCAACTAACCTGTCATCTCGGCTTCGGAAGGAATTTACGAAGAATGGCATTGTATGTTGCGAGGAGGGCCACCGCTGAAGCGTTGCTTTGTGAGAGAATTAGAGAGAAAAGACCGTTATTCCTAAGAGATGGTGCTGACTTGTCTCATACTTGGAACATCAACGCTACTACTTCCCATCGAGATCTAGAAGCCTTGGAATTTTCCCGTAATGGTTCCGACTCCAGGGTAAGCCAACAATAGACATCTAGGATGGACGTTGAGGATCACTATATCTATATTTTCAGATCCCTCCTCCACTTATTGCTTCATTGCACAATCCAAATCACAGAAAAGACCAGAATATTACTAATTTTGCCATCTTGTCGCCCATTGACGAGCACTTGACCTCATACATAGTTGGCCATATAAACTATTTCGCCTTGTGTAACGAGGAATTCGGCTTCAGGTGAGTACCGCAACAGTTACACCCCCTTTTCCTCCTTTTTGTTTTTTCACGATCAATAGCTAGGATGGCCGACATTCATTGTTCAAATCCCAGGATCAAAATGGATCTGATAGGTTCGCCAGAAGTGTTTATATCATAAGTTTGCCACGCCCAACTTATGACATCGAAGACTCCCCGCATGTAACATAAGATAAATAGTTTTAGTGTCTCTCAGTTTCCAACATATTTCCAAACAAATTCGCTTCTCGATACTCGCACATATATCCAAACCTCCATTTGCCACCACTACAGTCTACACAATCTACACGCTCGAACATGGTCAAAACCGACAGAGATCAAAACCCTCTAGATCCCAATTACGAAAAGCGCCGCAGCTCTCTTGGAGAAATGGAGAACCAACAGAAAAACCAATTCGATCCCAAATATGAGGATCTCATGGTAGACAGAGATGTCGCCCCGTGCGTTTAGACTTTCGAAACTTGTCCAAGTATCCCGTAACTGACAAATTCAAATATAACAGATCTGGCCGTGAAATGTGCGCAGAGCTTGCACACCAACATGCCTTGGAAAGTGTGCACAAGAACACAGAGCATCGGTCTTCACAGGATGTAGATCACAGTAGGTCTTTGTTATACCCGAACTACTAACTCAGGGATCTTTATTCATACTAACGAGTATCAGCTTCCTTCCTCTCTGATATAAGTACCGACCGTGGGCTCCAGGAACATCCTGAAAAAGTCGAGGAGTAATTGGCGTTCATTTACATTGTTGGACTTGGAACTACACGAAGCTGAGGGACTAGATCGGACCTAGGAGTGATGCTTTCATGATGCGATGATAAGCTGGAAATTAAGAAATTGTCAATTGACACTATATATTTCACACATTAACTGTACATTGTACATTGTGATAATCGTACATGGTGATAGTCGCAAATTGTTTCGTGAGGCAAAAGCAAGTACTGGTGATGTCACCGTGATGTTCAGCCCGCATAGAAGCAAAAACGTCATAAGAAATAGAAAAAGCAATACTACTAGTGATTTCTTTGTATACTCATGTATTCTTTTATCTGATTATGAATATATAAGCCTCAGCTATCAATAGCTTCATGAATTAAAAACTTTCTTCCCCCGATACCAAGTTTGGCAGACACGCGCCTGTAGCAAGGTCTCCGGCGTCCACTGCGTATCAACAACCAAGAAATCCGCATATAATCCCTTCTGCAGACTCCCAGTCCAGGAATCAGCAAACCGTGCATAGGCCGCACCAGCCGTAGCAGCAGTAGCCGCCTCAACCAAACCCAACTTGAAATGCTCGTTTACGGTATCATCCATCTCAGTCTGAAGCGCCGAGCGCCTCGTAGTAGCATTATAAAGATTAGGGAAAGGGAAATGAGCAGCAGTAGGAGCATCAGTGCCGATAGCAATAGGAGCACCTCCATCTTGAAACTCCTTGTAGGCGAACGCGCGCTTACAGCGCTCGGGGCCCACAAGGCCAGGCCAGGCTTTGAAAAGCATCGGATCCGAGTGCACAGGCTGGATCGAGGCCGTGATACCCAGCTGACCGAGTCGCTTGGCGTCTTCTGAGGTCGTCAGCTCCAGGTGCTCGATTCTGTGTCTCCGGCCTGGCGTGCCGACTCTCGACAGCACGTTGATTGCTTGATGGATAGTTCTGTCGCCTATGGCATGAATTGCGCATTGGATTCCTGCTGAATCGGCGCGCTGGACTACTTCTTGGAGCATATCCTCTGGCCAGATTGGCTCGACGGGATCGGATTTACCAGTGTACGGTTGGAGGAGAGCGGCAGTGCATCCGTCGACGACGCCATCGCAGATGAGTTTTATTCCGAGGACATGGAAATCGGGCTGGTTGTACTCCTGGTGTAGCTGGATTGCTCGATCCAGGTGTTTGAAGTTGGCATTTTGATCCGCTGAGAACGGGACGAGCCAGTGAACGCCGATGTGGAATGGGATGGTATGATCGCGACGGTAGAGGTTCAGAATCTCCCAGGTTCCTTCGTCCATTGCCATATCTACCACTCCGGTATATCCGGCAGCGGTGTATGCAGCAACTGCAGTGTCCAAAGCACTCAGTTTGTCTTCCGTGGACGTAACACTTTCTAGATACGGCCATGCAAGGTTCACAACAGCAGATTCGTCAAGTAGCCCTGAAGCTCTTCCATTTTCATCGCGGTGGATTCTTCCACCGGGGAAATCGGGGGCAGTATGAACCCCCATCTCGTCGAGAGCAGCTGCGCTGCACCACATGGAGTGGAGGTCGAAGGAATCAATGAAGATGGGACGTGAGTCGATACCATCCAGCATACTTGCTAATGCAACTCCATTGGTAGATGATTGGATCCAGCCTCTGCATAAGATGCGCGGCAGAGAAGGATGGGCTTCGGCGTAAGATTTGATGACTGCACGGATTTGATCGAGTGAGGTGCATGCGATCAGATCGGCCTTGCGCAATGACTGCCCGTAATGCAGGAGGTGTACATGGGCGTCAATGAAGCCTGGAATAACAGTCCGATCTTCCAGGTCAATGATATTTGCATTTTCTGGGATAGTTATTCCGTCGAGAGAGCCGACGTGAGAGATCTTATCATTCTCGATGATCATGCTCTCGGCAAAATTCCCCTCATTGTTTGAGGCTTGCGAAGGGATGAAGATGCGTCCATTCTTGAAAACGGATGTCATGATTCCTAGTTTTCTGTAATTCTTGAACCCCCATGGAGAATTGCGGGGATTTCTACAGTATTTATTGCTTCTTGCGGGGAAGTCGGAGTGTTCTTCTTACCTGGGTAGACCCGGAAATCTCCAGGACTTTCCCGTTTGAGGACATTGAAGGGTGGAGATGGTGGGATTTAGGCTGGGCTATCTCCACAAAGAATGGTCATGGAATTGTTTTAAGGTAGCATGTTGTTAAGGACCGGCCAATAAACTGCAAAGTGATTGGATGAGAAGAGAGGGGTAGGTTGGTTCATGGGTCTACGACTTCCAACGAGCTCATGAAGCATTGTCCTCCTCATTTTCCCATCAACCAGCCAAGTGGCCGAGCAGTAACTCAGCTATCACATCTTCCTTGGTCTAGTGGTGATGATTTCCGCTTGTCATTAACACCGATAAGCGCGGGAGACCGGGGTTCGATTCCCCGAGGGAGAGATTTCTTTTTTGCCCTTGTTCTTTTATATCCTTGTTTTTTTTTGCGACCAGTAAAAGCCCTTACGTCTACTGTATTCTTTTTAATGCAATAAAGGGAAGAACGATTACAGATGTTTATTACTAGATGCCACTTTCGTTATACATATTCTATCAAAAGTGGCAGAGCAGGTCTAGTCTACTTATTTCTTTCAAATAATCATTCCTTTCATAAACAAAGAAGTAGCACTTTCTACTTCAACGGTTTATGTTTCTCCGAATTTCTCATATTGTTCAAATCGTCCCGGTACATCAATAATGGACGAAATTTCCTTCCAACAACAGAAACAGCCTCATGTGGACATATGAAGTGGGGCTGTGGTGGCCTTGGTCTGGCAGTGAATGGCGATCTTCTTGGGCACAGAAGCCACTATCTTCATGTTTCTCTACGAAGAAATCGTCCTTGCTCCGTTGTTCAAGAGATATAACATAGACTTTAATAGATTATGCCCGGAGTGGCACTATAATACAGTCCATACCGCTAGTGTGAGTTGATATATATATGAGGCCCTAGCATGTGCGTTATCCATGCAACCGTGTAGAATGTGATTAATGTCAGTGCCCGTCATTTTAAATCGAAGAGGTGAAGATGCTAGCCATCTGGCCTGAGTAGTTCATAACTATCACGAATGTCGAGGATAAAAACATGTACTTACATAAGCATAGTGGCTATGTTGTAAAAGAACACTCCAAGCACTGCCTCTGTCCATCGCATAGCAGTCGAACAGGCTCAACTTAATGTCTCTCAGCATTGCTACGCGCAGTAGACTGTTTGCTTTCGTTACAACCACACTGTAGGCATCTACGATGCCCTTTTAGCCAACACAAACAACGTGGCCTGTAGGGCTGTGTACAATGCAGATCCTTTTTGATAGTTACCTTGTGACAATGACTTCGCACGAATGATAATGGGCGACATGATTTCGTGGGCAGTGCATATTCTCTTATTGAACACTCGGATCGCACCAAGAACCCCGTGCAGAAGGCCAGGCAGGAATACCTTCTAAACACTATTCAAACACCGTACGGACAAAGTATCAATGAATATTTCTAAGCACGTTTTGGCCCCCAGAAAATGATGTCATATAAATTTCCAAGAGCCTCCGACTCCAATGATGAACCGGCGTGCAAAGAAGGCATGCGTAATGAGTCTTGGGGCTCGGCAGACGGGTAGAACACCGACCTTCCTGTTCCGACTGCAGCGTCAAGCCCTGGAGGATGATTATGACTTGCAAGAGTTCAGGGTGCAGAAAAAAGGGGGATATCAGTAAGTTGATAGCAGCTTCGCCCTGGATTGTACGGAGTAGAGTGATGGGTAATTTCGCCGCAATGGACCTGGCCCCCAACGTTCGAAATTATAGGGTCGAAAATATAGGGCGAAGGATTGCGCTATAAAGATATTCGGTGTGCCTTTCTCCATTTGCTTTGGGGGCGACGAGGCTGCGATTGGCCGTTAGCGGTGGAACCCGGGAAGATAGTGCGGCAGGCTCATTCGGGCTTCGCCCGCCAGAGCCCCAGGCCTCGCGATACCTTCCAGGGTTTGTGACAACGCATCGGGGCGCATTTAAGTATTTAAGCATAAAAACCCCGGAGGCTCATTCATTCTTTCTTTCAATTACTCAAGCACACCAAACGCACCTGTTCTTCAGCCCCATAGTATTATTCTCTATCTTATACCCCAAGCATATACTTCAACCGTCACCATGCAGTACAAGTCTCTCTCAGCTGTCCTCTTCGCCAGCATGGCCATGGCCGCCCCGGCCGACACTGAGTCCGCTCTTGAATCCCAGGCCGCCGAACTCGACGATCTCATTCCTCCCTCTATTGCCGTGGTTCTCGCAACTGCCGTACCAACCTCTTTCTGGGCCGAAGCCACCAACACCGCCGCCTTCCTTTCTCAGGTCGAGCAAGGCATGGTCTCCAACTCCTGGCCTACCTGGTATAGCAGCCTTCCCGACAGCGTGAAGGAGTACGTCACCACTGCTGTTGAGGACTACTATCCTTCTTTCGCATCCTCCGTTGCCGCCGAGATCACTGCCTCTGGCGATAGCAGCTCCAGCCCCAGCACTGCTGAGGCTACTTCCACCAGCGCTTCGTCCTCTGATGCTTCGTCCTCTGATGCTTCGTCCTCTGAGGCTTCGTCCTCGGCTTCCGGTTCGCCGTCTGGATCTGCTGCATCCACCACTGCCGATGGTGGTGCCGCCCCTACTGGTATCGCCATGAGCCTTGCTGGCGCCGCTGGTGTTCTCGGTCTTGCTCTTGCTCTGTAGGAATAAGAACAATGAACATTAGCACTTTTTGAAGAATCTACGGTTGATTCGAAGGCCTTTTTACTATCTGCATACGTTCACTACAGAATAATTGTGTATTTCTTATGCATTTAGCAAAGGATTCACTCCCGATAGCGCGCTTATACCTTCTGTACTTACAACTAATTTTGTCAATATACTGCATAATCGCTTTTGAGTACACTTTCATTGTGTTTATGAATCTTACAGTATGGAGTAGCGGTCTCGCAGGCATGTGTTCAGCCAAGTATTACCAGCTACCCCCCTCCCCCCCCCGGCAACCCAATTCGAGGATTCCAACCACCATTTCATTTCTCCTTCTCCCTAACGATGCTTGTGAGGTTCATTGCAATTTGGGTGCGAATGAACTGAAGTTGATCTCATCATGGACTTAGGTAGCATCAGAAGGACCGGGGTCCCTTTTCTTCCCCTTGTCCTTGCTCTTATCACCCTCGCTGTTTTCCTGGGAAGCCCCAGTCTGCACGCTGGATTCTGGGTCCATATTGGCTGAGGTGGACTGTTAATAAATGTTAGTTAGAAGATTGATTAAACAAATGGAGTAAGAGGGACAGGGATATCTCATACCTGGGGCTTGGAATGTTCCGAGCGATTTCTGAACGCAGCCTTTTCAAACCCGCCGTCTTTCATACCGAGCAGGTCGAACTTCTTCATAAGCCGAAACTGGGAACGAGAAATACCGAACTCGGATGCGTACAGTTCCTCTTGTTCTTCCCACGACTTGCCTGCCTCGATGAGCGCCTTGATAAATGCGGGCCCCTCATCTAGTTCGCGCGATGAATACCGCACCGACGGACCGGCACGCGGGGAGATATTAGAGTCACCTGGACTCTGCGTGTGGGTTTCTTTCTTTGGAGAGGGAGTCCAGGGGATGAAAATGTTCTGCTTCTTAGGACGGACGGGAGTAGCTGGTTGTTTGTCTTTGTTTGTAGGACTACTTGCATCGGATTGGGATGGTCCTGGGATATCCGAGCTTCCTGTGCTGCCATCCTGAGCGCGGGTTGTGATGTTAGATTTGATCGTGTCGTCTTCTGATGTAAGCGGGTTGGTTGCGACTATGACGGGCACCCAATGGAGGAACCTCTCCTTATGGCGGGACTGGAAATAAGACTCTCTGTTGTTGGGGCGGAGCCGTGATGTCTCAGCTTCGAACTCTTGGGCTGCATGAGAGGTTCCTTTGACATCTCCCTCACCCTGGTATGAGATCGCAGTGCCTTTCTCAGGTCGATGTGAGAGATCTGGTACAATTGAGCGTCGGGGTATGTCCATTGGGTCGGGTACGGGGTTGTGGAGCGATCCTGTGTCTGCTGTTTTATATTAGTACATATCTAGATAACTGATTAGGGCAAACTGTACTCACCATTCGCGACAGCATTGACAGGGCTAACGTCTTTCCCCCCCACATATCCAGCAGTCTCTTTTTCTCTCTTTGCCTCAGACGGGCGTGAAGACTGCATCATGCGTTGTGGGTAGCCCAATGAGATGAAGTGGTAGTTCTCCGCAGACATCTCAACCACCCTTCCCTTAACATGACACCAGTACATGCCATTGTCCTGGAGTTGGAATTTATCTGCGGTCGTAGCTTCAGAAAGTACATCCATCCAACTGACTATGGGATATGAGCGGCGGGGTGATTGAACGCGGTCCTTGCCCACCCTCTTGCGCGTTCGAGGTCTGGTATGGGCCCCAATGCATGCAGATAGGATCAGGCAGTAAGGAGGACCCGCCGAAAAACTTGTTGAGTGCGGGTTCAAGCTCAGCATCAGAAGCCGAGGATGAAAACTTACTTTCTTCAGGGACATTCTTGGGTGGTTCGACTGGGTGCTTGGCTTCACCTTGGAGAGTACTGACACCTTTCTTTTTCTTCATGATTGGTAACAATTCACGCGAGAAAGGAGGAATCAGTATGGAAAAGAAAGAGGAGGATGGTAAAAGGCTTTGATCTGAAAATCGAGACGCGTTGTGAGTATGATGAGAAGAAAGTCGCGGAGTGTCGAGACGGAAGATTCAATGGGAATTCACAAGGTCTATGTATTTGCTGTGAATACTATGGGATGAAAATACTATTGATCCCAACTATGGATACCGCAGGGGGCATTGGCGGTATCTATCTACTGGCATTAAAAAAGCCCATTACTGAATAAATAGTGAGTTACCCATGATAAGTAATATGAAATTCATGAAGCAGTCATCATAGCCATGATGCAGTCTGCCTTTGTATCCTCCTAATTACTAGCATTGCAGTCCCAGTTATTCCCAATTGCTCCTCATATCATGGGTATGTCCATCCGCCTCCTCTGGCTCCAACCCCATAGCGGCATCGTGGGCATCAATCCTAGGAAAAGGCCTAGGACGACTAAAAGAGTTGTTAGCGAAGGTCTCTAAAAAGATTGGAGTAATGGCGTTGTTACCATAGCCTTCTGGCGCTTCGCTTCTTCGTGAGATGCGATTAGTGCCCAACCACCCTTGGTACGGAATTTCTTGAAGAGACCTCTAGTAGTTCGGTGAATCCCGAATTCGCGATGGTATTCCTCTTCAACTTCATCGCCAGTGGCTCCCGTGTTAACCAGGTGCTTCAAAAATTCCGGTGCGCGCTCCTCTTCCAACCGGGTGTACCGAGCGTATGTCCGGGCCCTGTTTTCATGTTGGCTGAACGCAGACTCATCTTGGCGCCCCTCTTGGGCTTCGGATGCCGTGTCAGGTTCACTTTGAACGGTCCTGGTGGATTGCGAGTCCTGGGGATTGCCCTCGAACGGGATATCGGAACCAAACGATGTAGCATCGTCTGGGCTAGCAGAAGCATTATCGGTCGCAGAGATGGGGCCACTGGGCTCGGTGTTGAAGTTCGTGTGGCTAGTCGAGGGTCTATTCAGAGCATCGATGGATTTCTGAACTGCGTCCAAGACTAGTTAATGGTGAGTGACATGTTAGTTTGCGACAAAACAACCCAGAGCAATGAACGGAACTTACATAGATGTAGAGTGAAGCCTGTGTGATGCAGATGGGTACTCAATTGCAGTCGTACTCGGGTTTCCTTCTGCTCATCAGACAAGTCTTGCAATGGCTGCAAAGAATGCTCGGTCGGACAGGTTTGGATTTTAATGAAGTTCGCCTCGGAGACCTCGATCCAGCTTCCCCGAATGCGGCATCGGTATATCCCATTGGCTTGTACTTGAAAGTCCTCGGGACCCGGAGATGCACCCAGGACATCGGACCATTCAATGGGAGCACTACCATCGCCTTCGATCAAGTGTGGGCGTGGCTGACCGAAGAACTCGACATAGAAAAGCGAGTCGCCGAATTGAGGGGCTAGACGGCCTCCCCTTGTAATGATTTTGGAGTATTCGGTGAAATTCTTGTAGGCCTCTTCAATGTCGTACTGTACTGTAATTGGAGTGAGCCCCATGTCGGCTTCGCGCCACATGTCGTCGGTAGCCTGCACTTGGCCGAATACCTGGGTAAGAGGGTGTCGGGCTGCCATTGTTCGTAGCGTGAGAGCAATAACTGTTACCTTAGCGCCGGAACAAGGTAGTGGAGTATGGGTAATGATAGAAACGAGGACAGAAACGAATCTGAATTTGAGGAACTTAAGAAAGTGCCCGCCGCAAACATGTGGCTACCTGCCAGATGAATGCGTATTGTCTAGCGACGGTGACTCGTTTATACGTCTCTCACATCTATTTCGAAGGTAGCCCTATGCGATTGTGCCTACATTGGTCTTTTCTTTGTAGAACCAGAACCGAACTGAATAGAGTGGGATTCTATCTTAACCGATAAATTCGACTCCTCTACAGAACCAAAAAAAGAGAGGCCAACGTAGTGGGATACTATACATGAATGGTTAGTATAAAGCGTTGCCTATGATACGCAGAGGCGGACGTAGTGAACGAAAGTCTATAAAGTGAGAAATACCAAGATGCAGTTTTTAAAAGACCGAATTGTTGTATCCTTACGAGACTACCTGCGTCTAGCAACACCAGGAAAGAAACCACGAACATTGGAGCGAGAGGGTTGTATCTGAGAATGAGGTAGTAAAGAGGGATTGGACTTTGCGGAGCGGGAGCGGAGATTGTCTCATGGTGGCGGCAAGAAGTAGTAGTGGGAGCTCTGTTGGCGGGCGTAGCGGGAAAAAAAGAAGAGAAATCAAAGAGTAGCGTTTGTCTGACTGCTTTAAGAGACGGAAGGCCACGTCATCCATTTGCAAGGCAGATTGGCTGCACGAGGGAGCGGACTGTTGGACTTTCCGTCGAGAGGACATGTGTGGACTTGTTACTACCATGTGAAGAAGTGGGTTATAGCTACGTTGAGAGTGATACTAAGGTGGGAGCGACAGTCCGGGAATGAGGCACTTAGATGTAGCGTACTAGTGTGGATACTCTCCAATTGGGGGGTGTACTGATTGAGACAGTTTCCTACTGAGAGTTTTGCGTAGGTGGGTGGCCTGGTTGGCGCGACGACAAGACATTCTCCTTTCTACCTACCCCAGATGAGTAAACTTGAGCTTGATGGGAACTTTTTTTTATATAATAATCTCGATACCTCCAACTTGAAAACTTCCGAAATAAAGCGGACATTAATCAACATACTGACATTCTTTCAATTGGGAGATGCCCTCAGATAGAGTCCACCTGTTGTGAACATCTTCAGTAAGATGACCCGCGACTGACTTCAGGATTCTAGCATAGGGGCTGTCCCCGGCGTGTGACGCAATCTCTGCCAAAAGCTTTCCGTACGCCCAAACGTCATTCAATCGACGTGCTTGAAAAGGAAGCTCAAGGGGTGATATTTCACCCCATATCTCTGGAGCACGCCACTCGTGCGTCGTTCCACCAATGCCGCTGATATCAATAAGAACCGTGTTGCCATCAATGTCTAGGACAATATTTGAAGGCTTCAGATCCATATGAGTTAGATTTTCACGGTGCATATTGTCTAGAGCATTCCCAATTTGAACAGCCCATCTCTCCCAGCCGAATCCCCTAACACGCTGTTCTTTAGAATATGTTGTAAGGAACCACCGCTATGGTACTCTAATAGAATACCGTTGATAACTATTTGCTTGGCACCCTTCTGGGAGGTCGCGTACGGGTTGGTGAACACCGCAATACCAGCTGACTGGACGATCCCAGCCGTGCCTTTAAATCGTTTGAGATTCTCTAGTTCTTGTTGTATAACCTCCGAATCGCCTGGTAGGTAAATGGAGCGATTAATTGCCTTGAGAATATATTGCATTTTGTCGCCCTTGTGTAAAACGCGGAACACTCCACCGCTGATTTCATCCTCTTCTACCAGTTCAGCAACATCAATAGCCCGAAAAGATGGAAATTGGAGGCGTGGTGGATAAATCACTCTCGATGGGTCCTCCTGAATATAGAATCGCAGACTTCTAGAACGCTTTGCAAACCCATTGGTATCTTCTGGTTCACGATGCAGTTTGAGAGGTTCGGTTGTTTGGGGATCCCCCGTCTTCCTCCAAGATAATTTCAGTCACAGTGTCATCTAGAAGCTCTAATAACTGGAAATCGATCAGGCTGATAAAGGCTTGGAATTCTTTGCGTCGTTGGCGGCTGGTTTTGATTTTCTCTGGCTCGGTATCATGGGGAAAACAGGGAACCACACCGTCAACAGTTACTTTGATCCACCAACTTTTGTCCTGAAAATGGTAGATCAGAGTCTGCGAGCGCCTGTAAGGCTCAGGGTCCCTTTGGACTCGAAAGTCACGGACTTCCTTGTAGGACATCATATCAAAGTCAAGAGTGTCAAAAAGAGAAACACGAGCTATCAGCTGGCATTTTGCCTTGTAGAGAATGACCGAAGGGACAAGGTAATTTTTTCCAGATTACAAGTTGAGGAAATGGGTAACTATGTATGGAAGTGTTATATTTCCTGTTACATATAGGATGTTGAAGAAGTGCGACCAATTCAAAGATGGGAAGAGAAGCAAGCAAGGGATAGCCCAAAAGGGCAGAGATAGCAAACCCCACACTGCAAACTATGCAAACTTCCAAACATCCAACCTTGGAAGGTCTGAATCTGGATGAATAAGAAGGCAAACGGGCACCTGGGTAAACAAACAAGAGGAGGATCTCTGTATTTCATGGTTGCCTATTCAATAGCCTAGCATACAAATAAAGAATATGACAATGGAGGGAAAGTCAAAGAGTCCAGATCCTTTTCAGGGGAAGAGATGGTTGTACCCCAGGACAGGTGGGACCATATGATCCATCAGATAACGGTCAATCCCGTCCCTAG
This sequence comes from Penicillium flavigenum, assembly GCA_002072365.1. NCBI lineage: Eukaryota > Fungi > Ascomycota > Eurotiomycetes > Eurotiales > Aspergillaceae > Penicillium > Penicillium flavigenum. The sequence continues at coordinate 620,524 of MLQL01000007.1, read as the reverse complement.
TGCCAGTGGAAATATTCACTAAGAGAAAGTGGGCGAGCAAGCTCCAGCACCATCCCATGACCAAAACCTTCGCATGATTGTCTCTACATAGTGTTTTAATACGACCGTTCACGATGGCAAACCGTTTTTGTGGCTTTTGGTCTCGAATTACCTCGCAGTGTGGAGAATATGGAATTAATTCATTTCGCGTGCTCAAGAGGGTACATAGTAACAGATATAGCCTTGTTCTAATAGTTTATTTCTTTAATAAATTGGGAACGCTGGTCTTCAATAAGCGCCCTCAAATCAGTATATTCTCCTGTCCAGCATCGTTGTATCACAAGTCCAGCTGCAAGTCCGTCGACCGGCGGGTACCTTCTGGAGGCAAACAAAGCATCCACATGTAGAAGAGAGAAAGCGAGACTGTGAAGAGTCTTGCGGCGAGACAAAGAAAGGAGGTCGAGAGTGTTTGCAACTTGCAAATGTTTCAAACAAACTGAACATGATTGACCAATGATAATCCAGTGTATGCACGCCATGATTTAGAAAACTTCCGGCAATCAAGCCAAGACGGATGGTAACAAAGTAACGTGTAAGACAGGGAATCAGCTCAGCACTTTGATCTTTACGATATGTTGTCCTATGACTCCTGCATAGTCAAGATCACATTTAGTGGTCAACTAGGTCGTCCATTATAGATATATTTTCTGCCTCTTGAGTAATGACAAAGGAATACACAGTAAATCCTTTCAAATGGTAGGAATGGTATTATGCAGTAAAGAAGTGGCTGATATGAAGATACGCATTGACCAGTTGCACGAAGAATATGCAGAGACAAACAGAAGTAAGACTTCCTGCTAAATGAGAATTTTCAGATTAGTCAAATGCTTGGGGCGTTATTGAATGATGAGACATACTGTGAGCGAACTTTTTTGGCCTTGGAAATGAATGTGATGAAAGTGGTGTCAGTCGAAAAATGACCTGCGATAACCGAAATCCAAGCCCACCTATCAGTACACGTTCGGAAGGCCACTTTTGAGTGGTGTCGATGCAGCCGTCTTGGAAGGCCAGTCCAGCTGGTATGGGACGGGTGAGCCCCCAGGCTGCTGGGGGGACCGGAATAGAGGGTATGGGGATACATAGGGCGGCGCGGCGGCAATACGAGAGCTGGGGACAGCATCAGCTGCTGACATTACCCGGCTCGTAGGGAATGTCCGAATCGGCTAGAGTGGATTGTCATTCAAAAAGGCCAAACGAAGATGCGACGGGAGTTGTACTTTCAATACCACGATTTTGCTGGGGTTCTCTGCTTCGACCGTTTTCTCTGCTTTGGCGGCCCTTTCATCCATCCGGTCGACCCAAAGCTTCACTGTCAGCCAGCGGTGGAAGACACCAAATTTCTCGACGTAGGCCTTCTCAACTTCGCTCGGGGGCTTTCCTGCGTTAACCTGGCTCTTGAACCAGGCTGGGGCGTGCTCCTTCTCGTAGTCGGTGAAGTTATTCCGTGTTCGCTTTTGTCCTTTGCGTTTCTTTCCTGTGGTGGAGTATGTGGGCTGAGGTTTAGTGGGCGTATCGACCTTTTCTTTCCACATTGGCAGTTCTTCACTAGGGTCGATGGTCTCGATCTCTGTTGGGGACGGGGCAGTCTCGGTCTTTTGCTTTTTCAGGGGCGGTCGCGTCAGGTCCTCGTTGCCATGGAGCTGGTGTTTCGCTGACCCATCTCCTTGGAATGGCTTTGGATTCTGTGTGTGATCCTGGCTTTGTGCGACCTGGGGCTCTCTGCTGCTGAGAAGTCCAGACACCGACGCTCCCATTTCATTTTCATATGCTTTCTGGTCGCTTTCGGTGGTGACATTCGATTTTTCTTGTTGGTCTGAGTCGTTAACCGGATCATCATTATCGTCATCACTGTCGTAAGATATTGGCCTTGACGTATCGCCAGGGGCCGTAAAAGGGATGTCGGATCCACTGGAGATACCCGAGCTTTCGGATGAATTGCGTGCACGGGTATACGTCTCAACAGATACCGTGGGACGAAGTGACTCGCTCGGGGTAGGATACTGTAATCCAGGGGTTTGCGGTGTTCTAGACCTTTTCACGGGGTCTCGAACGCCTTGGAGAAGTTTGATTCGGCGTTTCTTCAGTGCCAGCTGAAGTCGCTTCAGTTTCTCTACGTCTGTTTTCATTAGCGTGTCTCTTACGACCTGCAAGTGTAAGGAAGTATGGGAAGTACGCACATTTGATCTTTCTGTCGATTTCATCCAAGATGTCTGCCTCTATTCCCAGAGTGACTTCGGACTCTCTTTCAGCGTCCGCGGGACTTGGCCACAGGTAGGAGTTTGCCGGGAGGAAGCATCGGTTGAGGAGGATGCTTTTGTGAAGAGATTCATCAATTTTAACAAGGTTCCCTTGATCGTAGCAATGATATGAGCCGTCACTTTGCTTTTCGAAACTGCCATGTCGGAAAATGTTGACCCAGCTGATTGAGGGATCATTCTTATCCCTAGACGACTCAGAGTCAGATGAAGATGGAGGACGAATCCCCAGTGTTTCCCTTAGTCGTGACTCGATAGTGTAACTTTCGAGTGGCTCGTCTGAGAAGTACTGGGTGAAAGTTTCATCGTTGTCGAGGACAGCCTGATAGGACTGCATTAATGCGAGGCCATCCTGTGATAGGGACTCAAATCTTTGCAGCTGGGACCGGACGCCCTCTCGACAAGTCCCCCATTTGATGGGATGGTTGGGAGTACCATTCATTTTCTTGTATTGTTCTGTGTAACGTTAGTTTTTAACTAAAGCGTTAGAGTCGGCTAGCCGCGTCTCACCTAGTAAGGCAGAGTAAAAATCGTCAGGCCTCTGGGTATTGGGACGTGAACTGAGATGTGAAAAGTTGGAAAGTGGAAAGACTAGAAGAATAAATGAGCAAACGCTCGGAATTATTTCTCCTAGACCTTTTCAACCCCCCCTGTCGCAGGATGTGCTCAGGTGTGTGAGTGTTGGTTTGTGAAGGCAGTCGTCACAGCCGTGATAAATACCAGTACCTAACCCACGTATTTTTCAACCCTTCACGCACACCAGGATTACCGAAGGCTGTCAAGTCGCTCCAAGCGAATTTATATAAACATAAGACCAATAGCCTAGATATTATAGGAAAATAGACGTCCTAATTGATGAGGGAAAAATTTGCGACACACTTTACTGGTTGCGGACACTATTAATTGAGACCAGCAAGCGAGGCCCACATTTTATTGAGGCGCCTAAGGTCCGCGCTGTTGGCTGCCGCTCAATCACACTTTAACCTGGTCATTTGTGGGGGACGAGTCCTTCGAACCTCTAAAAGAATTGCTATAGACGCCAACGGTCATGCTAAGACTTGAATTACTAGATAACTAGGCATCCGAGTCTACGAATAGCGAATAGCCCTTTCACCGCTATCTATTCATCTTCAATTAACCTTAGTATTCCCAGTAATCTGGCCGCAGCTGTATGATTGGTTTATTAATATATGGTGAAAATCTTTGGTACCAGAACATAGTAATTTTACCGCCAGATTTTTATTACCGATGGACCTGGTTGTTTCTAATTAAATACAGTTTTCTTTGTTTGCACGTACGTTATATGTAATATTAGTCTTGATAGTCCTCGAATTTATCACCCATGACATGTTAATTGCGTAATTACACAATTTACGTGCTACGTAACAAGTTAAGGCCTGAAATGATTGCTTTTTCTCGCTAATCCTTTCAAGGTTGGATAACACAAAAGGGGTGATGGTGGTGACCCGAAGCCCGTGCTAGGCGATATGTTTGTTTGTTTGCCATCGATCATAAATTAATGGGCTGTCTGAAATATTGTTGTCCAGATTACGAAGTATTGAATTAGGAGATAGCGACCGAGGTTAGGCTAAAATTTTAAAGATATCCCGTGGTCCCCTATTATAAGTGACCCCCTATTAAAAGTCCCCCTATATAAACGGCCTATATAAAGATCGAAAAGTGGGGCAAGTACACATGATCACGTGATTGTTAAAATCAATCGAGGCGAAAAGCCTCAAATAAACCCTCCTAATTACGCCAAACAAACATCAACACTTGCCAAAATCAAGATGTGGATCAAATGCGGGAAACTCTCCGACTTCACGCAGGCGCGATACGTGGTCCGCCTAAGCACAGGCAAGAAACTGGTCTTATTTCGGCTCCCGACGATCGACAAATCAAGCCTGAAATCCAACGACACCAATGATGGCTGGTCGTACTACTCCATGGAGGCAGAATGCCCACATGCCGGCGGCCCAATGGCCGACTCCTCAGTCGATATCGAGGACTCGGCGTATGTCGTCTCGTGTCCGTGGCACGCATACGATTTCAATGTAGAGACCGGCGAATCCAGCGTCGGTATCAAGGCCTGTACGTTCCCTGTGGATGTGCGCGGCGAGTTCGTCGCGCTGGATTTCCCCGTCGAGGACGGGGTTAGTGTTGGGGTTGCTAGTGTCGATCCTGTCAGTGAGAAAGTCAAGCTCAAGCACCCGCGACCTGCAGAGAAGGCAGCTCCTACGACTACGGCTACTGTTTCTGTTTCTGCTGCTTCGGGCCGAGAGGATCCCGGCATGGCGACTTATCTCGGCGACGATGCGACGCTGTGTGACTGGGCCGCTCATGTTCTCAATACCGCCAATCCAGAGCACAAGATCGAGCTGGCTACGCATCTTTTCTCTATTTTCACTGCTAGAGAGGCTTCCGATTCGCCCATGCCGCTTGGAAGGGGCACTGTCACTCCGCCTGACCAGCCACCGCGCGAGAAAATGGAAACTGTTGACCCGAGCCAGATGCCGAAGGCGGGAAGAGGCGGGACCTTGAAGAGCCGCATCGCTATGCTCCATGCATTAGCTAATATCGAACTGTGGGCTATCGACCTGGCTATTGATATCTGCATTCGCTTTGCGACATTCCAAACAGAAGGGACGTCGCAGGAACTCCCACGCGCATTCTTCTACGATTGGTTGAAGGTCGCGAACGACGAGGCTAAGCACTTCTCTCTCCTCCGCACCAGACTCGAGGAGATGGGATCAGGCTTTGGTTCGCTCCCGGTACACCACAGTCTGTGGCTATCTGCAACAGAAACTGCGTACGATCTCCGAGCTAGAATCAGCATCATCGCCCTGGTGCACGAAGCACGAGGTCTAGATGTCAACCCCATGACGATTGAGAAGTTCCGCAGAGCTGGTGATAGTGACAGTGTGGCGACCCTGGAGATTATCCACAACGACGAAATCACACATGTGACCACTGGTCATCGGTGGTTGACGTGGATCTGTGCCCAGGAGGGAACTGATCCTGTTCAGGTCTTCCGGTCGAATGTGCAGAAGCATTTCAGGGGTCCGATCCGCGGGCCATTTAACGAAGAAGCGCGCTTGCAGGCTGGAATGGACAAGCGCTACTACGAGAACTCTGCTCCCGCGGGAATTGCAGCTTCATGACCGGGCATGGTGATGAGATAGAAGGGAAACGCTTTACGTTGGAACATGATGTCACGCGGTTGATCGGCACGATCTTTTCTCCTGCTAGTGTGTTTTTTTTTGATATCCCGTCTTGAACTAGCAGTATGTACATAGCAAGAAAGCATTTTATTTCATTATTCGCTGAATCGCTATTATGTAGTAAACATTAAGACGTCCCAACTCCCGGCCGTCGATCATTAAGTGCCATTAAAGGGGGCCAAATCACCCCGAGCGACCGTGGAAATCTAGATGTATTCGGCCTTCACCTGGACCTTGGAGCAGCTGGAGGGGATGGTGGGGGTGTAGTAGCGGTACAAGTAGAATAGCTGGGGCGCATTGTGGTACCAGTCACAGACTGTTATGGAGATGTTAATGCATGGTCCTTAAAACGAGAACATGGAACAAAGAGACAGGATTTTCTTACCGAGCCAACCACCGAAGCCGCTCTGTTCCGAAAATTGGAAATTGCCGCCCTTGATGGAGTATCCCTCGCTGCCGCCGCTGCCGGCGTTGATAACCATAGGCAACCAAGCTAAAGTGGATAAAAATATCAGGTTAGTCCAGACTGAAATGTGACACAAGAGATTTTTTCTAAGGTATGTGGCGATACTCACAGGCGTAGTTGGTGTTGCCAGTGGCGATCAGGCCCCAAGACAATTCGCTCTTCAGATCGACGACTGCGTTCGTCCCGTTTAGATAGACTGGACTGGCCATGCTAGCATCCTTGCTGAGCACGGCGTCGTTAAGACCTGCGCCCGTGTGGTAGGCGTAGACATATAGGTTGTTGTGGTTTTCATTAGTGGCGCCGCTGGTCTTGAGGTGAAAGTGCTTCGACTCCTTCGCAGTAGTAGTGACAGGAGCTGCGATGGCAGAGGTAGCGAGCAGAAGAAGGGATGTGAGAAACTTCATTTTTAGTTGGTATGATAGTTCTTTGTGAGGTGAGAGGGAATCGGTGAAGATCGGTTAAGAGGTTGAAAGTTGGGAGAGGTAAAGTTGAAGGCTGGATGGAGGTAGGAGGCTGGAGATTATTCTGAGTTGAGAGTGGAAAAAATTCACGTCTAGGAGGGAATCTAGGAATATTTATGTGCACAGATTGTTTTTGACGGATTTATAGCTGTGGAGATACACATCATAGCATGTGTTTTGTAGATGATTTTCTGATTTACTTGCTCTTTTGGAAATTAATAGCTCCATTTCTGTATAGGCCCTCCAGTCGGAGGTTTTCATTTTGAGGGACCAGGGAGAACAACATTCACTAGGACATGATTAACCCCAGCAACGTATATTGCATTGATCGCTGGAGGTCATGATGTCAACGGAACTATTAAATTGGGTCTGTACCCAGTGATGTGTCGGGGTGGCGAAAATCTTTCTCCATCAAGGCTTAGTGGGACTGGGGTTGCAAGCAACTAAGAAACTAGAGGATTGGCAGAGGGGGAAGTGAGACATTTTTCTTTGGCTTCGGGCATCAGAAGAATCAGGTTATCGTCATCTTTGAATTTTAGTCCTAACATTGCTTGATGGTTGAGACATACTTTGTTCTTTTCCAAGCCCATTTGCTGAAAATTGTTAGTGAGAAGTCATGTAAGCAAAGTGAGACGCTATTTCCATCATATGACCATGAAAGATCATGGCCTGAGAAGAAGAGGGGCCTTACGGTCAGCTTCCGATAGCTTCAATTGATGGGGACATTCTGAGCCCGCATGTTGGCTTTCATTATATCCACTCTATGTAGGGGCACAAGCCCGCATATCTCAAGCGTTCCATTACACGGCTGCTCCTTTCACCCTCAATCTGATAACGACTTCAACCAATATCGCCGACCGCTAATGTTAATAAACTAGTTCCAATGCCCAGGTTTACCAAGGCTATGGTGGCATAGCTTATTTATTGGAAGCCTGAGGCAGCAAGTCGAAGAGAGGTCTCACTAATTGAACGGACAGACTCCTATGGAGTATATGGCTAACAATTCTGCTCAGAATGATATGTAACAATTCAATCCGCAATACCTTTTCTGCTCCCACAAAAGCAGTTGCAACATAACGTATAGTTTTGTCTGGTGTAGGTGACACTCTGTTAGTGCAGAACTGGCAGATGAAGTGACCACATCGTTTCCAATGTTTGAATTGTGAATAGTCTCCTCATGAGAAATACAAAGACAATTTCAAAGAAAAAAGAAAAACTCTCACAGAAAGCTGCCCCACCAAAACAAAAGCCCCAAGACTTCCGCAAGGGTTTGCCCGCACATCTGCTTGGCGTGGAGGGAAAATCCCGACATCGGGCCATACCCAGGTATCCCATACAGTTGCCATGTTTCGCTTTGGTGCGATATTATGAGATATCCAACTATGTTCTTAAAACTCGTGGCGTTGCTCTTAGTGACATGCGAGTCACTGGCGGATATCCCCCCAGTGTATCGATCGCGACCATATGACCTGGGCGCGTTCGACCGATGGCCTCACCAGCTGTACCACTCATCCAATGCCATTGGGCCTATCCTGAACATTCACGAGGAAAACGCACAGTGTCATAATCAGAGCCTTTACACCGTTGTGCCCTACTGGGGAAAGCAAGTGAACGTTCCGGGAGTGTTGCTCCTCGATACGAACGGGTATCTCGTCTGGCACACGACCGGGTATGTCACAGCGGACATACAATCCTATCGAGGAGAGGACTACATTGTCTCCCTTTCTGAAAGCTCAACATACTATGCATTGGTAAGTTGCCGATTGGCGGTGTCGTAGTGGGAAATGTTCTAATGTCCCTAGATAAACTCCCGCTACGAGGAAGTTTACCAAATCCGTTCAGGCAATTCAGGCAGCGGGTGGCACCTTGATGCGCATGAGTTAACCCTGACTCCCTCAGAGACGGCACTCTTGGTTATCAATGGTGTCTTCGCAGTGAACCAAACGGCTTTCGAAGCACCCCCGGAAGTTGAATTCCTTATGGATGCAGGATTCCAGGAGATCGACATCCAGACAGGAGAGGTGTTATTTGAGTGGCGCGCTTCGGATCATTATAGCTTCGAAGAGTACTACCACTTCCAGCCAGGCGATGGTAGAACCGAGAAAACTGCGCCGGATCTGTTCCATGTCAACAGCATCGAGAAAGACGATCTCGGCAATTACCTCATCTCCTGTCGAATGATGAGCTCCATTGTCTACGTGGATGGCCGGACAGGCGCTGTGATCTGGAAGCTTGGAGGGAAAGGAAATATGTTCAAAGACCTATCCGGTGGCGCAGCGACGGGCTTCAATGGCCAGCACCATGCCCGGTTCCACGAAAACGGCCGGATTGTTTCCATTTTCGACAACGGGAACTGCCCTGGCCGTCCTGTGACGGGTCCAACCCGGGGCCTGACGGTGGTCCTGGACACAGAGAAGATGACTGTGCAGCTACAGCATGAATACATCAGTCCAAACAGCGTTCTCACTGACAACAGTGGATCGATGCAGATCTTGGATAGTGGCAATGTGGTCCTGGGCTTTGGTCCGAACGCGAACTGGGCCGAATACGCCTCGGACGGATCCTTATTTTGCAATGTTCATATGGGTCCCGAGACGTTCTTCAACAGCGGGGAAATTCGCTCCTACCGGATCACGAAGAGTCCCTGGGTTGGCCATCCTCAGACCATGCCTGAGATTGCTGTGGATGATGGACGAGTGTATGTAAGTTGGAACGGAGCTACAGAAGTGTCTATGTGGTCTTTGAATGGAACCGATGAGGATGTCGAGGGTGAGTCAGTCTTCTTGGGGAGATTCCCTAAAGGCGGCTTTGAGACTGAGATACCTGTTCCTACCAACCCGACTGGTCGGTATTTCTTTGTTAGTGCTCTGGATAGAGCTGGTCGGGTTCTTGGGTCAACTTCTGCAATGCAGTGGCCTTCTAAGCATAGACAAGGCCTTATTCACCAAGGTCTTTGAAGTGGTTCTAGTAAAGAAGAAGGAATTTGACCTTATGATCGAAGGAAGACCGGTTTCGCCTCAACATGTCACTGTCTTGGCGACGATTGGCTCTTACGTATGTAGGCAAGGCCAAATGTCGCTTTGTTGTATTTCGTTGATTCTTCATCTCTTATCCTTACAGCCCATCTGTCACATCCTCATGCCAAAATAATAGATTTTTTTGCGAAATATTTGATATCCTCCACAGCCAAAGCACTTCTTCGCAGCATCTATTCAACATTCTCGTGCTTTATCCAGCCTTTCTTATAGGCTGATAGCTTATTTTTCTTAGTGATGATCTTCCGCCAGGGGCTTATCTCAGGAAATGTAAATTATAATTCTCCAAAACTTACGCATTAGATTTTATAAATCCGAGTACTCTATATTACTACACGCACATATAAAACAACTGTGCTTTAGCGGGAGTTTTCGCTAAAAAGTGTTCAACTGGTGGGATGTTCAGGGGGAAATATTTTCCCGCCCCCTGAATCAGATGGGGATGCTGTACGGAGTAGCATAACCACAAGTCATTGACAACGAGACCCTTAAATACTCTCGGATGGCAAAGGATAGCTTGAGCTGTACTTGGAAATACTAGATCAAGTGTTAGAATCATTTACAAACGTTGTTTCGACTCACATAACTTGTCAATTCCAGGACCCACAGTTGAGTCCCCGAAATCTCTTCGCGCCCCTGACGCGCTGTCTTATAATTAGGAGACTGTCCAGGGTACTCCGTATTTGCTAGGCATCTATTATCTTTATAAATCCCGGAAATCCCGGAAATTATCCAAGTTTGCTATAATCAAGAGCTTGGACACCGGGTTAGTGTTGGATTACATACTCAATTTGACAGACAAAATTAACATGACTAGGCGCTGCCGTACTAAGGCATCATGGATCCCTCTACATACACAGATCCCCAGCTCACCTACCAAGATCGACTGGTGATCGATGCTATTGTTGAGCCCCAGCCCAGCTCAAATGGTAATGTCCCTGTATTTCCAGTCAAATAACGAACTAACCAAGATCTAGACCAAACAAGTGCACAGCCATTGGACAAGCTGAGCACCGAAGAAACAGTCCAAAAGCTTCACAATCTCAATGATCCTTCTCATGTAGAATTTGATCCCACGATCTCCCAATTCTGGGATACCCCTCTGCTGAGGGCCAAGCTACCCGCGCCCATCCAAAAGCACGTGCTTACGCCGTACATCAACTGGGCCAAGGGCATCGTACGATACCAGACCGACGTGGTCATGGTAACGCACCTTATCCTGTACTTCACGACTATTGTCCCAAGTGCCGCATTCTTATATTACCGATTCTCCTACCTGCACGGTGCCCTGCACTGGCTCATGCAAGGATTCTATTGCGGAGCGTTCACGCTGATGAAGCACCAACACATCCACATGAACGGAGTCCTGACATCAAAACTATATCTGTTCGACATGCTCTTCCCCTACCTACTAGACCCCATGCACGGACATACATGGAACTCTTACTATTACCACCACATCAAGCACCACCACGTCGAGGGTAACGGCGGCGACGATCTGAGTACAACGATGTACTACGACCGCGACAGCATCCCGGACTTCTTGACCTACGTGGGCCGGTTCTTCTTTTTCATCTGGCTCGAACTCCCAATGTACTTTTGGAGAAAGGGTCAGTTCAAGTATGCGGCCAAATGCGCTTTCTGGGAGGTCGGTAACTACGTTGCCATTTATATGCTCTACAACTACGTCAATGCGCGCGCTACCACGTTCGTCTTCATCCTCCCGCTCACCGTCATGCGTCTGGGCTTGATGGTCGGCAACTGGGGCCAGCATGCTTTCGTGGATCCGGCAGACCCTGATTCGGATTACCTGTCCAGTATCACATTGATTGATGTTCCGGTGAGTTTTAACAGCTTGGTTAATGTGTACGATCGTGACTGACAGATACCAGAGTAACCGATTCTCTTACAATGACGGGTATCACACTTCTCACCACCTGAACCCGCGCCGTCACTGGAGAGATCATCCTGTCGCTTTCCTCATGCAGAAGGATCGCTATGCTAAGGAGAATGCTCTTGTCTTCCGGAATGTGGATTATATTTTCATTACTGTGAATCTACTCCGGAAGAACTACGACTACCTGGCTAAATGTCTGATCCCCATCGGTGATCAAGTCAACTGGACCATGGAGGAACGAGTGGAGATGCTACGTCGTCGGACGCGGAAGTTTCCCAAACCGTCCTCGAAAAAGAGTGAATAGAGGGTGTTAGTTTTTGAAATCTTGTTCGCGATAGACAAGTCTGTTCCGAGTTCCTGATTTTCTGTGTTCCCAAAACAGTCTAGAAATGTCACATTGAATATATTTTGCCGAGATATGAGATCGGCAGCATCTAGTTTTGCTCAGAGGACAAGGTTTACCATCCTACCCTGCATAAAATGCCTTTTGGGGGCACTGGAAGTGCTATATTCGTGATGCCACATTGACACAGTACAGTTCAAATCGTCTGCACAATGGTCCTTATCTATAATTCATCTCTGCAAATCCTTCGAGCCAAGCAAAATTGAATGTTTTCCATTCCCAGACGCACGCAACGCCACTGATTAGGCGCCGTATTTGTTCCCGATCATCAAGAGATGTCTGTGCACGCAGCCTAAGATATCGCGAGGTACTTACCCATACCAGACAGCGTAGTCCGGGCGCCCCGCAGTGCCGAACATTTTTCTTTTCAAGTCAAGGGGCCACACCCCTACGTGTGTTTCATTTGGACTTTGACAGGATGGCCGGGATAAGGAGAGTGAAACGACGTTGCAATATCGTGCGTTAACAGCAAGGGGATGTTGATTGTGCGCCTTGTGTTTGATTCATACAAAGGGTTATACCCATGCACGATCGATATTTCTCGTCTCGGCTCAGTTGATCCAGCTCGCCCTGGAACAAGCCTTCCTCCAGCGCTTGTGTGAACTCCTTCTGCTCGGCGGTACGCGGACTTCGACGAGTAAACGAGATGGATCCGGGATTGGCAATGCCCCCAGAGCTGACTGTCGCATATCCCCTAAGTACCTCCCGCACTCCTTCCACAGACTGACAATTCGTGCCCAGTAGTTGTGATTCCGCCTTGTAATTGAGTAGAGATCTCCCCAGGTCGTCAACATAGCTCGCAATTGTATTGCGCGTGTCCTTGTCGTTGAGGCGGGCGAGAGCTCCGTGGCAGATCTTATTGCGTTTCGCATATCCCGAAATTGCCGTCTTGGCCACGCCACAGCTCATTGGAAGGCCGAGCTCTTCGTGACGCTGCAACACCCTGTCAGCCTCTCCGAGGCTTCTCTTCCTGCGAGCTATCCCCGAGCATTTCGGCAACGTCAACAAATCGAGTGGCCAGAAGTCTGGCAGATGACGGGAAGTCAGTTCGAGGCAATTTTAAACTCGCCCCGTATAGTCGCCGTAGCGAGGACAGAGGATTCCTGCGACCGAACGGTCGTCTCCAAGACCCGTGTCGCATCAACGAGGTCGTAGCTCGCACCGATTGACAGTCTGCTCGCTATCCCTGGAAATTCAGTCAATAATGCATGGATAGGTAGAGTGGGATTACACAACTCACTGCGAGGAATCCATTCTCGTGTACCGATTACTGCAGGTCCTTGGTAAAATAAAAATGTTGTCCAGGAATATACTGTAATTGAGCAGTACTTTTGAGGTAGTTGATACCTGTTGGTCCTTGTCAAAATCAAAAGAGTATCGCTAAGTGATACTGCTAGGCAGTATTCTTAAAATAATGTGCCAAGCGCCCAACACTCCGTGGTGTTGGGCGCTTGGTAGAATTTGGATAATTGAGAGGAGAAGAGGAGTAAGAAGGGGAATCAGACAGGGGAGTCAGACAGCAAGATCAACAAAGCAATTATATTATCGATGAGGCAGGCACCAGCTAATGTATCTATGACAGCAATACGTTACCTAGGCACCTGAACTGAGTAGGCTTGGAAGGTCCCAAGTAACGAGGAAAGAGCATGGAGGAAATGGTTCGCCATTTACCTCTCATTAAACTTACCTGGAATAATCTTGGAAATAATTAATATACACATGTGTCCATAGTCCATAGGAATTTATAGGCAAAATTCTGTTCATTGCGAATAATTTTGCTGATATCAACGCCATTCTGGATCGTTGATAGTGGCAGTAGTGCTGGTTGCTCCACGCAAAATCATCCCGAACACCGTGAATTTCCGGTAACTCCAATACACCCTATACCAATATTGCTGGCCCAATCTGTCCTCGATCAACCGGAAGCTGAGGCTGCAATTATTCGACCAAAATTGAGGATCCCACTGCTCGTAAACTCGAGGATGTAGTCTCTCCAAAGCAGCTTCGACTTCCTGTGAGTCGTCGTTTGAGGCATGATAAATATGATGAAGCAGGATTAACAGCTTGTGTCTTCTTCTAGCCCCAACTAACCCCGGGTCATGCTTTTGAACGATGGCTTGGTATTTCTGAAGATCCATAGTGAATTGCTTTTCGTATTCCGACTCCCAGCTACCCTGAAACCAGTTTTGAAATCGTTCCAGGCGAAGGGCCCCAGCCGTTTCACCGGGCATATCATCGAGCTTTCTATCGAGGAAGTTTCGGGTATCAGCGATCCTTCGCTCGAATACGGCATGGTAATACAACACCACTCATCCAATGCGCATTCCTTTCCATAGCGGAATAAAACAGACTGACTTTGTGAGTCCCCTTCAGCTGCAATCACATCAGAGGAGGCTGATGGTATTCGATAATACCAATTTGGAAGGCACGTGAAAGGGATAATCGCAATATCATGATCGGGCCGATATCCGATACTTCTTTGCGGTTTCTTATCATTTGACCAGTCCCCTAGTAGGCTCACCCACACTGAAGGAGCAGAAGATGTTGTCTTTAGTGTATTGACGAGTTGGGTGGCCTTTTGCCAAATTTGCACGATTTGACCAGGATCTTCTAGGGAGGGGGGTAAAATGTTAATAAACATCTTGCCCCCGACTTTTGCCCAAGGAAAGTCGTGGACATGGCTGCGAACGGCTTCAATATTCTTTAATTCCCATCCTTGACTGCAGGCTCGCCTGATAGTGAAATTAAATCTCAGCCCACGTCCAACTTGAAACTCGTGTTCAAAGTCCCGGAAAAGATGATAAGATATCTCTTGGTATAGATATCGACTGCAACGCAAGATAGCTAAAGCAAAAGGGGCTGAATGTATTTCCTCGAAGACAGATTCCCATATCATCCAACGAACATCAAGCGGGAGATTTATGAAGGTTCCCAGTGGCGTAACGGCGGGGTCTTGAGGCGCAGATTTGTCTTCGACACGATCCATGGCGTTTTGTCGGCTGTGTAAATCAGAAAGGTCAATATGAGCTAGAAAATCTCTTAGCTGCCATACACCCGTTTCGCATCAATAGCCCCTACTCTTGATTTGAAACTGGGTCAAGGTACATAGGTTGTAAGGTTGTGATAGGAATGATATCCCCATGAAGTTGATACTGAAATTCGAATTGGTGGTGTGGAGGAAGGTGAGTTATCTCAGGAAACGTCAAGTATAGCCCATGAGTCAAAATTACGTGAAATGGTTGCGGCCCGGGCCTTCAAATCTTGGACCTGAACTCTCATGCTCAAAGTAGTTAGTAGGAAAAGGGCTTGGAAGGCATCCATGGATTTCAGTTCATACGTAATGGAGGGCACCTGACATCACTTGTAGGTAGCTGGAAGTCTATGATACTCCTATACTGCACTTTAGGCTTTATCATCTCATACTACTAGTACCAAAATAGACCATGAATCCCTGTCAGTCAAAGTCACTGGATCTATACACCCCATAGCCCATAGGGTTGATGCCAAGCACACGAGACAAATAGTCGAGACCACTATACAACTTCACCTCCCGCGGAGACCCGGACTTCCATATTCAGGAAGTGCGAATAACCTCAGGATTGTGACTTATTCTCACCATTGGATCTGCCGGAGATAAACATACCTCGCAGAAATTGAGGGCCTCAGCTTGAGAAGAAACAACAACCGGTCTCACCCAAGGCTGCCTAGGAGCTGGAGAAATTGGGAATCCCAATTATATGTGATTGTTCCACGGTTAACACATAAGACATTAGGAGATAATTCGTAATACTTCCTTATCACCCTCACACCCTTTTTTCCTCTCTGATCAGCACCTGACTTTTACAACCAACTTGTTTATCAACTTCACCGGAGCGTTTTCTTAGCCCCTGAAACTTGAAGCTGCTCAACCTCGTCTCCTTTCCATCCTCGCAATGTCTCGCTCTAGGGACTTCGTCGTAACGACACCCTCGGTAAACTTTGATCACCTGGGCGGTGCTGAAATCAAATTCGACCATCCTTCCCTCTCGGCCCCTCATACGTTCGTTCTTGACGAGAAAATATCCGAAGATTACCAAACGATGACCCGGAAGGAATATGAGGGACAACCAGGGCCTCCATTCGCCGTCATTAAGTTCTCTTGTCACAGCCTTCTAGACCCTACTCAGCAGGGCTTCATGGGTATCTATATGCAGATCCCTCTTGACGGTACCTTTTCTAGCGCTCCAGAAGTCCGAGCCCAGCAAGCTGTCCGCCAGCACACGCACACGGAGCTCACAGCGCTTGCGACTCTCGATCGCGAAAACTGTACGGCAGTACCGAAATTGCTTGGCTATGGGGAAGGGTCACAAGGTGCCCAGGAATACGTGCCTGGTGGCTATATCAACTATGTTGTGTGGGAACGGGTGCCTGGTGAGCCCGTCGACTACTATTCATTCTGGAAACGCGACTTTGAATACCGTCAGTAAGTGCGTTCGGCCTTTCGTTCAGTGCACGAGTAAGATCATGACCCCTATACCCCCAACCCTTAAGAGCTATCGACACTAATCCAACGAAGAGAACTTAGTAGGTGCTCCTGGCGACCTGGCCTTACCCCGCCGAGGAAGCTTATCTACGATGATGTTACCAAGGCTATGTAGGTGGTTACGACATTCCATCCATCTCACCAATTAATAAACGCCGATCACGATGAGCTAATTATTTTTAGGCACATTTCCGGATTCCGAGGAGCCTGTCTAATAGAAACTGAGCCGTTCTCAGACGTGACCTACGTGTTATGGGGATTAGCAAAGCCATCTGACAGGCTGGACTGGGATGTTGATAGCTCGGACTGGACCTGGTAAGCAACATGGATGTCTGTATTAGGCAACGGAAATTATCTTGTGACGGGAATTTCTAAGTTAATGATTGCTTCGCAATAAGACGCTGAGTCTACCTTTTCATTATTGATAGCTCCGTATACTGTGGAAGATCACCGTAAAACACCTTGAGATTATTAAATGCAGACCTACCTACCTAGGTAGGTATTGACTGGGCTGCTTACTCATTCAAGACAACGTTTCAGAGTCTAACAACCCATGACAAAGTCTGGTTGATGACGGGATTAGCCGCGCTCGCTAAAGTACACACGTAAAATAGGACGACGACAAACTTTAGTAGAACCCGTATACGCGGAGTTTTGAGTTAAAGGATACTCAAATTTTTCAACGAATGCTATTCATCGGGGCAATTCGAAAACTCACTACGAGACCGTGGCTTTTTATACCATATATCGTCCTCACTTCTAATAGGTGACTCTGAATCCATTTCAACCGACGGATATAAATCTTGTTGGGTCTTATTAGGAAGTGCGCTTTACTATACAGATGGTTTCACTTTCCTACGACTCTGTGTTGGAGTTCACGTGACTGATACATGCTAGTCACGTGACTCCGGGCCCAGGACTTCAGTAGTTAGTTAGGATAGGTTTCTCTCCCTCTCTCCTTTCCTCTCCAGAGTCCAATACAATTTTTCTCTGGATCATTTTCATTCCTGCGTAGCCTTCTGTTTCGCTGACACCCTGGGATAGTAAGGGAGGGCCGAGGGCATCATTTTATGGGTCAAAGCAGTCTTAGATGCCTTGGAATTCGTTAACCTTTTGACATGCAAATCCCCCCATACTTATGATGGAACGATAGCTGGTGCGGTAGCTTGATCTGTAGTTGGCATGTTCCGTTGGTTTTTAGTGAGAGAATTTTACCATCGTGAATTTTAACCATACGTTCGCCATACACCCGATTCCTGTCACAATAAACATAGGGGATGGGGGGATGAGGGGATTTGGCCGCGCTTCTCCCTATTTTCTATCACTCTTCTTTTCTTCCCCTCTCTGTACTAGTTTCTTAGTTTAAATGCACTCATATTGTTGATTTGATCTGACTCGTCACATCAGATGGGAATTTCCCCTAAGGCGGGAGAGGCCTATCCTGAAAAGGTGGGTTTGGTAAACACGGCTTGTTCAAAAGTTCAGACCCTCATGCATTCGTCTCTTTAGCCATATCACTACTAGTGTATAATTTTGTTAATTCGGTCCACAAAACGGGCTAGAAATGAAGATATTTGAAGGTTGTATTGTTGGCGCGCTAACACCCCATCGAAATATCTTCCGTCTCCACAGTGGATATACTAACCTCGCGATATGACCCACCATACGGAGTAGATATGTACACGAGATTGAACTAAGTGGGGCATCGTATAAATGGGGCTTGAATGTGTCACATTCACGGAATCGGAATCAGTCTCCCTTTCAGCTGACAACTAAAGTTCCACAGCGGCTGGCCGCGTCTATCCCAGCTCCGCCCAGCCACTGCCATCTCTATCTGTTGTGGGTTTAGCTGATATTCCGACGCCTTCCTACTGCTACACCTTATATCAACACGTGTGCCCGATTCAGCCCGCCACTGCTGCGGAATGTGCTAAACTGTAGTGTCACTGTTAGCAACATGTACGATTGAATGTTGGGCATTACTAGGAAGGTTGTTTGGTGTGAGGGATGACAATGCCTAACTTAGATATATAACCTGTCAAATATCAGATGGCCGAGAAGAGGGGGTAAAAAAACCAAGAAAAAGGCTTCATGCTGATTTATTCACCTTACGAGACTTAAGCTTTTGTCCTACACCCCCACAGCCAGAACCGGTAGTTTCAAAGACTATGGGCCGAGATTGAGATACAGAACACAACCCTACTAACGCGACTGACAGCAACATCTTACCCAGTGGTATCCTATGTGTATGCAAGGTTAACCACATCCTTGCCAAACCACGAGGTCTTCCAGCAGTATACAGTGCTTGATGCCGTCATATAACTTATATCTCGGACGCGAGACCCACCGTCCTTCAACAATAGTCCAGAGTAGAGTAACTCAAAAAACCTTTGGTATCAACCTCCATCGCACCGTTCGCTGATATTCTTCCCAGCAATGTCCATGCTTCGCCAAACACCGCTTTTCATCTCGATACACCCGGTGAACCAGCAGCCCAGTCATATAAATGAAATATGCGAACGGCAGGAGATGTTGCCATCCACAACATACGCAGGTGCAGAATGAAAAGATAAGATCTCCAACGTAGTTAGGGTGTCGCACAATGCCCCAGCATCCTTCAGCGCTGTCAGCTGCGTATCCTACATTGATAGGGTGCGCATAAGAGGAATCGTTACATACCGGAAGATAGCAGAAGAGACTTGTGAACGTCACCTTTTCCTGTGATATACTGGCTTTCAATGACCCTTGGCTTCTTGCCTGCAATCAGGCACTGGCCCTTTGTCTGCCGGATTAGGTGTTTCTCGTGGTTTGCCAGGCGAAAGATCCAATAGCCAAAAATACCAGTTCCTAGGATAGCGCAAAATGATCCAGATGATAGGTAAACAGGGTGTAGGGCAAGGTATTGCGCCTGCGAGGTGTAAATCATCGGTAGCCAGGCGACAGGGCCCCAACCCAAGGAAAAGCCAAAGTGGTCATGGGCGATGTCGATTGTGGCCAGGTACCAGTCCTCGTTGATGAAGAAATCCGCAAGGTAAATGATGTGCAGGATAATCACAATATACATGGAGTTGGAGATAGCTCCGAAGCGTTCATACTGTAAGGCCACGAAGGAAATATCACTTGTCGCAACGTAAGCAGGGACAACGTCAGTCATACCGGCCCTACTTACACAATAAGCCATGAGTTCATCCCGAGTCGGGCAATCTGGAACTGTTTCACATCCCAGTACTTGCCTAGCCGCGGGTTCAATTCAACCCCGGACAGGAAGTCGTGAAAAATGGAGTCTGGCAGGGTCAGCTAAGGAAGGCATAATCTCTCGCTATATATCTAGTGCTAAAGAGGGCTGTTTCCTCAAATCACTTACAACTGAACCTCCGATCTTTAGGATAGCTTGGCCAGTAGTAGCCCTTGACCAACATGAGCAGTGACATCAGTATTCCGTACATGCTTGCCGCCGCAAGCAGAGCCTTCCAATTTCTGGCAGCACTAGAAACAACTTCGACACCTCCAATATACCACGCAATGGCCACCATACCCAGTGAGAGGCCCCATGAAAGCATGCCATTCATTTGATACGGCAGGGTGTTTCCCCCGGGTGTCGGAGGGCCATGTACAATCTTTCCGGGGAGGATAGAGTAGAGAATGGCCTGGATACCGACCCAAGCGGCGCACCCAAGTGTAGGCCCGCGCTCAATTCGAGGGATACATATTCGGAAAAGAGATGATGGGGTTAAGTCAGAGAGCGATGACAGGAGTCCCAGGATCCCTTGTTGTATAGACCCGTCATAATCGTAAAGGCAGCTGCAAAGGAAGATCACCAGGAGCTGCACGGCGATCACAAAACCCAAGCTCAGGAGACCAGAGAGCATAGAGACATGACGCCGCCTTCCCCAGAGAACGCTATCGCTATCAAGGTACTTCTTTCTGTCTCGGTCCTTCTCGTCTTTGTCTTTGCCATGACGGTAGATGCAGGGCCCTTGTTGGGCAACCATTGTGGTTGTTAAGGCTCGACCTTCGGGCATGTTGACTATGCGATAGCTAGCAGACATCTGTGTGGAAAGTGGGCGATTTAAGGGAAGAAAAGCATTATCTGTGCAAATCGTACTCTTATGTAAACTGCCTGTTCAAAATCCCCCTTTCTTCGCCTTCTCCACCGGATCCACCCCAGATCTCTGTTTTTCTGCCATTATTGGTATTGCCGCTGGTTATGCAGACGCCAATATAATCCTTTCCACCGCTGGAGCTCCAGTACGCTCTCCAAGGCGCCGTCCGCGCTGCCATCTAAAACACCATAGCCGGATCGAGCTCGTGGAGCTCAGATTGACGGCCGGCAAAGTGATACATAGCAAGGGAGCAAGGGGGAAAAAGGCAAAGTCCGTTGATCCACAACCCTACCGTTTACTATTATGGCGAAGATTCGCGGCGCTTGGTATTGATAGGTAACAAAGATCTCCGTATATCCACCAGCTGTGAATATTGAGTTTATGCATGAGTCACGGGCATGTCCTGGTTGGACTCACGATGATTCCAAAGTCTGAATCAATTGGGAATACGATGGATGCTCGTAAAAGCCCAACCTTTCCCACTGCAGCTGCAAACTCTGCCACAATTTCTCCACTTCCAGCTGATCAGTTGTGATAAGGTTAGTCGGTGGGTTCGTGGGTGGTTTGGAGTGGGGATGGAATGCTATAGTGCAAAAATGCTAAGCGCAAAAGATGCTAGCGCAATCTCCCCTTTATTTCCATCCTCCCCTAATGCCAGTTTACTGTCATATTGTCAGCATACCTATGAAATGGTTCCGACGATTTCATATCTCCCAAAAAAATTGGGAATAAGGATTATGGACCAACAAAGGGACAAGGTGAAAATGAGACCAACCGACCCCCAAGATGTCGCACAGGATCCGCCGGATTCTTCAACGGCAGAAGTCTGCATTCAGGCAGAGAATATCACATTGAGTCTCAATGCAGCTCCCAGGCTCTGGAAGCAACGTTTCATAAATGTCCTGACGAATCCAGGAGGCCATGTCGACACTGTCGGACATCAAAAGATCATTCTTGATGACGTCTCGATCGCTTTTCGAAAGGGCACCTTGACTGCTATTCTCGGGGGAAGCGGTTCGGGGAAATCATCCTTGTTGAATGTCCTCGCTGACCGTGCCCGTCCCAAAGAAATGTCAGTCATCGGTGACATCATATACATGGGTAATCCTAATATCCGCTCTATCGATATCGCGTATCTGGTCCAGCACGATATTCTTCCTGAGACATTGACCGTCCGAGAAACATTGGACTACTCTGCGCAGCTACGCCGTCCACTGGACGACGCAGATGCTCGGGAGGTTGTTGTTCAAAGTTTGCTGCAAAGGCTACATTTGGCCGCATGTGCTAATACTAGACTTGGAGGCGAACAGCGCAAGGGCTGTAGTGGTGGAGAAAGGCGAAGAGCCAGTATTGGTATACAGCTGCTCAGTGATGCAGAGATCCTGCTCTGCGATGAGCCCACAACAGGTATGCCCTGAGAATACATAGGTTCTGTTTGTCCCAGGGGCACTAAGCAATCATTTACGATAGGACTTGATGCAACAACAGCCCTTCAAGTTATAAAAATTCTAAATGAGCTTGCTCAAAATGGACTAACTGTGATTATATCCATACATGCACCAAGATCTGACATGTGGCAGCTCTTCGACCACATTGCACTCCTCTCTCGAGGATCTGTTTTGTACAGTGGATTAAGGGAGGAGTCAATCCCGTATTTTCACCGTTGTGGATATGAAATGCCATCATTTGTCAACCCTGCGGAATATCTGGTAGACCTTGCGGCTACGGATACGAGAACAAGCCAATGTGAACACGATTCTACTGCTCGATTGGAATACCTTAAGTCAACTTGGGCTTCAAAGCAATTTTCCCACCAGCCAGAGAAACTGCCCACTTATACAACCTCCGCACTCAGCGGGGCCTCTGAGTGCAATCCAAGTCAACCACCAACCCTCATGAGGGAACTCTGCGTTTTGACTGCACGCAACATGAAAATGTTCATCCGTGATCCCAAAGCCCTTGCCGGGGCTTGGGGTGGAGCTCTGGCCATGGCTGTTGTCAACGGATGGGTTTTCATGAATATGGATAGAAGCGAGGAGGGGATTCGATCCCGTGAAGGGAGTTTGTGGAATGCAACCGAACTCTACGGATATTTAATTCTTGTCAACGAGCTCTATCGCATGAATGTGGAAATCAAATTGTTCGATCATGAGAGGCAGGATGGCATCACTACTTCTGCGGGATTCCTCCTGAGCAGGAGAGCTTCAAAGCTGCTCCTGGAGGACCTGACAATTCCTCCTTGCTTCACACTTATCTATTACTTCTTCGCTGGATATAGCCATTCAGCCCGTCAATTCTTTATATTCCTGGTGATGATGTGGTTAAGCCATTTCAACGCCATATCATTTGCGGGTCTCTCTACTGCAACATCTCGTCACTTCCTTGTCGCCGGATTCCTGGGCAATCTGTACTTCACGCTTCAAATGGTGGCTGCCGGTTACTTCATACCTTCCACTCAAATGCCAGTCTACATAGGGTGGTTGCGGTGGATCACCCAAACATTCTACACGTTTGGCGCCCTTGCTGCAAACGAATTTATCGGCGCAGAAAGCCCCTCTGGCGTCGGCCAGTTCTACGACTGCCCATATTCAAACAATCCCAGTGATCCATCCTGCAAACAATACACTGGTGCCTATATCATGGAAAGTCTGGGCCTTCCGCGCGATTGGATCTGGAAACCAGTCGTTATCCTCTGCGTCATTGCGTTCATCTGCTATCTTTGGGCTGGACTAATACTTCATTACAACCCTCTTAAACCGGTCACGCGCCACGTTGGCGAACGGATTGAGAGAATTGACCCCCCAGAAATAAGATTCAGTCCCGCTCCAAGTCCCCAGGCGATCGCGATCACCCTACAAAATTATGGACTCAAGGAAAAAAGCCAGTTGAGCAAACGGTCGAGTCTGCTCGGCCCAATTTCGACAGAATTCCGTCCTGGGCGGCTTACTGCGGTAATGGGGGCTTCTGGGAGCGGAAAAACCACGCTGTTATCAGCACTGTCTGGGCGACTTGCGACTTCAACAAAAGCGAGGTACCAGTCTATTGGGTCTATCATGTATAACAACACCTGTCTGCCGGAAGACAAAGTAAGATTGGTTGCGTCTTTCGTTAATCAAGACGACGTCCACCTGATGCCATCCTTGACTGTGCGAGAAACACTTCAGTTTGTTGCACGTCTCAAGCTACCAGACTCCCTGTCTAAGGAAGAAAAGGATGCCCGGGCTGAAGTCATGCTTCGCAAGTTTGGCTTGGGACACTGTGCGGATACCCTCATAGGGAATAGTGTAACTAAAGGAATCAGTGGAGGGGAGAAGAGACGTGTTTCTATCGTCTGCGAGATCCTGAGGATGCCTGACATTGTGGTCCTGGATGAACCTACATCTGGCTTGGATAGCTTTATCGCATTGTCCGTGATTGAAATCCTTCACGATTTGGCAAGGGAGGGACGAACAGTGATACTATCTATTCATCAGCCAACCGCCCGCATGCTACGTTACTTCTCGGATATCTTGGTCCTCGGTACGGAAGGCCTTCCAGTGTATTCTGGACCCGCACAGGATATGCTGCGCTACTTCCAGAATTTGGGTATCGAGTGTCCTCATACTATGAGCCCCACAGACTTTGTGGTGGACCTCGCAACACCAGATCCAGGAGACAGTTCAGGCCAGCAGCGCGTCGGCTACCTCGTCCAAAAGATGAAAGAACATGAGCGCCTAATGAAGAATGTGGATATTTCCCAAAGTACATCAGGGTCTGATGGCTCTGTTGCCTCGGGCAGTGTCCACCTGCCGACTACTTCTCGCAACCCCTTTCGCAAGTCCTTTCTATTAGTCTTACAAAGAGCCGCTCTCAATCTCTCCCGCCAACCAATTCTGATTCTTGCAAGGACGCTTCAGCTGCCGGGAATGGCAATACTGCTGGCGTTGTTTTTCGCTCCATTGCAAAAAGACTATCTCGCTGTCCAATCCCGCGTGGGCTTTGTGCAGCAATACGCTTGCGTTGGTTTCGTTGGTGAGACTTGGATTCGTGCCCAAAAGAAGTGTACATTTGTATTTCTGACCAAAGAAAAAAACCCTTAGGAATGATCCAAAGTATGGCGACGTATCCGAGTGAACGGGACGTCTTCTATCGAGAGGCATCGGAAAAGCTGTATGGAGCGAAAAGCTTCATGTTGCAGTACACTTTGCTCGAGCTCCCACTCGAGGTGTTTTCCTGTGCGGTTTTCGCCCTGTTCACTGCCTACGTCACCGACCTGAACCCAACAGTCGGCCAGTTTGGGGTTTCTCTCTTAGGCGCGTTCGGCTGCCTCAGTTCCGGCGAATCCATCAGCATCATTTTCAGTACCCTGATTTCCCACTCGGGAGCAGCCATAAGCTTGACGTGTGCTCTACTAGGCATTTTCACTGTCTTGGGTGGCGTCATCTCCTTACATGTTCCGCCCGTTCTTCGCGCTTTAAACCACATCTCCCCGCCTAAGTATGCGATCGCCAGTATTCTCAACTATAGCATGAAGGGATTGAGATTTACGTGCACGGATTCCCAGAAGAAGCCCGATGGATCATGCTTGATTGGAACGGGAGAGGAGGTGCTGAAAATGTATAATATGACGGATGAACTCCGCTGGAGTCTGATGGGGTTGGTACTGTGTACGCTTGCGTATCGCCTTCTTGCTTATGTGGTGCTGAAGCTGCGGAGCACATGGTGGCTGACAAAGTGATTCATGCTTCGGTTAGCGGCCACCATTGATGGATATTTTTGAGGGTATTGTATCCAGCTAAACTGAGGCCTGTTGAAAATTATATCTAGATTCAACTTCTAAGGGTCAACTTGCACTGGTTTCAGCGACACCTTCAAGACCAGAATTAATTGATCACCAAGAGCCTAGTTAGGCTTTCAGGCAGGCAATGGTGCTGAGTCTACGATGTCACCGTCGAAGGAAAGTTGAACATTTCATCTGTTTACGGCCCAACGTTGACTCAATGACCACAGTTGAAAGCACCAGGGAATAACGAGTCCCACCACCTACTATTGGCGTTGGCAGTGTAGCCTAGGGGCTAGGGCCGGTCGTGTTAAGCTGGTCCCATCAGGCCCGTGCAAATCTCGTTTTCAACAGTAAACAAAGAACATGCACTTGAACTCGTAATTAATACTGTGTGAATTCAATATATAACACATCTAAAGTTACAATTTTCTCATATCACCACACTTCATAAATTAGCATAGGCTATGTGTAAAACTTAATAATTAGGAGAAAGGGCAGAAATACGCATATTGGTGACTGGAATTTGTATCAGCTCATTCGCCCGCCCAGGGTAGCTAATTGCGCATTTTATTGATTGCTGAAAGGCGGCTTGATTGGGGATCAAATGGAGATGATCATATAGTTGACACCTGAAATGCAATGGTGTACGTCTCAAAAATTACACGAGGGTTACAAGAATAATGCTGACTGTGAATCAGACTGACCGAAGTACTAGACTACCACAAACAAGCGGGGTTGCAAGATTCTCTTGAACAGTGGGCTCAGGCTGTGGCTAATGGTCGAAAGAATAACATCTAACTAGTCAATAGCTGGTATAAATGGACCCCTGGGGATTCTTCCCCCTTCCGCTTCTCCTGGATTTCTCTTGATCGCAGTGACTCCCCCGACACCCTTGTGATAGGCGAATTTGTTCGTGAATGAGAAATGTCCAAGGACGATAAAACCCCGGTACCCATCCTCTATGTGAAGTTTGAACTTGACGCTACAACCCGCCAGCTGCGCACCAACGACAAGGGAATTTCTATCGCAACCTGGGCACACTGTGTCGATATAGCCGGTGTCCAAGGTAGTGTCTCATACGACAAGAAGTTCTATATCTCGAGCAGCAACGGCAGAACTCCTAAGACAGGCGATCCCTTCACTTGGGAACAAGGCGAGACGACAAAAGAGCACAAGGGATGGTTTATGGCGGGTAATGAAGACTTGGGCTTCAATTCTGTTCGGAAGGAATATTATGCCGTCACGGACTATGATGGAGGGAGATATATCCTGGCCTGCCAGGGGACGATAGGCTGATTATTTCATTACCACAGTCATAGCTGAACTCCGTTGCAAGGACCTCAACGCCAGCATCCCCGCTGAACTGGCCCCCTCCGTTTTCAAAAATGTCCTTCTTTCCTGCTTGTCAGCGTAGCATATGGCTTCACGACTCCTTTTATCCGATGTGCTTCAATGCACGGCAATATTCTATGTAATGTCTGTATTGCAAAACTGCCACTGAATTCTGATTTCCTATTTAGCTCATGCCCCTGATCTTATATTGTAATCGCGCAGTCAAGAATTTTCTAGTTCTGGCCGCGGGCGACCTGAAGATAACGCCCTAGGGCCATCAAAGGGAAATAATGCCGATAGTAATCGTAGCCAAGGTAAAAGTGATTTGGAAAACCCGTTCCAGTGTACATGGTCTCAGGCCACGATGAGCCGATGTCTTTCTCAGGCACCTGGGAAGATACCAGATATTGAATGCCACGACGGACGGAGTCGTCGGAGTGGGGGGTATAGGCGAGCAACCCCATAAGCGCCCAAGCAGTTTGCGACGCGGTTGAGCTTTGTTTTCTTCCTGGCTGCTGGTATGAGAGTAATGACTCCCCCCAGCCGCCATCCGCATTCTGCATTGATTTGAGCCACTGTAGAGCGGGTTGTACAATCGCCCTAACGCACGGGACTTCATTGATGAAGTATGCGAGGCCACATAGTGCATGACTCGTCCCATAGATATAGTTGCATCCCCATCGCCCGAACCAGGAGCCGTTAGGTCTTGGGTCGAAAAAAGGTAGGTAATTCCGAGTGCGCACGCTTGGCGTAACTCAACAAGTAACTTCATGGCTCCTTCGCCTTTCTCTGGAGCCAGCTTCATCATCAGTCCGAATGCTTCCAAGATGCGGCCGGTGATGTCAGGGCATGAGGTATCGCATAGACTGTCCATGTCGCTGAAGGGTATTTTGTTGAGAAATAGCTTGTCATTATCCACATCGAAGGCCGCCCACCCTCCATCACGGTTCTGCATGCCCAGGATCCAAGTCGCTGCTTTGGTGACAGAATCCGACTCGATAGCTGCGGGATCGCTTTTCACTCGGGCTAATATCGCGACCGCAGTGTTGTCCACGTCAGGATACCATGTGTTCATATACTCAAAGCTAAACCCACCCGGCGCCATTTGGGGACGATATACACGCCAATCGCCGTGTGTCTGAAACAGCTGATGATCCCTGATCCAAGATATGGCCCGCGTGATGGCTTGCTGGTCGGCGGGCAATGCGTCACAGAGGCCAATGGTCATCAGCGCGGTATCCCACACGGGCGAAACGCAGGGCTGGACTCTTTTGCCGCGCGTGTCCTCCCACGTAAAGTTCTCTAGAGCCCGGAGGCCCAGCTGCACCGGCCTGTCATCTAGCTTGAATCCTTCAAGCATGAAGGCATATATGCTGCTATGCATGGGCGGGAAGAT
Organism: Penicillium flavigenum; assembly: GCA_002072365.1. Lineage (NCBI taxonomy): Eukaryota > Fungi > Ascomycota > Eurotiomycetes > Eurotiales > Aspergillaceae > Penicillium > Penicillium flavigenum. The sequence goes on along the minus strand of MLQL01000007.1, from coordinate 592,632 downwards.
TCCTGCCCAGTCCCCTGTCTTCTCCTGGCGCTGGAGTATCCATTTAAGGCATTCCCGACGGGCATAAGTTCGAATTAGAGGTAAGGAGCGAAGACAGTTCAGTTGATAAAGCAACTTGTCAAGTAGGGTAAAAGCCAGTCCAGTGGCATCTGCTTGAGACAACAGTTCCCAAAGAGAGAGACCGTACGATACATTCTTGTTGGTTGGGTCGCACCACAATTCATCCAAGAAGTCGTTGTGTGACGAGATCCCGTTCGGGAGCGCGTAGACAGGTCTATGATGGCAGATAATGAGCAAGGGGGCGATGGTGCCACGAGCCCAGGATGCAAGCTTATAGATGTTGATCGGAGATGCAGCGGGTAGGAGAATTAGCTCCACTGGCAGCTGGGGAACCGCGCTCCATGGAAACAAGCCGAAGGTTGCTAGGAAAATGCGAGTGAATATGCGAACAGCGGCCACACCACCATTGTGCACAACAAAGTCACGGGCACGCTTCATGGCCGGGAGGTCAGGACTCGTCCCCAAAATCTTCAAGGCAAGGTACGCTTCGGTGGTGGTCGATACATCGCCGGGGTATTCAGGTGCCAGGCCCCAGGAGCCATCAAGGTTCTGCTCAGAGAGAAGGTAACGGTAATAGGCGTCGCGGTCTGATACCAAGTCTAGGCCAAATGCCTGACGGAGGAAGACATATTCCGCAGTGATGGTGGCATTCGATTTGAGCTCCCCACACCAATGGCCATCGGAGTGCACCGATTCAAGTGAATAGTCGATGGCACGCTTCAGCGCATCCTCCGCCTCGGAAATGGTCGCTTCCATGCCCTGCTGTTCGGGGGAACTAGTAGCTGCTATCTCAGGAGCCATTATTTTGCAAAAGATGTATGGAGTACGGTGGGCTGAAGGCACTTCGGCTTGTGTCGTTTCGGCAAGCTGCAAATTAGGTCACTATTGAGAACCCTACCTACACCCTTGGTAGTTCCCGAGGTATCTAATAGGAAAATTTGAAATTCTTCGTCTACCGTGAACTCTCTTTGGCTCTGTCAACCTTCAGGTGGTTTAGCGGAATGGGTCAGTGGGGCCGTAGGGCATACCGCGAGGCACAGGTTTGGGGGTTTTTCTCTATGTGGAGAAATTAAATGCATTCCGAAGTCATGGATCGCGGGAAATAGCGCGCCATAATCTCCACCACTCAGCCGTATTAAGTCGACGATCTTAATTAAGTACATAGCGGGCGTCGATAGTGATTGGACCCACATCGATAATTGGCGCCGCGCTAGTCCGTTTTCCGAATCTAGTTATCGAGGTTTGCTGTTAAGGTTGGTTGAGCGCGGTACGATAAATAAGCGATTACTCAAATCCTACTTTGCTATTGGGCTTTGAAAAATAACGAAGTTCATTGGTCAGTAACCTCATCCTCGCCATCGTCATTTACGTAGTTATCCACTAGAGCAATTCGCTCGTGGACCTCACGATCAGGCAAGTCTTTGACTTGCCTTCGACGCCGTAATCTAAGCCCCAACGGCCCCAGACACGGTCGCAAACCGAGAAGCACCGACTGACATGACGATGCCAATACATGCAGAAAACTCCCCCGTTATGCTATGAACATAACGTCCACTGAGCAGAGCAATTACACACAAGTTTCCCTCGCCAACAAGCCACCCAGTCAATCCAGTGAGCAGCGTACGAACGGCAGCAGCATCGCCCCAGAAAGACTTGGCCTGTCGCCAATGAATTTCCGCACCCGTAAATACATACACAGAGAAATTTGCAGCCGCCATGCCCGAGACAAATCAGACTTTACCATAAGAGCCTTGTCAGTAATAAGATGTCTTTTCGGCTCAAGGCAAACCATTGAGCCATGGAAACAAGCACATTGTCACTTACCTAAATGGGACGAGAATAAGGGCGCCCAAAGCAGCACGGAGTCGCGTTCGAGTCCTCTGGGCAACGATCCGCAACAGCAAAAGGATAATCACATCCTGGAAAAATAAGGTAGTTCCCCAAATGACGAATTTACTGGTTGGCAGAGAATAGAGATGCGCGTAAAGATGAAGGAACTTCGCAGTAAGCAGGGACTAAACGGCAAGGGAGTAGAAATAGCAGCGAGCAAAGTCCCAGAAAATATCCAGAGTCCGACCGGGCACGAGATAGATCTGATAGATCTGTTGGTTAAGCCTGAACACGAGATTCTGGACGGCATTGAGCATTTTGGTTTGCCCTTTGGTTCCTCTATACAAGTCTCCCCACGATCAGCACATGGTAAAATCAAAGATGAGGATTAGGATCGTCTCCTATTAGGGGCGTGCTTCACTAATAAAGTTGGCAAGATCACACCCGCCAATGTGCCCAATGCCATGGAGCCAACCCGAAAGAGGCGCTGATGCCAAACCAACAGGGAAATCGGTCCCTGTTTTTTGCAGGCTCCACTTGCAACGAGGACCAATCATTTCTTCATCCTGAAACTTAATCTTCGGTTTTATATATAATTTTTATTGTAAAATAGGGCTTCCCGTCCGCTCAGCCGTACTTACGCCAAGCCACGCCCGCATGTTAATGCTGTTCTATTTTATATTCTTGTTTTGCCGTCCGCGAAAGAGCAAGGTCGAGACAGAACGCAGACTTGAAGTCGTTGTTTCACTATATCCACCTATAATTAAGACGAACCCTTCTGCAACGTGACATTGGCATGCACCACTGCCGCAATTATACACGACCACTAATGCCATCCGCATAGTTCAAGCAAATTTGTTGAGCGTCTATTAGAACTGATCACACTACATAATGAACATCAATCTGAACCGTTCATGGCCTGTCCCCGAAGATCATATAACAATAATTAGTCATTGTACATTTTCAAATAAATCTCTTCCTCTGCGCCTGCTTCCACTGAGGCTCGAGGTTCGCACCGATAGCCCGGGCAGCCTCCTTCTCTAGTTCGCGGCGGGTCAGCAGGTCGTTTCGCTTCGAGACCATAAAGGCAGACTCCTCGCTAGACAATTCCACCTGGATGTAAACAGCAGCGCGCTTGCCGCTGAACATAGCATGAGGCACGTTGGTGCTTCCGTCGGAGTTGGCATCGCCCACAGCAAAAACACCAGTCTCGTTGGTGCGCATGCCGTTGAAATTGACGATGATCTTGTTGTCTGTCACGTTCAGATGCATCTGTTCTGGCAGATTGGAGCGCTGGACGGCGGGGAAGTTGGTGATGAAAGCGTTGCGTTCAATTGGTTTTCCTTCGGTGAAATGGACAAGGAATTTGTCAAACTGCAGACCGGCAGTCTTGTTCTGATGAGTCTCACCGTCCTGGATACGCTCAATGCGCTCGATGGTGCGGTTCTCGATCTGGATGTTCCATGCCTTAAGCTGCTCCTCCCAGCCCTGGTGCTTGTGAGTAGCAGCAGCTTCGCCCTGGGAAGTCTGGGTGCCGTTGACAAAGGCAATGATATCGTCGAACTGGGTGTTTGTCTCCAACACACTATCCAGTACATCGGCAAGGCTGCCAATAATGCCAAAGGGCTGGTCCCGATGCTCGTAGCCGTCGCACCACGGACACCAGAAGACGCCTTTGCCCCAGGCTTCTCGGATACCTGGGGTGTCAGGGAGGATATCTTTCATACCGGTGCCGAGCACAATCTTGCGAGCGGTGTGCGTCTTGCCCGTGCTGTCTGCCACGGAGAATACCGAGACGTTGCCGTCCCCAGTTGGCCTGATCGAGGTGACGGTCGCGTTGCTGAAATGAGCCGTCGGATACTTGGAGATTTGTTCTCGAGCCAAAGAGCGGAATGCGTCCGGAGGTGTCCCTATTACCAGTCAACGAGGGGAAAATATTAAGTACGGTACTATTCCTACCATCATTGCCGATCACGTCGTGCATGGCTCGGGTGGGCGCATTGCGGTATTGATGGTTGTCAAAGAGCAGTGCTGTTCTTCGGACACGGGAGACACCACTCAACGCACTGAGGCCAGATGGACCGCCCCCGACGACAATAACATCGTAGTCGGTTTTCGAGATGGACTCGGCGTTGACGACGGCCACTACAGACAAGATGGAAAAAAGGCTTTTGAGTCTCATGATGGCGGAGGTTCGGACAAATGGGTTGAATCAATGCCTGTGCGGGACCATGCTCTCAAAGGAGCTCTTTATAGACTACGTCCCGCGCTGCCTAGCCACAGTAATCCATCGTGTGTACCTGTGCTCTGTTCCGTAGCTGAGCAAGTTGCGGTGATCGTCGAGCGATCGGCATCCCCTGGGCTGGCTGAAGATCTCGGAGGTGGCGAAATTTGGGTGTTCTGTGGGGATGCCATACGGGGGGAGCTGGGGAGGGTGGCATATAATCAGGTCTGTGCACGGCTAGTGAAGTTTACTAACTAGTTTAAGGCGTCTCTGCTCGTATAGTCAAAAGCAAGTACATAGCAAGTGGAGAGCCAAGCCAATTAGATAAAAGAGGAAACAATGAGAAAAGTCAAAAGCCAAGTGATCGACGTAAAATGAATGCGAACAGTGGGACCTTTGCCTTGCGCAAGCTCGCCGTGTGGTTGGCTCGCCCTCGTTCATCTTGGCACACCCCCTGCCAGTGGTATCACGATCTTCTCATCAGGTAACTAGTTGCAACTAGTTGCATGCCATCCTTGTCTCGCTATCATAGACACTACACAGCACCTTGATACAGCACCGGGGATATTTCACTGGAGGAACCAGTCCAGGTCTTGCGATGGTTTTTTGACATTAGGATCGACCTATTTCAAAGTCCGAGTTAGTAAATTGTTCATGCCATTGTACGTAAAGCAGGGTGACCTGATCGCTAGATATGTGATTCTATGCGCCGTCTACTGTGCCTAGCAACCTCACTGAAGTACCACATGATGCCTGCAGTATGAGCGACCCGCAAACCGGTATTACCAATGGAGTAGCAAATCACAATGGCCGATGTCAGCAGGTTGTAATAAAATTTCAAATATCACGCACGCTAGGTATATAGGTAATTCAGGGAGGTAAATATGGTATGTATGCCCGGCGTTTACGATCAATACATGTATGCTGGGTTTTACAGAGTGTTAAATATGTTTATTACCGGCGGCTTCTGAGCTTTTAAAACACATGTCATTTATATCACATATCATCACATCATCATTCCAGTTTTTCATTGTTTAATATTATAAGAATCTCAATGTCCACAAGCATTACCATTCACCTGTCTATCGTGGCATACACTCCGCAAAAACCTAATCCGATATTTTATTGCTCCTTTCCTATAGATCGCCAGAAGCTACTAATAAACTACCTATAATTAGGAGGAAACCTCTGTATCTTGTCGCTGCTGTACTATTGTAGAAGTTCGTATGTTAGGGGATGTTCGTTGAAAGTTTTATATCTCAAGTTGGCACTATCCTACTTTACTCGTAGTAAGTTTATTTGAACACCTTGTTTATTGTAGTTGATTAACAAGAAGAGAAAAATAAATGAAAAAAAAAAGTTCAAGAAGAAGGGATTCCGCATTCGACATGCGCGAATTTGACTAAAGCCACGCTCGTAGTTATTAAGGGTTTGATGATACACAGTCGAATAAAAAGAGTTTGTAGTGGGCCCAACGCCACTTCGGGGAGGATCTGATGGTTGCATGAGTTCAAAACGCTCCGCGCAGTTGGTGCAATTGTGATACACATCTGCAGCAAGCTGGTCAGAGGTGATTAATTCGAAGTTAGTCTTATAGTCAAACGACTATTAGCGCAACCTTCTCTAGACAGGGACCTCCTAGTCGTCTAGTATATATTGTTCTGATGTGGTGTGGATTCTCGATTCGCGGCTTGAATAGGACGCATGCGAGGGCTGATAGCAAGAGCAGAGCGCCAATTCGCCAATTAGGCTTGGTGGGTAAGATTTTTGACGCGGTTCTTGACTAAAATGGGAAATGCGATTGGTGCTCGAAGAGAAAGGAAAGATTAGAGGGCTGCTGAGTCGCTTGTCGTATGAAATCTACCTAGTAGGTAGCTATTGATACAGCTGAGAGAAGTGTTACTGACTTGAATACAGTGGTTGCCTCATGTCGGGTGCCTGAAGCATCACCATAGGATAGAACCTTGAGAATGCATGAAATGATTGGCAACGAATTTGCAAACGTCGAGTCGGCCATGATTCAGGTCGTCGGCCGGGTCCAAGAGACCGAGTGCCGGTCCTGTCTGCAGGACCATGGGCCATGGGCCCAATGCGTCGTCCTGGACGGACCCTCGGGCATCGTGTGTGGGTGCGCCAACTGTCATTGGCACAAGAACGACGGCCGATGCACCTCGTTCGGGAGTGATTCATCTACACTGACCCCGGAGGGATATCGTCCCCTTCCTACTCCTGGTCACCAGCAGCACCCTCCCCGATCTGCTGCTGCCGCCCCCGCGCAACCTTCTCGAACTGAATCTTCCACCATCCGCCCAGATGCTATTCAAAACGTCGACGGACAGTCCACTGACTCGGCCCTCCAATGCCAGGCCGGCCTCGATTGGCTCAACAACCGAGAGTCGCAGGCGCGGGACATCATGCGGCAGGCCCGAGCCAACGTCCGCAATGGAGGGGTGCTCCACCAGACGTTGGTTAACACCAACGAGGCTGTTGCCGAGGCCGCCAATGCCAGCAGGGCCAGCGACGATCACGATCTTCTAGACAACATTGCTTTCACGAGGCGCGCCATAAGAGAGAATGGTCGCAACATGGACGAGATTGAGGAGCCTATGGAGCAAATGCAAACTGAGATTTTAATGCTGCTCTCTCAAATGAGGGGGTCCGGCAGCAGATGGCCGCTCTCGACGCTCGTCGGAGTTAACTGAATGCACAAACCATACCATGGTTCAGCAAGATTGAACGATTCATGAATGGTAAATCAGACCTCCACTCTCGGAGCTTGATTTACCATTGCAGAAAAGTGGTTTACTATGGTATGAAGGTTTTATTACCCTGGCTCTGGGGTTAACCGGCGCGGTTGTGGCAGGATGCCATCTAGTATCTCATTTTCGATGTTCGACCATCCATACCATACTCCCATTGCTCTTCGCACTGGCTACTACTGCCTTGTTCACGTCTAGCCCTTCGCTGCGGTTCAAACCTTTCCTATTTGATACAAGGATCTTTGAATCCGGCTTTTTTTGGAATGCTTCCATTAGTACATAATGGTAGTACAATCTCATATCTCTTAGTGCATTTAGGAAAGAACAGGAGCGACAACGTGCGCTAAATACTGGACGAATTGTATGTCGAGTGTAAATACAGACCATACCATTCTCGTTGGAATTTCCCCGAATCAGACTCGATTCTTGTCTCCATGTCCTTGATACATAATGTTCCAACTCTTCATGGTTTGGACCTATTCCGTTTCGTTGATCCTTTGTGCACTTGCGACATTTTCCTCCCGAACCTGAATGACTATGGCCTCAACGGCCTCCATCTCCCCATCCAGCCTGTTGGCGGCGAGTTGTTTGGCAGCTATAATGTCTAGTATCACTACCTTGGCGGTGATTAGATGGTCGTGCCGTCGAACCAGGTCCGCCAGGATATTAAGGTGGCCTTGCACTGAAATCTGTGGCCTGACTTCAGCGCAATGGGCCCTTGGATTCTGGGATTCAGGTCTCCCAGAACCCCCGAAACATTGTGAGTGCCATCGCTGGTGCGGGAAGTTTCAATGTCCCTCACTTGTTGGCGCCTTTCTGCGGCCTTGCAGAAAGTACATCGGTGAGCTTAGTCGCCCCAATGGCAGTTACAATATTCAGACAGTTCGTCCCCAAGGCCAGGGATGATTATGCAGGAGACAAATTGCCCTTGCTCTCGCTGGCAATTTGGGCAATGCGCATTAGTCAGCACTAAAGCACAAACTGCCTGTGCGAGGATTACCTCGATGTTGGACTTCTTTTGGCGGAGATGATTATCGAATTGCAAGGGGTCTTTTTCCTTTTGGAGGGCAGGCTCCCTTTGCGTCGGGAGTGCTATAAGAGTATGAAGTTTCTCTGAGGGCTTCTTCTTTAGCTTGAACGCTTTCTACCACCGGCATTCTTTCTGTCGGGTGGCCCAAAAGCCGGCGTGTGGGCCATCCTGGCCAACCAGTGGTGCCTCGAGGAATGAGATTTGCGGCAGAGGTGAGGCAACATCCGTCGGCTTTGTCTCATCTTCAGTGCTGGGCAAGGACATCAAACTCACAAGGATGCCTTGTTTAAGGTTCTGGGGAATCCAGCCATTGCCTTTTTAATGTTATCTTTCAATTGTATCTCATCTTCTTTGCCATGAACAACATGCTGCCCAGAAATGATTCTAGCACTGAGAGTTAGTGCTGGTCGTGGTATACTCACTTTGCAACAGGGACTAAAACCATCGTAGGAAGATAGTGTGATTATAAGTGCTGATGAACCCGTACTTCACACCCTAGTGCCTGCGTGTCCCGAACTGGCTGGGCAATAGACGGCGAACCGCTGAGTGGAGGTCATGTCGAATGACCTAGGGCGTCTTTAGCTCCCTAACCAGATTGGTGGTAGTAATTCCAGCCATATCTTGCAGACCGACAACGTCGGGGATTTTGTCGTAGTTGCCCCCCGAGCTTTTGAAGTCGGCGAAGTAGAGCCTGATCGCCTTGGCCTTCAGAATGCTTAGCCAATGGCCTGTTGGAAACGTCCCTGAAGGCCATGCTCTCAGACGTTGCCCTGCCCCACCTCCGCCTGAGGTTTCCAGGTATCCACAGTGACCTGGTGAGTTTCCAGAGGCTGGGTTTACGCTTTCATATGATGGAGGTAGATGGAAACGTGATGGATCAGGAGATGTCTGAACTCCTATTCCGATACGCTATCGATCGGCTTCGGTGGTATGTGGGCCATTGGCATATGGTGATGTGTGCTTGGCCTTGCCAATTCTGATTTATGTGTGCGCAGCTTGTTTGCTTCCCAAGCCTTGTATAATAGGCCTTATCTTGTCTCGTATCGATTCTCCCCAGTGCTTAGTTTCGTAGCTCTCAACAGATCCACCACCAAACGAAGTGCACCGGCTGTCATTCTTGCTCTAGTGACAACTGGCGCATCCACACACGATACCCGAGGGTCCGTCTAAGACAACGTATTAGGCCCATGGGATATGGTCCTACAGAGAGGGCCTGCACTTAGTCAGCGCGGCCGACGACCTGGATCATCGCCGACTCCAGGTTCGAGATATCGTTGCCAATCATCTCATCTTAGAGCGGTCTACCGGGATACTCGTACGTGCGTAGGGCGGAGTATCGGCTCCTGGACCGGTTTTTTAGTCACCAGGAGACGTAGAAGGTCGGTCTTAAGCTAGCGGCCTTCTCTAGCCCTAGCATATAGCGCTTTCTTGATATGCTTAGCTCACGCGCCGGGAGGGCATTTATCGTTCTTTGGACTGTTCTAGGGAAGGAACCGGGGGAGCGACCCGCTGATAGGCAGGCCGGGTCGTAGCTGTCAGGATTATCAGTACCTGCCCTAGACGAAGAAGTGACAGCTGGGTGGGATATCTTACTATTCTCCCGAAGACATGCTTTGTCTTCAGGTATGTGATGCTGATGATGCTGATGATGATGCTGATGATGATGATGATGATGATGATGATGATGATGATGATGATGGGTGTTGGAATGTGACAGGATAATTGATGAAAGTGGACGAGGAGCTCGAAGAAGAAGAAAAAAGAATGGCGGAAAGCCAAGATAACAATGTTCTGGCGAAGGCCGTCGTCGTTGCTGGCGCTGCTGGCATTGGCAGTTTCAGTAACGGCTTCGTTAGTGGTAACCAGCGTCTGCTGGATTACTATGCCATTGCGGACGTTGGCCATGGCGTTCCGCAATGGTCGTGGCTCTAGGTCAATGAGCCAATCAATGCCAGTATGGCGTTGGCGAGCCAGGTCGATGGGCTTTCTTCATTTTTGATCACTTGTGGGGGAATGACAGAAGATCGGGATAAAGGGGGTTGCTGTATAACTTTGACTGGAAGGAGAGTGTGGTTGGTCCTCGAAGAAGAAGGAAAGATCCGAGGGGTGCCGATTTTATAGATCCCATCCGAGACAAGTGGACAGTTAGATACCGTAGTTGCCTCCCCAACATGATCACTTCACATTGTTTCTCTCTGAAAGATGACCAGGGTATCAATGTACTTAGCAAATCAGTGAGGAAACAGCAGTACATTAAAACTCTTTATCAACTATCTTCCTAAATACCTTTCACCTTACTCTCACTTAGTTCTTACTATACCATCAGCTTACCTTCGCTTTACTTTCATTTACGTCTTACTAAAGAATCAGCATAAGAGAGCTTCACAAAAGCCTTACCTTGCTCCCATTTACTTCTTACTATAACACCAGTCCTCCTTCGCTTAGGCCTTATCTCTTCTCCATGATGATGCTATACATGGACTATCCACAATGATGCAATATAGGAGCAGTTTGTATACTATTCCTATTTAGGAGTATTAGCATTATGCCTTAAAGAGTCAAACTGTTTCTAATACGCCCACATCTCAATGCTAGAGTGCATATAGTTCTATCTTACCGTGGTATCTCAGTTCTGTGTTTTCTATTGGATGGGCACACAGCTGGGCAGGAGCCATCCGCCACCAAATATAGCGTCCGAAAGACTGACTCTAGTCATGAGGAATAAGCTTTCCAGATCGAAATCAGTCTGGTTTAGGCTTGGTTCGTGTTGACACGCACTTTGTACCCGCGGGTCTAACCCAGCCAGTATCTGATTTAGGCATAGTTGATATATCCTCTTGGATGTCGGAGGCAGACCAGAGTTTGACCAAGGAAAGAAAACATAAAAGAGCCCCCGTTGTCTGCACCTTCCTCTCTTTTTTTCCCCTTCTTCATCATCCCTCCCCAGGTGACTTCACAATGTGCCCTACACCCATCTGGATTTGGCTCTTTGAGCAAAAGGAGCAGAGCCTCCAGCAGCTTCACAGAGAGCTCCGCTACATGAAACCTGATTACATCACAAACCAGGCCACAAATATCGATATCCACCCGATGGATTTCTGGACTGGGGACACCGACCCTTCCCTCATCCAATTCTTCACACCCGACACCGACACCGACTTCAAAATAGCCAACACTGCACTCGACCCCGAGGACCCCGTGGATGACCCGTTCACCTGGGTCCGGGCGATGAAGGACAGTCAAGACTTCACCCCCCACGAGATGCACCATCAACTGTACAAGGCATTTTCGAAGTACCTCCGCAAGTCCCCAGGGGGCAATAAGACCCCCGTTTTCTGGGATCCGGTCTCGTAAGTCTACAATTCCCAAAAGTAGATAAAAAGAATCTTAAGAACTAACTTTTGATGAAAATAGCATGGAAGAAGACGATAGTCTCTTCAACAGCAACGACCAGCACGGCTTCGCCATTCAAAGGGGAGCCACGAGTGCCGACGGAAAGGCCGCACATCAACTCGTCGTCATGGAAAGCGAAGAATGCTACCACGACGTTCTCCCGTCAGTTGGCGAGCTCATCGTGCTTGTTCGATGGATGCTGAGTGGATTCAAAAACCACAAGCACCAATTCGGCAGGTATCACCGACATGAGCGCCCCCAACTTGACTTCCCGGTAAGTCCAGACACCATTGGACTGGGTATCTGCTTTATCATAACCAAGACATGATTGACTGATTTCTATATAGACAATGGTCATCTCCTTCCTCCCCGATGCTCGAGTTCGAGTATTGCATGGGTATTTCGACGAAGGCCGACTCAAAGTCGCCTATACCCAAGCACTCAACTTCGATGCGGAGGACTACGCCGACAAAATGGATGGACTTCTCCAGTGGGCATGGCCCCTACCTGATGGGGACACCACCAAACCGATCCCCCTTCCAACAATCGAGGACGACGAGGAAGACGAGTGGGATGAGTGGGAGAAGTGGGAGCTACGATACAGGGAGGACAGCGAAGACGAGGGCCTGGAGACCGAATTGGATGGAGAGGGTGACAGCACTGAGGCACAAAAAGGCCTCAGTGACTATGAGTCGGAGCTCAGCGAGGAGGATGAGAGCGATTGGGAAGACGAAGATCCCGTCGAGGAAGAGGGATGGATGGAGGAGGACATGATGTCTGCGGACATCAAAAGGAAAATCATCGAGAGACTGGAAGAGAAGACGAGGTGTTTGGGGGAGGTGCGAGAGTTGACCTGAGCCCAAAGGCGAGGGGGCTGGGACCCAGAGGCGCCCTGGGACCTGGCCTATCCTTGTCCACGGCAAAGGCAACTATATTTACATGTAGTGGCAACCCGCCATACAGTTCTGTATTTTTCCACATACCATATGTGCATGTACCATACACAAATGCATAGGGGATGAGAGAGACAATCTGTCGGTCCATGTTTCCGTAGTCTGACTTGTAGATATTGTAGACATCCGTAGACATCCGTGAAATAGAGCCCAAAGTGAGAAGGTAGAACTGAAAAACAGTCTAAAGGAAATTAAACTTAGGCCGAACAAAATGTTTAAGATAGCCTAGGACTTGAGTAAAGGGGATATCGTCTCACGTGAATTCAGCATAGTTAAGACCATTCCAAGGTCATATCCTCACAACCTCAAGACGCCATCGACCTAGTTTTGAATTTCGCCCAAGGCCTTAACAACCTCCTCAGTGGCAAATACATCGGCAAATTCACCATCGAGACTAGCAACAGAAATCTTCTGAATAGTTTCCGAATCAATTCCAGCCTTTCCAAAGGTAGCCGTGGCATCCCCAACAAGCACAATACGCCCTTTATCGATTTCCACCTCATTCTCATGCGTCCCATCCGATCTCAACCGGACAGGCCCATCTCCAAGATACCGATCCACAACCCCCAGATTAGCCGCCATGCGCACAGTAGTTGAAACACAATGATCAGTCGTCAAACCCGCAATGATAAGCTGACGGAACCCATTTTCACGCAGATGCGCTTCAAGTCCAGTTCCGATAAAAGACGAATTAACACTTTTCCAAAAGACAGGCTCCGACCCATCTGAGGCAGGGGTGGCGAAGTCTAGAGGACGGATACCCTGTTCCGGGTTGGAAGGGTGGAATGGAGATCCCGGAGTTGTGGAGGAGTGAAAGATGTGGATCACCTCCAGTGGCGTTGAAGAGGAGGATCTCGCAGATCGGAATGCGGAGAGAAGTGCTTGCAGGTTGGTTTCATAGCTTGGGTTGGACCGCGTGGTGCCCCAATGGGATATGGTCTTTGGGTTGGAAAAGCCTGATTGATTGTCTATCAGGATCAAAGCCGTGGGAAGAGTAAATTCCAATGACATTTTGTCGATTAGGGGGTTCCAGTTCTCGGATTGCTGCTTATTGGGTGTCTCCGAGATATTGGTGAAGTTGAAACTCTCAAAGTTCCTTTTTATACGGCTCTAAGGTTGTGGCTGTTGTGTGACTCACCCCGCTCACTAATCTATCCTCAACGAGGCCACTCCCCGGGAAAGTTTGATATCTCCATTTCTTTTCCGACAAATTGACATTAAAAGTTCTGTAATAGTTTAGTAAATGACTGGGCTTCCAGGTTCCGGCTTTTTGGGCAATCTTCTGTGAAGAAACTTTCTGTTTCCCAATTTCATGTTTTTCGCCAGTTATTCGAGTTTCCACTGTGTCCGTTTAGGATGAAAGCTTTACTATCTGCTCATTGATCAATAATCAGGATTACGATAGACAAACGTCGTAGCCTAGGGTTATATATCAACAGTACGCTCAAAAAAGATGCATTGTATCGCTGGCTATTCTAAAGAGGGTCTTCTCTATGACACCGAACTTAGGCTATTGAACTGGGGCTTGTCATCACTGGTACTTCCCTCTTAAATTACCAGTCGACCACAGCTAATCTGTGTGGATTTTCACTGGGAAGTTTTACCAGTCGCAATCTCATTATAACTCCACAAGGTTTCCAACAGCACTCCATCTGCGTAGCTCGTTCGACAAAGATTCGGAAATGCTTACATGTCTGTGCTTAAAATTTCATGAATCTCCTGAACTCGGTCATCTAATGTTTTGTAACCTGGCAGGCTTGCCATGAGGGTCTCTAGGCAACTGCGGCACTTGGCATGCATATTCAGTGTTGTACTTTTGAGTGTTATTGCCGTAAATCATTATTTGTCGTTCTACTCCGTAGGTATAACAGACATACAACGTTAGAGATACCTAAGTTTCTCTCTTCTCTCCCTCTTTCTCCTTGTGGCACTTTATCTTTTTCCTGGGTGTTTGTGGTAAATTTAAATTATCTCACCCTATAACCTATCTCTAGTCACCTGTAGCAGTAGCATTATCTTCACTAAGATGTCTGGTGTATCACTCCATTCGGCCCTAGCTGATTGAAAGTCAACTAAAGGCACAAATTGATAAATCGGAAAGTGAAACATTGGCCGCGCCACCAACAAAGAGCCTAGTGTGTTATTTGTCGACAATAACAAGAGAAAATGATAGGTATAAGGGTACAACGCATTGTGACTGCGCAGCCAAAGCAAAAGCTGTTGAAAATCCCAGTTAATTCCCATTAATACTGGCCTTTTTCATGGTACAACGCTAACCCTAATTCAGGACATACAATGCAGATCCCATACACGCAGGATCTGTATGAAAAGCTCCTGCCAAAAGAAGCCTGAATTCCTTGGCAATATGCAGTTTGATCATGACATTGCTGTCTTCAGTATACAAGTCATTATCTCACTTCATCGGCGCCTAGGTATTTCAATTGAGCCTGCTTTCAGTCAGTTTTTGCTTCTTCTTGTTACTGTCGATTCTCACCGAGTCTTTTCTATTCTATCATAATAGGGGTATACGAAAAAGGAGCATAAATAGATGCTCCTTTCTATGTATGAAGAAGATAGACAAATCATTCATTTACTTTCTGCAGTATACAGTTTGGAATTTTCATATTCATAGTACTTTTCATAGTATTATTTTTGATCTCACATACATGCTATACAGAACCTGACCTCTGTATTCAACAAAAGCTGCGCTAAAAAAGCCACACGAGTCAGTGGCACAAACCTGAGAGGCCTAGAATATATATATACCGTCTAGAATAACGGAGCCTAATATTTGCAGCCCCCTATCTTGTTGCAATATGATTGCTGATCCTCAACATATGAAGTTCGTCTAACCATATATCTGTATCTGTCAGCTTTGCCATTGGTATGGTACAAGGCTATTTTCAACGACAGGGCAGTGTAGATGATAACAGCCTTGGAACACCAATGAGGCGGTGAGGACGCGAAAAGCGCATAGCACGTACACACACCCCTGTCGGGCAAATCAATTCAACACTCGAGATGGTATATTAGCAAGAAAATCAGAGAAAATCCCAGGCCTTCTTATACGACAAAACGGGCGACGTACATTGCATATGTAGGTACATATCGTAAATGATTG
Source organism: Penicillium flavigenum (assembly GCA_002072365.1). NCBI lineage: Eukaryota > Fungi > Ascomycota > Eurotiomycetes > Eurotiales > Aspergillaceae > Penicillium > Penicillium flavigenum. The sequence continues at coordinate 577,262 of MLQL01000007.1, read as the reverse complement.
GCACTAGTGGTGCTTAGCTATTGGCTCCCTGGCCCTCGGCCCCCTAAATGTAAACCGCCCCCAAAAAGGTGTGGCAAGAAACTGACGAAATGACTCCCTCCTGCAGACCTGGAAACCGATCCCCTGAACCTAAACCACACCCTAACAGGCGCGGCAGAGAAACAGATACCCTGCTGCGGACCTGAAAACCGACCCCTAAACCTAATCCACTTCCCCAGACGGGCCTGGCAAGAAACTGACGCCCTGCTGCGGACCTGAAAACCGACCCTCATTGCGGACCCAAAACCTGTCCCCTGACAAGGATGAGGTGTGATGTCCTGGGCAACCTGCAGGATGCAGGCGCCTTGTTCCTCGAACCCCAATCAAACAAGTGTGAGGCTTTTTGCTCTCTCATCCACGCTTGATACCTGTACTTGTGACGACTTGGTAGGTGAGAAGTACTTGCCTCTGTTCATGGAGTTGGAATAGTTAGGGCTCAAATGCCGGTACCATGTATGTACGGAAGTATTTTTTGACATTGCAGATAGAACGTACTTTTGTACATGTCATTTTTTACGTGTTGGAAACGATTCCAAGGTCAATGCCCACGTGGAAAGGACCAACTAGCATTGAATGAAGGCTCTATCACGGTGACCGGGGTATAACGGCGATCGTACTTGATAACAGTCGGTGCATACACACTGTAGAAAATTTTCTCATTTTCAAAGCATATATATTTTAATACCTTCTCCCGTCTCCTGCGTGTTATTTTCTTCACTCCAGACAACACGGCCTTGGGTCCGCCTTGAGCAAAATTCATATTCATATTTCAACACCACACCAAGAGCCACGGAAACCTCTATAAGAAACCACTGTACTGTATGGCAAAGAACCGGCCCACATGAAGAGTTGAACTGACCTATAAAGGGAGACGAAGAACATGGACAGCCCTGAATATTTCATCAGCTGGGGGTCAGAGAGATACGTTCCACTACAACGATTCGAAGACCTCCAGCCGCCTCGCCACGATCTCATTCGGCGTTATGGAGAAGTCCTCAACAGAGCCCAAACCTTCACCCAGCATTTTTCAAAAGAACCCCTTAAGAGTTACGACATCGAAAGGTCACTGAGCAAAAATATGGGTCGCGACCCTTCGTGCTGGAACGAAGACGCAAATAGCGCATCTATTTCCTGGCTGGACATTGTTCGTCACGGCGATTTCGAACAACAAAGTGACGGAAGTTACCACTGCTCCATTCAGGGCAGGGTGCTTGAATTTGATCCGCAATCACACGATAGGGTCGAGTTTTGCCGAAGCCATGCCGTCCAAATTTCCAATTCGGGACCAAGCCACGACGAGGTGAAAAGGGAGGCAGAAACCACTCTGAGAATATTGACTGATATCTCCGGCGAACTAAGTGACTTCCCCAGATGTTCGTACTTCCCTACTATCCATGAACTTGATAAAGCAGCAATCTAATCGGAACAGATAAGGGAAGTCTAGAAAATCTTGAACGAGCACTGCAAATACGCATGAGCGAGCTTCAATCCATCCTAGATCGCATGACAGTATCTCCTATGCCAACAAGTCCACCAGCACAGTATCTCACGCCGCGTGAGCCCGATACCGCAGTGGGGAGCGAGAGACTCCGTGCATCAAGTCCAGCACAATCATGCTCATCGAGTGGATCAAGCGGACCAGAAACGACCTCTGATGACGATTGCAAGAGGAGTATGGACAGCTCCTCTGAAGATTCGAGTGAGGATGATGAATCAGGGGACGAAAGCACAGAGTCCCCGGAAGACAATGGCGCAGAGGACGAGGTCTTGGATGACATGGTCCAAGAGGAAAAAGGGACACGAGATGGCAGTTCTAAGAATGGCTCCAGTCAACAGGGGAACAATAACTCTGACATTGGAGGCAACGTGGCACGAGATGATGACACAGTCGGAACTTCATCGATGCCACTAGCGGGAGAGGATAAAAATGCCCTCTCAACATCTCGTATTTCTCTGCCAGGAGACACTGGGAAAGCCGGCTCGGTGAGCCCCGTGCTATTGAAAGTCTTATCGCCCAGCTCTTTACCACCAAAGAGTGAAAATGACGTTAAGATTAGCCATGTGTCCTCGCGAAAAGACCTCGCTCTGGGTATGCAAAAATCACCCCCAAAGCGTCTCCGCAAGGAATGCAATACGCGCGTTGGAAATGACAGTCAACCTCCTCACACCCACGCATGTAAGCGGCGAAAATCCACCAATGTGTCAGAACCGCAGAAAAATCGCAAGTCCAATTGTCAGGAGAGATTGGTTGCTGTTGCATGGATGAAGGCACATGCACACGAAGGATGGAACGAATCGGAAAGAGCAAGAGCATACGAAAGCAACTTTGGCATCAAGCGAACTACCACGACCCTCAAGCATTGGATGGATGACCCCAAAAATTCTCAAGAGAGTCGTATTGTGGAATTGAAAGTTCCGAGTCCTCGTCTGCGTGAGATATTATCGAACGATGGTCCTTAACCAACGACGTGCCTTTCGAATGGTAATCTCTCTTTGGGCTGCATACCAGACGATATACTATGAGTGAAAAAGCAGCATGGTTCAAGTCTCTTTGGGAAATGGAACGGAATCCACATTTGGCGCTTGGTATAAGCTTAATCGAGGATTGGAGGGATATCATAGTACAAAAGCAGACTCTATCCTTTTTAATAGTAATAATTGAACTATTTTGCGTCCTTCATTCACCTTCCAATACCGTATTGGTATATATATTACAATTTCGTGTACATATGGTGTAAACATGGAATTTACGCAGTCCATAGATAAGTCCCGACGAGTTCCCCGGGGGGGGTTTTCGAGACAGACAACTGCGTATAGGTATAGGGATTAAAGGGAAATGAGCATGGCGAGCCGGATCTCCAAGTTCTATGGAATGGCAGATGGAATTGTGACATGTCGTTTTTGTAATGTTACTTGTATCCTTCCAGTTTGCGCGTCTATTCCTATTGGCCTAGGTGCTGTTGATCTCTGCAGGGTAGTTAATTGCTTTTCATTTGGGGAAACAAGTCAAAGTCCCCCCTTTCCATGCCATTGGATAAGTCAAAGCTCCCTTTTTTTTCAGAGAAGGATTAGTTTTGATTTTGTTAGGACAATGCCACCTACGGATGCTTTGTTCGCCATAATATCGGATATAGCCACTTCTTCCAATCATCTAGAAGCGACGCCTGATCCTCTTCTTTTTACATTTGCCCTTTACCCTTTTGAGACACGGAGGACACCGAGTTACCCTACCCATTAGACCAAAAGGTCATAATGAAGTCAGTCTCTCCATCTCCACGTGGCCTTTGATATTAGGTATGCTCAGCTTTACTTATTACCGCCTTTCTAGATGGAATTCTGCCTATTTAGAATGCACTGAAGTGAGATTATGTAATGCAAAAATTGGACCATAAAATGCCAATCTGAGAAGTCTCCAATGTTGTCAATAAACCTCTGTCCGCTAGGGATCCCAGCGCTGGTTGTTCTCACCTGCGAAGCATCAAATAAGAGCTTTAATTCAGTATGGAATGCTCAATCTCAACGCCTCCCGAGGTCCCCACTAGCCTAAAAAATTACATTTACCCACTTTTGGCCCCACTTTGGCCAGAATAGGCCTATAGAAGTACTCGATTGGGGCTAGTAATTGATTTGATGCAGCAGCCCCTGGCTTTCCTGATCCGCCAAAAACAACTCCTCAAGCATGTCAGCTTCAATTAACTGCCCCTTTGAATCGATTGCAATGCGCATCAATATTGTTATATTCCCTAAGTAGCTTAATACCCCATCATTTCTGCAGAAGCTAAATCGGCTGGGCAAGTTAAGTTATTTATAGATAAGAGGACGGATAAGAATAGGCATCACTCTTGATGTTAAACAAAATTTTAGAGATATCGAAGTCAAATCTTAGGTTCCTATAATGTCATTTCTATAGCACGCCTATATACCAACCACCTTAAGTTACGTACAGAGGACCTAATAAAAAGAGGAGAAGATGACTAGGGATCCACTATCAAGGGAAAGGATTTAATTATCCCATTTTAGTCTTTATTATTTAAATGGACTAGGAGCAGGAGAGGGCGATTTTGTTTTTACGAAAAATATGTTGCTTTATAACATTGCAGAGCTCATCTAGGTTGCAATTGAGGAAGAAGCACAGAAGCGAACGAACTAGAGGCCAGCCCAGGAAGTGACTGATACTGACTCATAAGCTTTGTGTCTCTAAAATTATTTCCGACATAGGCCTTAACGAAATTCGATTTCTGAACTTGTTGGCTATCGCGATGTTGGCGTGGCCTCTCACTCTAAATAAGTGTATGACGTATGTCCGGCGGAATGTATATTCCGCATAACTACTCAAGTGGAAAAGTATTTAACGGTAGAGATTGAAAAGGTGACTAGCCGTACACCTGACAGTTCATTTACTATCTCGATCGGGCGTTACGAATTTCTTGTCAAGAATACGCATTCCTAAAGATCTAAGATCGTCAAGTGGTTCATTATCTCTATCGATTAAATATGTCGCATCTCCAGTACTTTAACTACGAGGGCTGGGGCCAGAAAGCAAACCGAGACTTCTATTACAGCCAAGCCGTCCGCATTGGCGATCGCATCGAATGCGCAGGCCAAGGTATGTACACGAGCCATGAGTCCTCGCTTTCCGAATGAATAGATTGTGCTGATTGTGAAAAGGTGGTTGGGATCCACAAACCTTTGTGATCCATCGGGAGATCAATGCGCAGATTGACCAAGCTTTCGCCAACGTGGACTTGAACCTGAAGCACGCTGGAGGAAAAGGGTGGGAGCAGGTATTTCGGGTGAACTCGTACCACGTCCCGATCAACGACGAGGCCCTGCAGGCGATGGTGCGGAACTTCAAGAGATGGATGCCGAACCACCAGCCCATTTGGACATGTGTTGGGGTAGCGAGACTCGGCGAGGATGATATGCGGGTTGAGATTGAAGTTGTAGCTCATGACCCGTGAGAGATAGAGATCGGAGCGGACATGGCGTGATATGCATTTATGGATCATGAACCCAATAGCTCTTGAGTTGACATAGCAGCGTGGTAGACAGTGCCGCAGGGAGAAGCATATTAGCCTAAGAATGGGAGAAAGGCCTTTTTCAAATATCGTGATCTTAGCGTTTGCTACCACCTCTGCCGCCTCTGGCGCCTCTGGTTTTGCCCTTTCCCCTGCCACCCATCATACGGCGCCCTGACGCCTGGACGCGAGCGATGTCGTCTTTGTTCAGGTTCAATGTGCCTCCTGAGAACTTGCCCACAGAGGATCCGGCAAGACCGCGATCTCTTCGCCCGTTGTTGCTCGATTTCTGTACCTTGCTAGGTTTTTCGAGAATGATACCATTCTCCTTGGCTTCTTGGCGGCGTCTGTCTTCCTTTGACTCAGCCTTAGCTTTGATGCCTCGTCTGTGCGCAGTAGGCATTTTAGTTTGCGCGTAGAGCGAAGTTTTGGCTCCAAGGGATTGCATGCGCAGATCCAAAGCCTTCAAACGGTTCTTGCCAGTGGGGGCAAGGTCATCGGCGGAGTCGAGAAGGTGGGACTCCTTAAGCAGTCTTTGCAATGCAAGATCGTGCTTTAGGTTCGCAGATTCGTGGGCGTCTTCTTCTTCTTCTTTTTTGGACGTAGGCTCTGGTTCGGTGCTCGGCTTATCCAAGTCGGACAACAGTTTTCCACTCTGCAGATATCAGCGTTAGAATGAACGTCCAAATTGAGATCTAGCACATACCATAAACGCCTTCCAAGTCTTCTTGTCCATCTTGTCTGTTGGTGCCGCATAAGTGCCCGTGTGTTCGACCACCTCGACTTGGTTACTTTCGTCACTGATATCGGACATCCCATCCCAATCGCTTTCTGACCCAGAGAGATCAGAGTCATCGTCGTCCTCGTTTTCTTCATCGGAATTTGTAGATTTGGCGGTAGGACCTGGCAAATCGAGTGGCTCGAATTGCGCTTCGAATAACCTGCGGAATACGTCCTGCGCATTGTCCACTGGAGGAGGGCTGTCTTCCTTGGCCTGAGGCTTGGAAACCACAGTGGTTTCTCTCTTTCGTTTCACGACCATGGTGAATGTGCTGTCGACCAAATTGTAAAATCAAACACTCGCATCCCGGCCAAAAGTTTTTCGGAAGCTCAAGATCACGTGCGATAAGCTGATAAGCCGCCCCCTCGATTCACACACCCATGGATCGTCACTAAATCAACTTCTAAGGTTGTTCTCCAATTCGCCAGAGAAAATGACCAAGTTCAGGCCGTGCATTGACCTGCATTCAGGGCAGGTCAAGCAGATTGTGGGTGGTACGCTCAGCCAGGTGGCCACAGACCTGAAGACCAACTACGTATCCAAGCTCCCGGCCAGCCACTACGCGGGATTATATCAAAAGCACGATTTGCGCGGCGGGCACGTTGTGAAGCTTGGGCCAGGAAATGAAGAAGCTGCCCAGGAGGCACTGAAGACATGGCCGGGTGGGTTACAAGTGGCTGGGGGTATCACCGATAAGAATGCGCAATATTGGATCGATCAGGGTGCAGACAAGGTAAGCCCCCGGATTCTAGATGGATTACTATTTCTTCGCTTGGCATTTTGCTCTGGGTCGGGAACTCGATTATGTCTATCCTTTTGAAGTTCCTGGTTGCTTGCGCTGCGTCATAGCAAGAGTCCGATGACGCTAATCATGTGGAATGCGGGCAACAGGTGATCATCACTTCATTCCTCTTCCCTGGGGGCAAGTTCTCGCTCGAGCGGCTCGAGTCGGTTCTTTCTGCCCTAGGCGGTGACAAGTCAAAGCTGGTATTGGATCTGAGCTGCCGCAGAAAAGACGATACTTGGTTCGTTGCGATGGACCGCTGGCAAACCATTACTGAGATGGAGATCAACCAGGGTATGTCCAGTCAGTGCTGAACTCAGGTTGGATCTTGGATCACTGACACTGTTTAGAATCTATCTCAATGCTGGAACCATATTGTGCAGAGTTCCTAATCCACGCTGCAGACGTAGAGGGCCTGCAACAAGGCGTTGATGAGGAACTTGTTTCAAGGCTGGCTGAATGGTGTACTATTCCTGTGACCTACGCAGGAGGTGCGCGCCATTTACAAGATCTGGAAAAGGTCCACACTAGTAGCAAGGGAAGAGTGGATTTGACGATTGGCAGCGCGCTAGATATCTTTGGTGGCTCTGGAGTGACGTTTGATGAATGTATCGAATGGAACAAAACGCATTAAAAATAGAAGACGAATTAAAACGAATAGATTATTGCAAAAAGATACTGACGAGCTGAATAATATTTCATAGCTATCTTTATGTACTATTTTTCGTGAAAGAGATGAAAACAACAGCAAGGAGAACGAGTCACAGTTGAGAGTCTGGACTTGTCCCAAAGCGGCTTAGGGGCTTGCATCAACTGAAGGTCCGCCCGCCTCCGTATCTCAAGTCTTCAACCTCAACTCTCTGTATTAGCCGATTTGCGACCACTTTCTCCAAACTATACCTATCCTGATCATTTTACAAAACGTCTTACCTACTATTAAACCGCCACCATGAAGCCCGTCGTCTCTGCCTTGAACGCCTGGTCTTGGTACGCTCCTTCGTCCCAGACAGTATCCATTGAAAGTCCTATCGCTCTAACCCCTCGCTTCTCGAACAGTGTCATTATCTCCGCTTTCGCAATCGTCATCCTCTCAGTCCTCGGCTCGCTATACAGCGTACGTCTCCCCGATTCTGACCTGCCCGTCAAACCCTCCAAAGACCGATTGTCACAGACCTACGTAATATGAGTCTCAGCCGCTAACACGAAGTTCCTAAATATAGAGCAATAACCACGCATACACCGGATCAGAAGGCGAACCCAAAGATGGCCCTGCAGTTGCCGCCTCCATTTACACCGCTGTGATCGTCTACGCTGTACGTCGCTCGTCAATCCCCATCCCTAAGCCCCGACGGGATCGTTGCATGAGAAAGGAACCGGTTACTGACAATGCGCTTTCTGGATCACAGGGCTTCTTCGTTTTCTGCGGTTTCCAGGCTTACCTTCACATGCGAGACAGTAGGGGAGGTGCTATATCACTGCATTGAAATTAGCTTGGTCCCTTTTCCTTCGATGTCTTTATGACACCTTTATCTGTCGATTTTCAATCTTTTTGAGCTTATATCTCGGGGTTACTTGAGTACAACACGGTGGTTTGAATTTGATGCGTTGGGAGTGATTCGAGGTCGACAGAATTGAAGGTATTCTCTCAGTATGAATCACATATGTTCACTCTGTGCGACCCGGGTTCGTCTACGTTACAGACGGAGCAGGATCGGACTACACTTGAAAGGCGTTGGCGGGCAGGTTTCCCGGTCTCCTTTGCTAGAATACACAGATGGCCGACCTGCGACTTGTACATAGAGCGCTCATAATTATTCCCAGCTCTTTGATATCTCATTTTTTGTCCATTGGATGCATCTAAAGATAAAATTTGGTATAGACATTCAATCATTTGTCCTTCGTTGAGAAGAAAATCAAGTTTTGTGAGACCGCCAACGCCAGTGGATGCAGAATCAGATGCCGAGCCTCAGCTGGACACTTGGTACCCTTTTAATTTGTTTTGTTTTGTTTTGAATTCTTCACTCCTCGTCCTCCCATGGGTCCAACATCTTGGACATGTAAGGACCATCAAGGAAGTACCCGAGGCGAGCATAGTAGCTACGCACGCCCACACCGGAGATAACACTGATTTTGCGACTGCCGTGCTCCTCGCGGGCAATACGCTCCGCCTCCTCCATCAACAAAGTTCCAAAGCCACGGTGCTGGAACTTGCGGGCATCACGCCCGTGAAGTGGCACGGCAGAACCGTAGACGTGAAGCTCGCGGACGATACTCGTCTGCTGGCCGGTGAACTCAGGACGGAAGGTATGGGTCTCAGTGCACTTGCGCAGACGAAGCAATCCAATGAGGATATCCTGCTTCGGGTCTTCGTATGCCAGGAAAGTTTCCCAGCCGCCATTGGCAGTGTAGTCACGGCGGATCAACTCAATCTGTGAGGGACGAATCTTGTTCTTGACTTCATTGATACCGACTTCTCGCGTGCGGACATCACGGCAGGTTGTGCCGAAGTCCTTCATACGCGCCAATGCCAGTTCGCGCAGGTTGCCGTTCTCCACACCGGAGGTAACAAGTGGCATGGGGATATCGCGCTGGACTCGGTAGATACGGGTCCATGGGGGAACTAGGGCGAGAATGCGTGCGACAAGGTCGATAAGAGCGTTGGGTGTGTAGTTCTTATAGCGGCCGGTGCGCCACAGTTCGTAGAGACCGGTGCCTCGGATGACAAGTGTGGGGTAGAGTTTGAGACCGTCGGTACGGAAGTTGGGGTTCTCGAAGTACTCCTGGAACTGGAACAGATCGCGCTCCATTCCGACGTTCGGCAAGTCGGGCATCATGTGGCTAACAACCTTGAAACCGGCATCCTTGGCAAGCTTGAAGGTCTCAGCTACTGCTGCTACGGTGTGACCGCGGTTGGTGTCTCGCGCAACATCCTCGTACAGACTCTGCACGCCAATTTCCAACCGCGTGCAACCGTATCGGAGCATGCTGCTTAGATGTGTATCCAGACAGTAATCTGGTCGGGTTTCGATTGTGATACCCACACACTTCACGTTACTCATTTCGCCTGCCATCACGGCCTCGTCAACGTTGTCCGTTTGGTATCCGCTCAGCGCATTATGAAGCTGGGAGATGAAGCTATCCCTGTAATCTTCCGGTAGCGACATGAAGGTTCCGCCCATGATAATGTATTCCACCTTGTCCACGCTGTGACCGAGAGCTTTGATCTGGTCCACACGTCCTCGCGCCTGCTCAAACGGATCGTAACGAGCGCGGATCGCTCGCATCGAGGTCGGCTCATATCCGGTATATGACTGAGTTGAGTATTCGAAATCGGAGTCTGGGCCACCAGGGCAATAGACACAGATGTTACCGGTATACGCGATGTGGGGGCATCGATGGGGTTTGCACATAACCGCCACCACAGCGATACCAGAGGAGGTCCCTATGAACGAGGTTAGCGATAGCCCAACGCTCCCATTTGTAATAGGTAACCTTACGAATCGGCTTCGCAATCAACTTTGGCAGGATATATTTCTTGTAGTGTTCAGGTACTGCCGCGATAATGGCCGTCAGTGGTGGCGAGCTGGACAAGCTGTGCTTCCTCGAAAAGGTCGCCCGCAACTTGTTAAGATTGAGATCCTTCTTGGGCTTGTTAGAGTCTCTGTATGACTCGTAATCTTGAATGAGAGCATTTGCAATATCGGAACATGCTCGCATGAATCGCTCGTTCTCCGGTACGTTCTTTGCATTCTTCTTGGCAGCCCGTTTGATCTCCTGCGAGGTCAAAGTCATAGTAGCCATGGTGAAAAAAATAACACCGCGCCTAGGCGGGAAGTGTTTTCAATAACCAAAAGCGACAACCTTGGAAGTTGTACTTTAGTGGGGGTTGAGGTTGATTAGATAGAAAAATATGGTGGCCGAGCCCGAAAGTCAGTCAGTTCCGCTTAAGTAAAATAATTGTCCCGAGCGAAAACTCCCGGCTGCGTATCCCGAACACCTGCCCTTTATCCCGTCCTTTTCTTTCTTTCCACCTCACTTCATATCACCTCTCCCCTCATACATACAATCTTGCAGCAATGCAGGCCTTCCGCCGTAACACCCTCTCGGCCCTTCGCAATGTCGGTGCCACCCAGCGTCGGACTCAGGTCACCTCTGCCTACAGCGAGACCTTGAACAACCTCAAGATCAACAAGGACACCCGCGTTCTGTTCCAGGGTTTCACTGGAAAGCAGGGAACGTAAGTGCAATTGTCACGCTCTAATAATCGCACGCGCATGATACTGACATTCGTCCTTGATATAGCTTCCACGCTGAGCAGGCCATCGCCTACGGTAAATATTCATCCAGTCGCGATCGCATCCAAACAATAGCTTACACAGGACAGGCACAAATGTCGTCGGTGGTACCAACCCCAAGAAGGCCGGCACCACGCACCTTGACCGTCCCGTTTTCGCCAACGTTAGCGATGCCGTGAAGGAGACCGGTGCCACAGCTTCCGCCATCTTCGTTCCGTATGATAACTCCAATGGCTTTGAAATATCAGCTCAAAAATGCTAACTGCAATTAGTCCCCCTCTTGCCGCTGCCGGTATCGAGGAGGCCATCGCCGCTGAGATGGGCCTCGTTGTTTGGTACGTGTCCATTGGAGCTTCCCCTTGCAAAGAACTTTTTATCTGACAGTTTCTTGTTTAATAGCATTACTGAGGGTATCCCTCAGCACGGTACGGATCGATTGACCTCCAATTGAAGCGCGCGAACTGATTGATTTAATATAGACATGGTCCGCATCACCGACATTCTCAAGACCCAGAACAAGACCCGCCTGATCGGTCCTAACTGCCCCGGTATCATCGCTCCCGTAAGCTACCACTTCAACACCCTCCAGTAATGCGCGCCAAATACTCACACAACTCACTCATAGGGTCAATGCAAGATCGGTATCATGCCCGGCTTCATCCACAAGCGCGGCCGTGTCGGTATTGTCTCCCGTTCCGGTACCCTGACCTACGAGGCCGTCAACCAGACCACCCAAGCTGGCCTTGGTCAGTCCCTCGTCGTCGGTATCGGTGGTGACCCCTTCTCCGGCACCAACTTCATCGACTGCCTCAAGGTCTTCCTCGAGGACCCCGAGACTGACGGTATCATCATGATCGGTGAGATTGGTGGTTCCGCCGAGGAGGATGCCGCCGAGTTCTTCAAGGCCCACAACATCCACAACAAGCCCGCCGTCTCTTTCATCGCCGGTATCTCCGCTCCCCCCGGCCGCCGCATGGGTCACGCCGGTGCCATCGTCAGCGGTGGTAAGGGTGGTGCTGACTCCAAGATCGCCGCTCTCACCGATGCTGGTGTCATCGTCGAGCGCAGCCCTGCTTCCCTCGGCAAGACCCTTCTTGCTGAGTTCGTCAAGCGCGACCTTGTTTAAGCTTGTCGCCCCTTCTGACGCAACGCGTGTCTTGTCCTGGTTTTGAAGACGGGGATCTGAGGTATCTGTGCCATTTTATACTACGGGGTTTTTATGGGCTGTTCCTTTTCGACTGCTCCTGTATTCTTTTTCTCCTTTGTGTTAGAGATCCTTGAAGTAATCATGCTCGTGTAATTATTACTGTGTGCTGTTGTGCAGAGTAGATGGTTGAAATATGTGAATATATGGAAACCATTCTTTTAGAGTCTGCGGAGCAGGCTGCTCGTGCCATGCGTCCTTCACTATCTGCGGCCGGTCTTCGTTCAAATCCTCATGCTGGGCATCCATAGTATACCGGATGGGCCCACTTTCAATTGTTGTGGTAAGAAGCATTCTAGGATATGCACAGCATTTTACAGGAAATACGCGGAAATCACTCACACGAGAAGACCGTTATTTGCTTGATCTCAGAGACTAAAATACAATAAATAGCTGCTCGTCACAACTATAAGCGGTTCCGCAAACGTAACAAGCCATCTTCTAATGCCTACCCTGTCAACTACACAGTACTTGCCTTGCCTGTGCCCTAGGATGAGAGACCTTGGCCGCACTTCCACCAGGTAGACCACCGGATGAAGGCAAGCGTCACTTGGCTGTAAACAGATGTCAATCAGTCAAGTCTCACGGGCATCTCAATAAGGGATGGTTGTAATACCAGAGTCTGGACCCTTGATGCTCTTGGCTTGATCTGGAGATTGAGGCCTTATAAGAGGCCGCTTTCTTTTCAAAGTCATCGCTAAACCTTCTGGAAAGCCCTAGCGCCGTCCGAGGATGGTTGGGATTGAAGATCCAATATATACTCATCTACCACTTCTCTTTAGGAATATCCTTGTGTCTAAACATGGCGTACAAATACTGGTGCTTCTTTCATCTCCCGTTGGGTATATAATTGAGACCCGCGTAGTGGCGGTTGATATCGAATGGCTAAGGCCTTATAACGAGCCTCTGCTGAGAGGCCCGCTCTGACCTCCTCAATTGCGCCACCGCGGTATTTACGGTAGACTTAAGATGACTATCCACATCGTACAGGATATCAGATCCGACAGATTCATCATCATCATCATCCTCCTCCTCGCCTACCATAGCCTTATCAACGGTGTTTGGGGTGTCTTTGACAGCAAACATTACGATATCAAGAAATCCAACTATTTGATTATAGCTTATATAGACAATGGCATCAGAGACAGAAAGCTCGTCGGTGAATCGTTTCTTGGTTAGCTTCACTACACATGCTACTGGATTCATAGGTGACGATATATATTCGGGTGTCATTGCTATCACTCATGATGTGGTTGAAGAAATCTTTAGTAACTCAGAATAGGATGAGAATATTTTTATATTTAGGTCTGGTTCGGTTCTGTAGTCTCTTTGATCTGATCCAAAGTTGATCTATAATTTTGTCATACATTGAGTGTGGTAACCACAAGTGCACTAGAACAACATTCAAAATTTAGATACACGAGTTATACTTGCTACAACATATAGACAATTGGACCTTGTTATTAAATTCGAATCATAATATTTCTGCAGCACCATCTCGTATTTACTTTGCGAAGAGTCGGACTACTCCGGCCAACGACTCTCAATACCGAAGTCACCATGGCTCAGCAACTTACACATGCAGATAGGTATCACATGAAAAGCCATTAGGATAGCCTTCTTTACCCGAGCCTGAATAGATCACTAGACCCATCCTTGAGTTCGTAAATACCTGGAGAGGTGCGAACCTTCCCAATGCCAAAACTCACTTTTCCGACGCCAAGGTCTCGATCTTGAGATCTTGATTGAATGACACCGACGAGTCAAATCAAAACGAGTGGAAGATACATGCAATAAAAGACCCAATTCCCTCAACGTACAATAACTATAGTGGAATATAATTTAGCCTGCCTCAACCACCTGTCCGGTCGTTATCGTGAGACATGCATCTCCACACTTAGCGCTATCAGATTATGATATCCACGGGAAGAACTCACACAATCGCCAGATCCACAAGTGAGCTCCATACGTCGACGATCAGGGGCGTTCCGAGGGGCCCTGTAGGGTCGACTCTCAGGATATGCATTCGGGAAAGAAACCGCGTGTCTCGGTCCACAGGGTCCCATCGACATTTTTTCTAGACCCAACAGCATGATGCCAAGCAGTTCATGGAACTGTCTAAAAACCAAGGCCAGGGGTTTTGATTTTGAGTGGTACTTGTTACCGTTTCTGCTGATAGAGGCGACCTGGAGAATGATTGGATGATCGGCAACTGGGCGGAGGATATTGAAGGACGTCGTCCAATGCGATGATGTCGAAATGCTAGGGTGTCCGTTGCTGCATTAGCCCTACATTCTTCGTGGGACATTCTGGAATTCTTCATATTAGCTTGTGTGTGTCAAGTTGCTTTGGCGGATCGGGAAAGCCAGGGGCTGCATCAGATCTGCAAATCCCTTGGTCAATGCGCTTGGTTATTGAAGCACCAGGTCAAATAGTTTAGACACAGCCTCATGTGTTTCTGTCACAAATATGGGGTACATCTAAAATTATTATCTTTGATTTTGCTATTATCGTTACGGGGTAGATCCATATGACTAGACTGTTTCAAAAGGGATTGTCATAGCTGTCAGGGGGATTTACTACATCTGCCAGATTTGAAAGCCATAGTGGATAACTAGAAACTATTGTTTCAGAAATCTTGAGAGAAAGCCTAAGATAAAATTCAGTTCTATATGGGACACCTAAGAGAAAAAGAGTAAAACTTGTATTGAAGGGTATACGGTTCTAGAGATGCCAAATGACGAGTCAACAAATGTGGTCTCGCGATTGATGTCAACCTTGGAAGTGATGATTCTTTCATTCTAAGAACCGTCCAGAAATAAGAACACAATCACATGAAGCTCCTCTGTAAACATGTGCTTCTCAGCTCTGTTGCGACTGTGGGACCGAGATCTACGTACTACTGAGACTTGATATCCTTTAGGAAGAGCCTCGCTACAACATACACGGGTACTTCGCCAAATGCAGATTCACGCCGAGGTTTATAAACGCACGCAATAATTTTAGCCTCGGTTCGCCCAAAACCCAGGTCAACATACGGTGTACAATATGTATGATATGACTCAGAAAGCTTGAAAACCCAGCTGGAACTTTACTCCAACCGAGGGGTCCAGACCCCTATATTGTTTAGAAGTGGGGATCTCGCACCATGTCGGCCCAATCTACTAATGAAACCACCCAACGTGCACTAACGGAGACGGTATCGGGTACCCGAGAGTCGGCATCCGAGGTAGCGGAGTTGGATATTAGACCGTTCTCGCCGTGAAACCGGAGGCTTGGCGTTGGGCATCAAAATTGAGGAATAGATGGGAAATTGAGTTCCATC
This sequence comes from Penicillium flavigenum, assembly GCA_002072365.1. Taxonomy (NCBI): domain Eukaryota; kingdom Fungi; phylum Ascomycota; class Eurotiomycetes; order Eurotiales; family Aspergillaceae; genus Penicillium; species Penicillium flavigenum. The sequence continues at coordinate 561,816 of MLQL01000007.1, read as the reverse complement.
AAGTTGCCAAGATGGGAAACTGCATCAGCCTTACAGGGTAGACAGCCCTGGCCAGCCTTAACCCAGCTGAAGGTTGGCGAGATAGAAAACACCCCGAAAGTGTAATCGACGCTCAATCGCGAAGCGATGTGCAAGTTAATGATCAATGGTAGACGATGACGAGCTCATGGCGGCTCCGCTATCATTTTTAGGGGTGTCACGCGTGGCGGATCAGTGGAGTCAGATAGGAAGACCAAGCTATGCTTGCACAGGGGCGTCTTGTGGGTCTGATCGACACGGGGATTGGCACCATTCATGCACAGTACATGGTATATTGTACGGAATACTCCGTACATATGTGCTATTTATTAGTACGTATGGATATGTATGCAGTGCCTACGGATGTTGTATTCCATAGAAGCCGTTTAATTAGTCGACCATCTCCTGTCTAGTGCGAACCTTGTCTTGAGGGATGACCTTGCATTCCTTCTCCTATCCATATGTACCCGGCAATGTACTCCATAGCCGCATTAGCTAGTAGCCTGGGGGCATCACTGATCTGGAATCATACTGCATCGTCATTGGGTTGCAATGCTAAACCCTGTACCCAACTGCCCCCTTTGCGGGTCCCCGATTGGCGAGCTATAAGCAGCAAGGGCTAACGCCCCCTATACATATCCGTCAAGGGGGAATGCACACGTAAGTCAATGGCGTATCCTGTCCAATAATCTCCACTGAATTAATATTGAACAGGGCTAATGACGAAGCTTGGCATTTGCTTGACAGATCGTTATCAAAATGGCTAATAGTCCACACGTGGAGGAAATGAACACCCTGGTGCAGAAACCAAGTTTCAGCTTCTATTTTGCTATAATCGAGATAAATATCCGGTTCGGCAAGACATGATCTGAGAACCTTGGAGCTATTTGTGGATAGGTGAACCAGCTTATCATACATCCCATCCGTAGACTTTCGGGACCTTTAGGACAAGAGTGATTCTGCGGCGCTGAACCGAGCAACAGTATTCGGCCGCCAAACGGGATTTTTTCCGATGTTTTTTTCTCCGACTTTGAAACTTTAGGGTGAAACCGGACTTGTGTGGTGCATATGCTGTGCAAATCGATTCCGTTATACATCCGTTTATGGGAAGAAATTCCAGTAGGTAATCTGCCCTATGAGCTTAGGTATCGGAACTATTCATCTATAGTCAACCAGGCCCATGAACACTCGTGGGGAGGTCGGGAATGTGTTGTAGACGTCAGGCTCAGAGGCTTAGAGTATTTCAACTGCGGATCATGGCCCGTATGTGATCAAATTGAGCGACATCGGGTTTACCAAATCTGTCGTATCCGTGCCACTTCCTACCATCCAGGGGATGGTATAGTGTCCTCCTGATATAGCCCACTGTGGAGCATGTTTAGTTGACTCTTAGATGCCTGGGTCTGCCTAATATTTTTATTTTTATTTTATTTTTATTTTTTGAACAAGCCCTATAGGGGTGTCATGCTGCAATCGAGATACAAAAGGGTGTCTCCATTCCATCATTTAGCTTTCTAGACCCCCAAAGCTGTCTGGCCCGAATGAAGCCATAATCCCTCTTCTATTGTCAATAATTTGCGTCTGTGAATACATCCGGAATTGTCTCCATATTCTATGGTATTCTTTCATCATGACGTTTTCCCAGTTCAGCTCAACGGAAACCCTCAGAGATCCTGGGGTCACAGACAAGTCGATTAATTCAAGCCCTAATCTCTCACCTAGGGATGAAAAAGACTTCTCGATACCGTCGACACCAGCAGAGTCAATCATCAACCTTGAAAGCCAAGCGCCTGAATCACCACCCTATCATGTGTTCACTCGGTCTCGCAAATTGTTGATGGTCATTATTGTATCCTTCGCTGCCATCTTCTCGCCGCTATCTTCAAACATCTACTTCCCTGCGCTTTCTGATGTTGCAGAGGTCAGTCGGCTTGAGTAACAGATTTGGATGTTTCTTGCTAACGAGATTATAGGAACTCAATATCTCTATGTCTCTAGCTACCTTAACCATCACGGTATACATGATTGTTCAAGGTCTTGCCCCAAGCTTTTGGGGTTCTTTCTCCGATGTATTGGGCCGCCGTGTGGTCTTCATCGGAACATTTGCTGTATACATTATTTCCAACATTGCTTTGGCCGTCTCTAACAACTATGGTGAACTTATGGCTTTCCGAGCGTTGCAGGCTGCCGGAAGTGCAGCCACCATTTCAATCGGTATGACACATTAAGCATGCCTGTTTGTGTTTTAGCTAACGTGCCTAGGTGCTGGTGTCATTGGCGATATCACCACTTCAGCGGAAAGAGGTAGTCTTATCGGTATTTTTGGTGGTGGTAAGTAACCCACTACTCAGATATACAGCTATGTTCTGAGCTGACAGAAATCCAGTCCGCATGTTGGGTCAAGGAGTTGGACCAGTATTTGGTGGAATCCTCTCACAGTACCTTGGGTTCCGATCAATCTTCTGGTTCTTGGTTATTGCATCCGGAATCAGTCTTGTCTCTATTATGTTCTTCCTCCCGGAAACACTTCGTTCCATCGCAGGCAATGGCACTGTTCCCCTCAAGGGCATCTATAAGCCAGTCATCTACTCCATTTGCGGACAGAAAAACGCACGTGAAGACTCAACCCCCTCTGGAAAGAAGGGGAAGGTGACCCTCAAGACCGTGCTCGCACCCCTCACCTTTCTATGCGAGAAGGATGTCTTCATCACCCTGCTATTCGGCAGCATTGTGTACACCGTCTGGTCAATGGTCACTTCCTCCACATCCGCCCTATTCGAAAAACAATACGGCCTGAATTCAATGGAAGTCGGCCTCACTTTCCTCGGCAATGGTTTCGGATGTATGACCGGCTCCTACACAATCGGATACCTCATGGACTTCAACCACAAGCGAACGGAGCGAGAATACTGCCAGAAGCACAACCTTCCCATCGACACTCGCATCAACCTAAAGAGCCACCCCGATTTCCCCATCGAGTACGCCCGTATGCGCAACACTTGGTGGATCACCGCTATCTTCATTGTTTGTGTCTCCATCTATGGAGTGTCCCTCCGCACACACCTTGCGGTTCCAATTATTCTACAGTTTATCATAGCCTATGGCTCCACCGCTATCTCCACCATTAACAGTGCCCTTGTCATCGACTTGTATCCTGGTGCTAGCGCTAGTGCCACGGCAGTCAACAACCTGATGAGATGCTTAATTGGTGCGGCTGGTGTCGCGGCTTCTCAGGCTATTATCGATGCTATCACTGCTCAATTTGCATTTCTCATGCTCGCTGGCATCACCATCGCTATGGTTCCTCTGCTCATGGTTGAGATGAAGTGGGGCTATGGATGGCGTCTTGAGCGCCAAGAGCGCCTTCAAAAGAAGGAAGACTCGGTCTGAATGAGGACGATTGATATATCCGGAGTGGAAAAAAGGCAATATTGAATATAGAAGGGGCAAAGTACATAATTGGACACGGAAACCTATCACGACTTGACGATTGGGGTTTGGCTACTCAGCAAAAAGCGGCGCTTATATGGTTTCACTTCTCACTTATATCTTTTGGCGATTATTTATTTTTGCTTCAGCTGCACATATTCATTCAAAGAGAAATAATACAGCTACCTTCGGGCAGTCTTACGCTCTTAGCATCTTTTTAAATGTTCTTTTGTATGAGGAAAGATAAATGTTGTTTAGGCCGTAAAAACCACCGTACTCTAGGCAGTAACGGCCACTTGGACCTTATATGTCACCATCCTCTCCGCCTTCCCAATTAGTATATATATTCCTTCTAGAGACCTCATATTTCGTCTTTGAACCTCTCTTATTGTCCAATTTTATGTGAAATCAATCCCTCAATGGCAATTCTTTTCATGAGTCAATTAATTAGGCTACACATCGATGTAGGTCATGTATTCATGGACGCTCCTGTGGTTTTCTGCCAACATCAACACAGTGGAAGTTCCGCTGGCCGCTTTCGCCCTCCGTACCCGCTTGCCAACATCAGCTTCCCTCATGCGACGCGGACTTCGCTTTCTTTGTGACCAACCACATTGCAATTCTGCACATGATCTCTAATCTCAGGTACATCCAACATTTTCACAAATTAACACAGTCCTGGTCATGGAGTCTGCCCGAAGCCTCTACAAAAATGACATTGATTTTGCAGCCTTGGCGTTGCAATCGCGCGACTTCGCCAAGCAGTAAGTGAAACGGCCTCTTCTCTGACAGGAAGACTGGCACTGATGGTATATAGCTTGAAAACAAACGGCCAGCTGGACTTTACTGACCCAGCCGCCGTCCGGTAAGTCAGAGGACCCTAATATCTGACATTCCGAGAGTGGATCTGATCTGCATCACGCAGACAACTCACCACCACCCTCCTGCAACAAGATTTTCGCCTGAAAGTTGATATCCCCGAGGATCGACTGTGTCCACCGGTACGCAGATACTGAAAATATTCAATGCAGATGTATTGACTTGATTCCCAGGTACCGAATAGGTGTGTCCGAATGACGGCTTGGACTATACCCGCACGTATCTGACATCTGGATAGACTCAACTACATCCTCTGGCTGCAAGACCTCCTCGACTCCACAGCTGGAGGTCTGCACGAGGGATATAATCGAGACCGGGAGGTCGTTGGCCTCGACATGTACGTAATGACTCCCTCCAATGTCTGAATCATGTCTGACAAGGTGAAGCGGAACGGGATGCATCGGTATCTACCCACTGCTGGGTTGCGCGACACGGCCACGGTGGAACTTCGTAGCCACAGGTACGTATTTGAGTCCGAGGATCTTCAGAATCCACTGATCAACCCGACAGATATCGACTCGAACAATATTCGCACATCCCAGCATAATGTGGCCCTGAACGACCTCGAGTCTCGGATTCGGATCGTACATTCCGACCCCAACGGGCCGCTCATCCCGCTAGAAAAGCTGGGCTGCCAAACGTGAGTCTGCCCAGAGTTAAGACCTTCTAGAATCTTACCTGACTATCCACCAGCCTTGACTTCACCATGTGCAATCCACCCTTTTACACCTCGTCCAATGAGCTGAAGCAATCTGCCGAACAGAAGGAACGAGAGCCCTTCTCGGTGAGTGTCACTAGCTCTTCACTTCCTCATCCAAACTCCCATACACCACCGCATGTCACTTACGTACCGTATCGTACTAACCTATGCGAAGACCTGCACCGGCGCCGAAGTAGAAATGGTGACCAGCGGCGGAGAAATAGCTTTCGTGAAGCGAATGATCGACGAGAGTCTCCAGCTGCGCGACCGGGTCCAGTGGTACACATCCATGCTCGGCAAATTGAGCAGTCTCAACGCACTGGTCGAGACGCTGATCAAGCACGGCATCACCAATTTCGCAGTGACCGAGTTTGAACAGGGAAGCAAGACGAAGCGCTGGGCGGTGGCATGGTCATGGGGAGACAGAAGGCCTGCCATGGTAAGTCACACTTCACCAACCTTTACTCGGCACTTGTTTTTTGCGCCAGTCTAACCGCTAGTCTAGAATATTGCACGTGGACTACCCGGCTGCCCGAAGAGTCTCTTGCCTTTCCCTGCTGATTACACATTCACGCTACCACCTGGTACGTCTATTGACACAGCCACTGCTACCATAAATGCAGAACTTAGCTCGTTGCCTTGGTTCTGGACGTGGGACCAGGCACAGTCTGCTGGGACGGGATTCGCTGCCGAGAATGTGTGGTCGAGATTCGCCCGTCGGAAGATGAAACTTGCCGGTGAGGAGGGTGCGGCTAGGTTGAAGGTCATTCCAGACCAGGTGGCGCTGGGAGTACGTCTGCAGATACGGCTGGCTCGGGGTCAGAAACCAGAGGAGAAAGAGGTGAAAGTTTTAGTACGCTGGAAGCAGGGGACAGATACCGTTCTGTTTGAGAGCTTCTGTGGGATGGTGAAGAGGAAGTTGGAATCAAAATGATTCCCACAAGATTATGACTATAGTTAGACGTGGGCATGACGCCCCGATTCATCAATCATTATGGGCTTTGCATAATATGAATCTTGCATGTCCTAGAGTCTCTTCGATCCCGCGTCTTTCCGCCTATTCTTCTTTCTTCTTTCTGAATACGCCGCTGCTCTCACTTGCTGGGTACAACAAAAACCTTGAGCAAATACTGAACATTTTACTTGAAGTTAATGACGTGGGGTTTATTGAACTTACATCTATACGAAACTGACTAAAGGCACGTAGGGGTATAAGCAAATCGCAGGGGCGAGGACCCAAGCCCGCTCCCGGATGAGCACAACAGAATATCCCACATAATTATGCGGGACGGGTTCCAGTCACAAATATTCATTGGTCTCCAGTACACTCAACAGCCTCCCGCACATGGTTCGGCAGGAAGAAATTCCTAGTCAAACCCATCCAATGCGGCCCATTCAATCTAACAAGCGCAAGATCCATCATTTGACATTGACCCCGAACCAGCGCCTGTCGCCACATATCTACCAGTCCCGTAGCGCGAACCGCATGTTCTTTCGACGGCGCCTGGACAACAAGAAGCATCATGAAGCTGGAAACAGTCGCGAAACCAATCCGACACCACGAGAACCAGAATGCGGATAGATCGCCGGGCAAGTGCAGTACGGAGCGAAGCATACTTGCGGCGCAGTTCTCCGCTGCTTTGAGGACTGCGTTGCCGGTGTCATTGTCTATTGCGGGGAACGGGTCGATTTCTTCGGCGGAAATTATATGTGCAATGTAGTCGTCTACCATGGTTTCGAGACTATCCTGGGGTTCCTCGAAGAGGCGTGGTGGGGCTGCGGAGCGGACCATTGGTCTGAGGAGGGCGCGGAAGATGAATACCTCGAGCAAGATATAGCTGAAATGGAGGCAGTCTGATTGGTTGTTTTGGAGGAGGGGTTTCCGTTGATGGCGGAGGCTGGGTGGGAGATGTGAGTACCATTCTTTTAGCTTGGTCAGCAGGGAGCGTGCTGCTACGAGCGATTCGGGGAAGTCGGATGATAGGCGTTGGGCGGCGCGCAGCGAACTGGAATTTGGGTTAGCATGTGAGGCTCGATTTGAGCTTTCTGGGTGGGCTAACAATAGGCGATGCTGGACTTCATCGACGAGACAGGATAAACGTGCGAAGCTTTGGAATTGGAGAGCATAAAGAACCTCTCGGGGTTGATTCTCTGCCAAAGACACTTTAGTGTCGATGTGAAAGTCATCGTCGTCGAGGTCCGTCACATCCCATTCATCATGTCGAATATACGGGGGCCGGCCCATCAGGAGACTGCGCCACTTGTCTTCGGCGTACAGAGCCCACCAAAGTCTTCTGCGCAGTCGGCGTTCCCATGCGGGCAGACCCATTGGTCGGCACTCTAGCTGGAGGCCTAGGGAGGTTGCCAGGCCGACTAGCATTCCGACGAATGACCACAGCAAAGGACTATCGGCCACGGCACTTTGGATTCCCTGGTATTGCTTGTGCAGGTATAGTAGCCCCGCCTGCAGGGTTGCTAGGTGTGGCGTATGAATTTCTTCGAATATTATCTCGAAAGTGATTCGCCATAATCTGTCTGTTGGCGGTGTGGTATATGCGTTTATAATACTTAGATACTCGTCAAATTTGGTAAATGGTAGAGCCGATGCATAGATGGCCGCCAGAAGATGTACTGGTATGTTTTGTAAGATGCTTGTTTCGGGGATTGGGTGTGAAGGTGTGATTCCGAACTTCGACCGCGATATGATTGGTAGAGTTGGGAAGATGAACCTCAAAAAGCTGCGAAGAATCAGTCAATGCTTCTCGTCGAATCTTGTCTGTGGATCAACAGAGAATCCAAAAATGAGACACAACCGAAATCTAATGGAATATAAGAAATGAACGACAATGACGTACAGCGAAACCAATCTCTGTCCACACTCCAGAGACACCAACGAATTCAGCTCATCTCTCCGAGATCCGATGCTCGGATACCTCGTCGTCTCTTTGGCCGCATCGTAAAGCTCATCCGCCGTGACGAGGAAATGCACAGGAATCTTCTCATCTCGTGGCACGCCGCCAGCATTCCGGAAATGAACCTGGTGGAAAAGAAGAAAGCCAAGTTCATCAAATTTGCAATGCCGCAACAGCCACGGATCTGATTCACCAGATGCACCAATAAGCTGCGATGATACACCTTTGAGACAGTCCAGTGTTTGGATAGCCTGAGGCGTTGGTCTCTCTGGTAAGGGATAGGCTGGCTGTAGCGGGAGAAGGAAATCACCGGCTGGGTCATTGATTGAACTTGAGTCAAAATTTATCGTTGATCCAGGACCGGTTGGTGTTTTCGTTGTCTGGAATTGACCAACGTTGATCGCCGGAGATAATTGTTCGCTATTTCCATGTTCAGCGTCTTGGTGATCTGACCCGGGTCCAAAATCAGGTAGAATTAATGAATGGAGAGAAAGAGTAAAGCTGCAAGGTGAAGATCTCGATTGACAACGTTGGCAGCTTTGTCCTTCATCTGCTTCACATCGAAGCTTTTTGCGGCGACATTGGTCGCATGGTGGATGACGTTTAGATCGATAAGGACGGCCAGTATCTCGATGCTGCCTATGCTTTTTCAATGGCGATTCCATTGCTAGACTAGTCAAATCAGGAGTCAAGCGAGATCGGCGAGTAAATATAGAGTACGGCGGATGTATCTAGTTAGTTGATCGTGAAATAGTTCGGGCGTTGACCGGAACCCTTCGGTGAACTCGTGACCTGATTCGGCATCAGGTGTCGCGGGAAGGCGTCAGCCTAACAAACCCGCACCGAATTTTGAATTGATTGAATGGGAAAGTCCATCTGATCGCCAAAAAAGTACTTGTATCTGAAAATAGCGGGACAGTCTGAATTTCGCCGAATATCATATCGATTGAACCAATCATCGTCTGATTTCACCGAGTATTTCTAAGCTTAACAGCTTCTTCCAATCAAAGCTCGAGTTGGCCGATGCTGTATACAAAGTCTCAAAATGCATCAAATTCGAATCTGAATATGTTCGGGATAATGCAGGATTTGGAGACATATAAATTCCGTCCTTCCTATGCTAAACACGGCTTCAATACACTAATCGTTAGAGACCAGCTTGGTCGATATGCTTCTAACCCAAGAAGCACTGGATCTCACTCCTGCACCCGATAGTCTCGAGTCCCCCAAAGACAGCGATTACCCAGAAGGAGGTCTACAAGCATGGTCTGTCGTACTGGGAGCATGGTGTGCGATGGTTCCCTCAATGGGGCTACTGAATAGTCTGGGTATTCTACATGCTTGGACAAGCACACACCAACTCTCGGACTATTCCGAGTCGAGCATCGGTTGGATATTCGGCGCATACGGCTTCTTCCTATATTTTGCAGGAGCCCAAGTTGGTAAGTACCTACCGTTTCATCATAATAGCACATACTTATCTCCAAGACAGGGCCAATTTTCGACACATTTGGTCCGAATTATGTGATAGTCCCAGGATCTATCGGCATGATTGTGTCCCTGCTGTGCTTCAGCTTTAGTGAAGGTATGTTTCTGCCGTTTTGCAATGTTGACTAGTTACTAATGAGATTAGAGTACTACCAGATCTTCCTGTCCTTCAGTGTCCTCGGGGGACTCTCTGCCTGCACGCTCTTCACACCAGCCGTATCCGCCGTCGTACATTGGTTCAATATCCGTCGGGGGTGGGCAACAGGCGTAGCGTGCACAGCAGGTGGTATCGGGGGAGTTGCTTTTCCTTTGATAATCCTCTTCGCCGCTCCTAAGATTGGATTCGGCTGGGCAATACGTATTATTGCGCTTTTATGTGCGGTATTGTGTACAGTCGCTTGTGGTTTACTGAAGACAAGACTACCTCCAAACAAGAAAGCCGGCGCATCGGTTGATTTCCGCGCCCTCAAGGATGTCAAGTATGCAGCTACGACCGTGGCTATCTTTTTGGTCGAGTTCGCTGTTTTCATCCCAATCACCTACATTGCTTCCTATGGAGCATACATTGGTGTAGAAGACACCATGTCTTATCTTCTGATTCCTTTTCTGAACATCGGTGCTATCCCGGGGAGGTTCTTGCCAGGTTTAGTAGCTGATCGACTGGGTCGCTTTAACGTGATGGTGTTGACATCTTTGATTTGTTCACTCTTGACACTTGCACTGTGGTTCAAAGCTGGCAACAACTTGGCAGCTATCATATGCTATGCTGTATTCTTTGGCTTCTGGAGTGGTGCCGCTATCAGCTTGACTCCGGTGTGCATCTCTCAGGTGTGCGCCACCGAGGATTACGGAAAGCGGAATGGGACAACATTTACGATTGTTAGTATTGGCACGTTGGTGGGAATTCCAATCGCAGGGGCTATTCAGGAAAGGAGTGGTGGTGAATATGGGGGCGTCATAATCTTTGGCGGAGTGCTGTATTTGTCGGCCACAGTGACATTCATTCTCGCTCGCGGCATTTGTGCAGGATGGTCCTTGAAGACTAAGTTTTGAAAAGGATAGAGATAGACGCTCACAGATACCATCTGAGAAAGAAAAGTAGGATAGCCCTATCGTGTTTAGAGACCTAGATACAAAGTCAGGAAGCTATTTTTCTATATTGGTAAAGGTTATAACCATAATGATTAGGTCCAGGGATAGAGCGAGCATGAGAATTTTCAATCGCCATATCGCAGGGAAACATCATGGCCTTACAACTCTAATATAACGCTGACCTTTTGGACAAACTCCTTAACATCTTCTAACAGTGCCCCTGGTTGCTCCATACCTGTATTTCTACGAGGTATTGCACCATGGGATTCGACATAATCTAAGTACATGAGCGTTGCCAGTATATATCTACCGATACAAAAGCGAGGAGGTATGAAGATGACTGTGAGGATCTGGAACTCGGGAACATGCGTGAGGGAGGGGTTACTTCATGCCTAATTACCATATTTGACGGGAGATATCGAGCCTAACCCGCGTATTGGAGTTTCCGAAACCCTTCCTCCAGATTCTGCAACCGGAAGACAACATCATGTAAGACGTTCCTGTAATAAGGGCTCTTTGAGGTCTTCTCCACACCCAGAATCACATCTGAGACATTTCCTAAGTATGGTAACTAGGTAGTGGTGTTACAGGGCAGTCAAGGGGAGGCAGGCCCTCATATTCTTGTAAACATTTACACTCGCCAGATGAACGAGGCAATCTATAAGATTCATAAACAGCATCAAGGGTTGTATGTACTAATTGCCCGTAACCTCAGACTGCAACTCCTTCAAGCGTTCCCAGCCCTCCGTTCCATCCCAGAATTCCTTGCCCTTGCCCATGATTCCTCTCACGGCACTGCGAGACTTAAACCGCCAGTCCTTGGCAACAAGCTCGGCCTCTTCGTCACCCTCAACCTTCTGATCTTCACGATCCATAGGACCAAACTTAGCATACCCATCCCTCACAAGCTTCTCCGTAGCCCGCACAACCTCAAGCCAGGGCTTCTCATCACCCATCTGGAAAGCACCCTGAGCATTAGCGGCAATAGTGGCACGCCAAGCCTTCTCATGCGCCTCAAACGCCTTAGACGGCCGGCCACGGAAGACTTCAACGCGAGCAACAATCTGCCACAGCACCGAGGAGTGCGTGATAAGCGGGACGACATGCTGATCAACCAGTGAGATGATCTGGCCGGGAACGGTACCGGTGCGAACAATGGGAGCTTCAGATGGATCGTCAGAGCGAATAAGCAACTCCTCATATTCGAACGCCACGTTCAGGAAGTCTACGAGCATGGCCAGAATCGCCACGTCAACGCATTTCTCGCCGTTCTTCGCGCCCATGAGCTCGATAATGCGCTTCTGCGCGGTAACCACATCGCGGAATGGCGTTGCCGGCGGTGGGATGGACGCCGCGACTGTCAGGACGTTATCCCAAATGCGGGCGTCAGTGCCCTTGAGTTGCGCCGCGCGTTGGAGCGCTGATAGAGCCTCGCGCTTGCGCTTGTGCGGGTCGACTTCGGCGGTGGAGACCTCACCGGTGGACTCGTCGATGACCTCTGGGGCGGGCTCTGGGTCGGGCATGCGCAGCATCGCCGCGGCAAGGTTACTCCAGGCTTGGCCGTCGGTATCGTCGAGTTGGACGGTGCGGGTGAAGGTGTCGGTTGCTTCTTCCCATTTCTGGAGCTCGAGCTGCACGCAGCCGAGAGCGAACCATGCGCCCTGGTTTAGCCGGTTGATGTGCAAGCTCTTCTTATAGGCTATCTCGGCATTTTCTAGTTGTGGTGGTGTGGAGGTAAGGTAGTGGCGGGCTAGGGAGCGCTGGGCGCGGGCGTATCTTTCTCCGGAGACTTCCCAGGAACGCTCGTACATCTTTTCGTCCTTGTCGATATCTCCCAAGATACAGAGCAGGCGTGGGGCATCTGCTGGTAGTGGTGACCGCTCTGGTCCGTCGAATTTCTCATTTTCATCATTTTCATCAGGACCGGTGGCTTGGTAGAGTTGGCGGCGGATGATGTTCTTCGCCTTGCCTTCGCGCTCGGTGGCGGCGTAGCAGAGCGCGGCCTCAGCCCACATGTGTAGTCTCTCGTAGATCTCGAGTGCGGTGCGCAGACCACCGAGATCAACCCAGCGCTTGGCAAGCTCGGCCTCGAGGCTCCAGCGTGTTGAGAAGTTTAGGATCCAGATGTGCTCGAGTCGGTCAGCGGCCGGGGCAGACTCAGACTGCTCGGGACGCGGCAGGAAAGTTGTAGGGTCGCCTGATTCGGTCTGAGCGGCGTCATCGCTAGTGGCGGTATCCGCAATGACCTGATCCACCAAAGCCTGCATCTGCAGCACGGCTCTCTCAACAGTACGGGAACGGTAGCCCTCTACTCGACTGCGGACTAGAAGTGCCTGGGTATAGATCTGCCAGTTGGAGCTGCCGCCATCGAGGACTCGAGTAGCGTAGGGGTTTGTTTCCTCTCGGGTGAGGCCATTCTCAGGCGAGGTGTTAGTAATCGCAGATGCTAATGCGAGTAGGAGAGCAGAGTCAACGGGGTTGAGGATGGGCTGATTGTTGGCATCAATAGCACTCAAAGATTCAGGCACCTTATCTTGAATTGCCAATGATTGTTCGTCGGGCTTTTGGTCGGAGAAAGAGATGGCCTCGAGAAGGGTATCGTCGTCCAAGTTTAGGTTCTTAGGCCCAGAAGGCTCCGAAGATTGTGATATCTCATCGGCACTCTTAGCCAGAACGACCAGCTGACTGATATCACGGTCTTGGAATTTTGTCCGCTTGCCCATCTTTCCGGTCAGAGCAAACTCGAACCTCCGCACCTTCGCCGCCTGATCAATATCTTCCCGTGCCTTGGCATCAAAACCGTGGTGTGTGTGGATAATGGCCCTTTCCAGCAGGAACCGACTCCTCTCGTCTGAGTTCAACTCAGCCTTATCCAGGATCTCAAGATCCTTGTAGATCACATCCTGGAGAGTACTCGTGACCTCCGAGAGCATTTTTTGGTGCAGGAAGTTGGCGCGCATACGTGCGGTATTTGCCACAAGCGGTCCATCACTGCTCGCATCGGCCAGCAGAGCCTTGGCAACAGCGAACAACTCAGGGTTGGGTGTGAGCTTGTAGGCAGCTTCTCCGTCCAGGGTCAGGTCACGGATGATCTTTGCACGCACGGCTTTGAGGGTTGTGGGTTCGGTCCGCAGAATAGAGGGAAACACAGTTTCGGCTGAGCTGAATTCGAGGGGAGGACCGGTGACGTTGGACTGTAGGAAGCTGAACAAGGCTGCAAGTCCGATGTGCAGGATTTGCGACTGTTTTTGTTCCGTGGGCAATTCATCGGTAGACTGGAGGGCGGCGCGAGCCTGGTCGGCGACAAAGGTAGTATATGAGATCTCGCCACTTGCAACCTGAGCAAGGGAGTCGTCTGAGGCATCGTGACCCAGCACCTTGTGAGTGAGGGGCAGGTTGAGGATCGGGAGGATGTTGTCGGACGTCAATCGGATTGGATCAATGCGGTCTTTGAGAGGCGACGCGGCATCAAAGATGCTGTCCAGATTGGACGGATACGCAGGGGATTCAGCCATGTCAAATCCCTCCAGTAACCTTTAATGATCTTGGAGTCGAGAATGTGCCCCGCGATCTTTTTCGATTTTTCTGGCTTATCGATAATGTGCGGATAACACGAGTGCGTGGTATTTAAATCGAGATCAGGATATCGCCAGGAACGGAAATTATTGCCACACCCTGCTTATAGAGCATCGCATCTATTATTAATCTAACCACTCTCTTCCGTCTAGGGCACCTGAATCGGGCTTGAATGTCCAATTTGTTGTGGTGAGCTATATTAAACCAACTCTTGCTTGCACTCAATGAGACGAATGTGCGTGGTCCCTGAGTATACGATTCAAACCCTCTCGCTGCACGCAACCGTCATAATGGAAACTCTTAGCCAACTCTTCCAGGTCCTTCTCACTGCTTCCTCGGAATAATTCAGCGAATTCATCCACAAACGAAGCCGCCAAGAAAGTATAAAACACATTCCGCATGACATGCAACTCCGTATTCCACGACGTGGGATAAGTATTCTTCGCAGTTGGGCTAACGCGGTCAATCCACTCAAGCAAAGGCTTCACAGCCTCCTCAGGTTCAGACTTAGGCCGACGCCCCCATTTATCCAGCCAGAGGTCCCTCTTCTTCTCCAAGAAAGGCTTGAGCGTCTTGTTCCACTTGCTCTCGGGATCCGTATAGATCATACCCTGCAGACCAATGTCCTTGTAGAGCCAGATCGACCAGCTGATGTTGTACTTGTCGTAGATACGCAGTTGATCGCCAAGGAGGTTGTACCGCTCCTGGTTAACAGTCTCGGCATCAACGTCGAATACCTGGTCCGCATAGACGGGCCCGAACTCCCCGTTCCAGACGGGGGTCTTGTTCTCGCTCATGAACTGCGCTTTGCGCAGGTACCCGCTTTCAAGGCGCTCTTTTTGTTCAGCTGTGCCCTTGTAGCGATCGCCGGTGGGGAAGCCCATCGACTAATATTAGATCGTATTAGAGCACTACACTCGATTTTCATTGTCACAGGCCCGGAAAGGAATGCGAAACTCACCGAGTAATCATGCATGGCATACACGCTGTTTGGCAGCACCTCGTCAAACCCCTTCCACTCCATAGCAAACGTGTTCCCGTCTAGCCACAGGATATGGTCCGGGTCGATCTTGCGAATTGCCTTCTCAATACGAGCATAGAATGCGGGGAGCCGAACATGCTCAGGATCGCAAGGTTCGTTGAGGGGGTTGTATCCAGCAACCCAAGGATTGCTTCTGTACCTGGCGGCGATCTGCTCCCAGAGCCAGATAGTCCGGTCTTGGTGGTCCTTGTAATCCCAGAAAGCAGCATAGCTGGTAGGATTGTCGGAGTGCCAGTCTGGATTCTGACCACCAGGGACGGCATGCATGTCTAGGATGGTATAGATCCCGTGTGCTGCGCACTGTACGGCGTGGTTAGTTGATCCTCTCGTACCGCCGACTCCACGTAGAGATATGAAGAATACTGACCAGGTCAACGACTCGGTCCAAGTGCTTGAAGCCAGATACCTTTAGCACTCGCGGATTCATATCGTCCTCGAAGTGCCGGTAGTTGAACGGCAGACGCAGACAGTTCAGTCCTAGCTCGGCGAAGAATTTGGCATCCGCCTCAGTGAAGAAGTACTCGAGCCATTTGTCGAAGAAGAATTCGTATTTCTCTTGTCCTAGGACTCGGCGCATGGCGGCGCGGTGCTGGGCTTCGTGGCCTGCGAAGCCTGTGATGAAATTCTCCATACTTCAATATGATATGTCAGTGTCAGTTTGGAGACAGGGCAATAACACAATTTGATCATCTGCATACTTCATCCATCCTCCAAGAGCAGCTCCTCGCATCACAACCCCCTCTCCATTCCCGTCGACGATAGTATCGCCCTTCACGCGCAGGAAGCCGGTGGCCATGTTGTTGTTTCAGTAAGTAATGGCAATTGTTACAAGCTACAATGATGTCTACAAAGGCCAACAGGAGGTGCTACCCATGGCTATAAGTACTTCTCCGCAGCTGGCTATTTATCCGAAAGTCCAGCAAAGAAAAACGCGGGGGATGGGCTAAATGTCTCGGCAACTAGAACGTGGCTTGAAGCCACCAACCCCAGCAGCCAACTCGGCTAATGTCGCAACATTTAGCCTACACGTATATGCAGCCAAGAAATCTAATCAATTGTACAAGAATTGCATTTCTCATAAATAACAAGACATGTGCCAACGGGCATGGATGCATGCCACCAGGGTATTTGTATTCAAGTGAAGCAACGCCGTCCAGAAAAGCCGCCTAAACGCTCAGAGAATAATGCAAGAACAGACCGAACTACCAGTCCTGCCCGCGATCCCGCATCAGGATCTCAATGGCTTCGTCCTCGGGGACGGGATTATCATTCAGTTCCTTGACGCATTGCGTGAGCCCCTCCGCGGCTTCATCGACTTGCTCTGCGGTCCAACCGGTGCATGCCATCACCATGCGTCGGTAGTTCTGTCCAAGAACCGCGTTCTTCGCTTTCAGGCTATCGACTTCAGCTAGTATCCCTCCGTTGAATTCTTTGTAGCATTGGGCCTGGCGCCTAAGCAGATCCGTTGCTGGCAGTGAAGCCAGGAAGCCGACTTGCTGTTCTGAGAACCCGGACGCTGGGTCGAAACCCTCCGGGAACAGGGCATCAAATGTCGCCACATCAACACCGGAATCTCTGTCAGCATCACCCACAACAACCGTCCGGGACGCGTCCAATCCTGGTGTGTTCTGCACTGTGACCAATAGACCCTCAGATGAACGCTCCAGATTTTTGATACGCCGGTCTAGCTCCACGCGCTCAGAACCCTTGCGTCTGAGTTCATCATATTGCTTCTGTTCGATCTGTCGAGCTTTGGCAGACTCACGGATCTTCGAATGCCAGTGATCGAAACTTTCTTGTTTTTGTGTCAAGCTCGCAGCTAACTCTCGGTCAATACCCCCAAGTGTTTCCTCGACCATTGTGCTGATTTGAGACATTGCCGCTAGATTTCACGTGAGCCAAAATAAAGATTATCGGCGGGAAGAGGCACTTACCATCAAGAATCTCTTTCTTCGACTTCGCCAATTGATCAATGAATGTGTCACTCCGGTTGGCCGGTTGTTGAGATTGGGAGTTTCCGTCGACCATATCGACACCCACTCCGTAGTCTGCAGGGCGGAGGCCAGTATGGTTTGGAATGTGAGGATCAGCACCCACTTCCAGGAGCTGTGGGACAAGGACTGAGCGCGCACGTCCTGCCAGATTAAGGGCCGTATCACCCTGATCATCGCGAAGATTGACAATCTCAGAGATGAATCGCCCCAAAGAAATGACTTCTCCGTTAGTGTTCCCGTTTGGCGCATGGCCTCCATTCGCACTCGGGGCAATACCGCCATGACGTACAATAAACTCGAGAAGAGCTTCTAGATAGTGCTTTGCAGAGACATGTCCGCCCCCACCAGTGGCAGCCATCATGGCGATATGGTGCAGGATGGTACGTCCGCTGTAATCGACCATGTCAATGGTAGGGGCTAACACCTGCAGCAAACGCGGGAAGCTCCGATAGTCGAGGTTGTTCCGAGTGCCCACGGACTTTTGCAGGGCCGTTTCTCCGGCACCGTTGACTCGCGATATACTTACACCCTTGGCTACCAGCGCATTGAGCAGTGGCATGCGGGCGAGCATCGCAGCCCAGTGCAGAGCATTGTTTCGGTACTCATCAAGGGGGATTTCAAGATCATCCCCGGTCAACTGCAACAATGCTGGGTGATCCGTGAAATCCTTTGTTCGCTTGTCGAGGAACAATGTCATAATGAGCTTCATCTTTTGGAATCTCTCAGGAGTAGAAGCTGGCGCCAGGGACTCGACGCCACGTTTCGAGCCATCATCAATAGGAGGGGGAGGAATATCCATGTCTTGATAGAAGGAGTCGTTAGGTTCTGTGGGTGTAGGTTCGTGCATGGATAGATTGGACGGTTCTCGAGTAAGACCGATAGATGGGCCTTGGAGCGAAGCAGAGCGCATGCGTTTGCGGGGAGGTTCCGCAATGTCGTTGTTGTCATCTTGCACCTGATACCGATTTTGCAAGCTGCCAAATCCGCTGTCGGACATGCTGTACATGCTCTGCTGGCTGCTGAACGCAAATCCAGATTCCTGGCTGCTCATCTGCTGTGATGGCTTGCGAGCCATGCTGGGCCGACGACTGTTAGAGCTGGGCGAGTCGAAACGCGCTTTGCTGAGGGCATTGACCGCGGTAGCGGCTGTTCGCGAGATATTTTGGAAGAAAGTTCCCTGCTGTGGCTGAGAAGCGCTTCGATTCTCCCCGCCGTTGTAAAGGCGCTTGCGCTGCGCGGCCATTGCTTGTTCTTTGGTGGGTGTATCTATCGTCGATCCTTGGGCAGGAGCTCCGGAACCGTCAGGGCTCATATCGTACTCCAGCAATGGCCGGAGCGATTCTTCAACGTGGTACTCTTTACAGAGTTCAACACCTCGTTGGTAGTTAACCCACGTCCCCTGGTATTTTCCGTAACCGCCTTGTACCTTCTCGTGTTCACCAGCCGCAATTTCTTTCTCGAGGGTTTTCGTTCGTCTCGCTTTCACAACACCAGCGACTTTCAAAATTTGCGTGGCGTTCAACCAAGAGTCGGATCGACGTTTCATCACAGCAACACCGTTCACTTCCATCTCATAGACAGCGACATTAGAGTAAACAGCCTATTTTAGCCTCGTTAGTGGCATGCTCTGCAGGTGTGGATAAAGACCACGCACTCGGTAAATCTGAGGTTTGTACTCGTCTTGATATGACACTACCGGCCCATAGTCATTGGCTCCGTCGTATCCACCAAAGCTACTTCGAGGGAGTCCGTTGGGGTAACCGAAAGAGGACATCTGAGATCCTTTCGGGGGCGGAGGAGTTGCGCGAGGGGTGGAGGAGAGGGATTGCGAAGCATTCAACATGTTGTAGGCCATTCCATTCGACCCTGTACTGCTCTGTGAGTATGACATGCTGGACCTCCTAGCAAATGTCAGCCTACAAATCGGGTAATGATGGGGTAGAAGTACATAGCAAGGGGAGAGATACCGAATGCCGATTGGAATGACGCGAGCTCAAGGAGGCGCGTGGCTAACCCTCTGGAGGGAAACCGTAGGCCAGGCCAAATAGCATTCAAAGCCACAAAGCCGAACGGGGTGTCAAGTAGGAACTGAGGTATTAAGATCCGAGGCTCAATGCAAGGCAAGGCAATGTTCGCGGGGTTTGGGGGGGGAGAGACTTCGAAAATGGCGCGTCGGAGTTCCCGTGACACGCATTTCGCCAAGGATTTCGCGTTTCTCCGCTTTGGAATTTCGCTTTTTTTCATCTTCTAGATTCCAATAAAATAAGAGATATCTCTAATGGCCATACCACAACCTCAGCATTGGGTTCACAATCTCTCAACCCCTCAACAATGGCGCCATTTATTTCGCGCTACGCTGCGCGAATGTACCTACCTCCCTGACCCCATTGCTCGCAACTACATGAAGAACCATATCATCTCCCGATATCGAACTGTTTCCTCCCGTTCCCCCAAGGCTGGTCCTCAGGTGGTTCACGCGGCAAGAAATGCGCTGTCGGTTCTGCGACGAGCAAACGAAGGCTATTCACGTCCTCTGGAGAAGGTGTTATTACTATCGTACGGTCGCACTGGGAGACGGCGACATGAGCTGCTGGCGAAGATGTTAACGCCGGAAATTCCCAATGACTCTAAGGCTCTCAAAGAACTGCTCTCTCAACCTGCTGATTTCAGTGATGGCTGGGAACCCCCGGCTATTGTGAAGAACCTCGCAGCGTCTCAAATGCAGAATACAGTGGTTACAGCTGCCCGCATCAGGCCGTTGATCAAACAATTGGAACCCCCGATCCCCAAGCAGGACAGCTGGGGCAAAGAACTGGCCCAGTGTCGGAAGAAGAATATTCGGCGACAATGGTACAACAATACATTGTGTAGTCTGCTTCCACCATTACCAGAGAAGGATCTCCAGACGCTTGAGGGACTCATGTCGGGGACTGTGCCATGGGAACCTATCAAAAGGAGAAGCTCAAAACCCCAGGTTTCCCCGACCGAGTCTAGTGGCGAGCTCTTCAGGTTACTGGCTAGGGGGCCTGAGAAGGGTACCACCTTTGCCGAATATGCCAATGGACGGCCGCATACAATTACAGTCAGGCTTATGCGTCGTCAATGGAGACGTCTGTCTGCTCTTGTGCCACGACAGTACTGGAATCCGATATCGCAAAAGTGGCGCTTTTTATGGGACTCACCAAAGGAAATCCCTCGGCTGTCCTTTGATCTCGACAGTAGCATCGACCCAGAGGCCTTTTTCAAAGAGTCAATTCAGGCGAAGGAAGACAAGATTGAGACAGATCAACCCTCTCAATAACAAAATATTAACAATGTAATAATACACGATTTGGAATCCACTCATGGCCCTAGTCATTCCCATGTTCAAGTGCTCTGTGTACTGAAGCGAAGGGCTATCTCTCGGGCAGAAATGCAAGCTAACAAGCACTCCAGGATATTTCACCGATCAAGGCATAATGGCATAATTGCATAATTCAATAATTCAACTTTGTGAATGAGCCGTCATCTCATTAAGAATACAAATTGCACATAATAAACGTAACGCGCTAAAGGCTCTCGAGTCCCCAAGGAGACGCCCAAACGAACCGCATGCTACTGGAATGGGAAAAGTAGCAGAGAACAAGACGGGGTATACAAATGTGAAGGACGAAAGAAGTCAGCGTAACCAATCACACCAAAAAAGGCGAGACAAATCAGTCGCTGTCAGACGAGCTGGAGCTGGAGCTCGAGCCCCTTTTCTTGTGCTTCTTATCCTTCTTATACTTCTTGTCTTTCTTGTGCTTCTTTCCACTATACCAGGGTATGAACAGTCAGTCTCCTCTCAATGCAAAAGACCAAAAAAGCGAATAGTGTAAAGGGCAAGACTCACAGCTTATTAGATGCCATGTTCGCACCAACAGCACCCAAAACAGCACCGCCCGCAGTACCAAGCATGCCATGGCTAAGCTTTTTGCCCACGAACCCACCTGCCGCGCCACCAAGAAGCGTCGACCCGAGGCCCCTCTCACCCTCCGGTCCTACAGGACCAGGCTGTCCTTGCTGGTGTGGGGGTGCGCCACCATAGTACGAGGAGCTCTCGCCGCCACTTGGCGGGTACTGCTGGTGCTGGGGAGGGTAGGGCGAGTGGCCGCGATCCAGGGGAGGCTGTCCATATCCTGGACTGCCTTGGGGAGGGTACGGACCCTGCTGGTGCTGTGGGGCATACCCCTGATAGCCCTGGCCGCCTTGTTGATCATAGGGTCCTGGGTGTTGGCCGTATTGGGGCTGACCGTACGCTTGGTGGCCCTGCAGCGCGGAAAGTTAGTATGTATGTCCACGATACGAGTACGAGAGGAGAGTGAGAGTTTGAGGCGTGTGCGACTGTTCTGTGCAACAGTATGTCATGTGTTTGGCGTATAAACTCACCTCTGGTGGGTAGTAGCCTTGCTGTTGTTGAGGGGGATAGCCCTGCTGAGGGGGGTACTGTTGACCTTGCTGGTCATAGTAACCGGCACCACCGCCGTATTGATTCTGCGGGGGTCCACCGTACGACATGTTGATATCGGGGGAATAAAAGTTGGTTCTTGGGTAGGTGTTAGGTATGATGGTAGTTAATAGTCAGGATGCGTTGGACAGGAAGGTGAGATCTGGGGCTTGCCTGACAATAAATACACGGCGTCAGCGGGGTTCGCGGGGCTGAGCGGGAAATTGAGCACCGCCTCTCAGGGGTTCTGGGATTGACACAGCCTCCTTGCCGGGTTGAAATGTGGCTTAACCTTTCTTTCAGCTGAACTGGATAACCAATGAGTACGGGAGTATGCCTCTTTACGTTTGATTGTGGGCCTTTCTAGTATTTTGGCATTCGGCATTTGTCCAAGGCAGTCAATGCCAAGACTGTCGCCCCGCAGTTGACAGGCTTCTCTGCAAGGAACCGAGAAGCATTCCTGTTTTGGTAGGTATTTATAGATCGGAGGACTTAAATAGCAATAATCAGGTAGTATGTCCAGTCCCTTATGCATTCGTTATGGTCTTTCCAGCTTAACATTTCATGATAATCAAAAGGTCCACTACTTGTCATGTTCGGTAGTATTAACTTGATATTGGGACGATAATCAACCGACTTGTTCTTCGAACACTCACTTTTAAAGTACGATCAGGTTGATAGTGGGTGAGTCCCAATGGATTTCGGTTACTAGACCAACCTATATAACCCTACCTACATACCTAGGTAGTCCTTGTCCAGGGTTACGTCACCAACCCAGGCCGGGGCACCTCGGACCCCTACATACATATATACATATGCAGTGAACCTCAGGAAGTTCGCTGACAACTGTCTTTTGTCCTCACTTTGGCATTATACCAGCCAAGAACCTTTGACTGGACACTTCATGCACTCCAGACAGGACCTCCGAATAAGGAAGGCACGATGAGCTCTCGTGAACTGCACCTCCTTCTACTTCCCTGTCTATTTCAACTATTTCTCCTCTCAAACATATCTTTCTTCTTCGGTCCCTCAGCATCTTCTCGGATTCTTCTCACATTTTCTAGTACGAACCACTACCAGACTGAACAAAGACACATCACAATGCCGAAAAGAAAGAGGCAAGCCCAACTCGAAAGCCAATACAAAGCGCTCCTATTCGGGACAAAATAGAAGTTAAAGGATTAACTTCCGGCCAAGACGAGGAATCCCTAAGACATCAACCATGGCCCCCAGTCCCACTCGAGTTAGTAGAGCTCCCTAGCGCTGCTCGTAAGTCATTCTTTCGAGGATTTCGCTAGTCCCTTGATGCTTTTATAAGGCTGGAACTAATATATAATAGAGAAGATGATTGAAGCAAACAAGTACCTACGCCTAATCCACCCAGAACGAAGCAGCTGCGCGCTGCATTATCAACAATATTGTGTTGGGCAGGCTCGACAAAGCTGCCCAGTGTGCAGACCGTGGCCAATAGCATTGGAATATTCAGGCGGAGATACCTTTGGCCTCTCGTCCGTTCGCCCTGAGAGGAAAGGTATACCAGGCAAAGGGAGCCTGCGACTATCTTCTACGGTATAGAGAAACCCGCCGCCTTCCCAGTTCATACTTCTGGAAGACTAGGGCAAGAGCTATTCGCCAGACTTGAGGAAGGCCAAAAGCTCTTTCCTGGTATGCGAGTGACCATTTCGTATCTTAGGAAGTACTGTTCACAGTGATGCCATGTCACCATCGGCATAATGCCACTATTGACATTTTTCATCGACCATTATCACCTCACCTCAAAGGGCCTTGACGACTACTCTGGGGAATTCGTATCCTGTCCATCACCAAGAACTCAAGGAAGACTTGTGGCCAAGGTACCTGACTTGTGCTGTCGCCAACGGATATCTTCGATGGAATGGGTCGTAGGACATGGTTCCCAACTCTGGCCCTTGAAGTGGCCGTTTCTGAAACACATCGCTAGCTATGCAAGGATGCTCAAAAATGCCGTCCAAAACGATGTCAAAAAGTCGAGACTGGATACTTCGATCCGATCCAGTCCGCGCCGGTCGGTATCACCTCGAGAACCCACAAAAGATCACTCGTCACCGAAGAGAAAACAACAAACTGAGTCCCCGTCCAAGAACAGCAAGACAGAGTTACAGGACTGGAAGAAGGTTACGAACAATCAAATTGCCGCATACCCTGAGCTGGTAGACTGGATGGATCGTTATCCACATGAAGCTATCACGAAGTATTACTACGCAGCACGCAAGTTGGCAAAGCTGAACGCCAGGACTCTTCAACCGGAACAAGACCTTCCCAAAGACCTCCGAGGAAAAGAAGGATCAGGATCTCACTGAGGACGAAATTATGATTCTTGCTTATTACCAACCACTGGTACGAAAGTGTAGTAAAGAGTATGACCAACGTTATCTTTTAACTCTCCCCCGGGCCACTCCATAAGAAAATTAAGATCGACAAACCCTAAGCCGTAAATCGGCGACTTGCCCATTTGGCCGTGTACTCCGCGGAAGTAGACACTCATGAATATATAATATCCGAGTGGGAAAAGGACACCAATTAGCAAAGTGGAGTAGGATTCAGTACATGCAGAGTAGCCGAGCCTCCGGGTCCGAGCGCAGTGATAAGAAGCTTTCTTGCCAATAGCATGGCATTTATTGGCACTGCAGCCAAGCACCTCTCGCGCTCTCGGATCTTGTCGTAGGTTTAGAAGGTTGGGGAAGAACCAGTGAATGGAATCATGATAACTGGTAGAAGCGAACTCTATACCCGTATCCCCGGGATACTTTTGGTTCGGAGAGAAGCCGAACATGTGGTCACCCCTCATTCCAATGCTTGGCAGTCGACTATCCGCCTGGGCAAAGTCTTACTTCAGAGAAGCCCTGCCAAGAAAATATGGGCCGTATCATTCAAAGGTTAACGAGTTTACATATGTGTAGTTACCAATTATGTGGTAGATGTTTCTCTTAAGACCGGGTGAAAAAGCCCCAAACTCTACCTGGGTAGATGGCAAAACCGGCTCTAAACCGAATCCGAGGGCCTATCACGGCCCGGCTTACAAGTCTAAAGAAGTACGGCTTTTGTGGGCTTCTCCTAAATATTTTTCCCTTCCATTTTAGACTCTACACCCCCCACGTTCTGCCTAAGCAGAAAATCCGGAGTACATAAAGATGTCTTCGGGTTGAGAAATGAAACCAAAAGTGATCCAAGTGTGTAGCTATCTATGATGCGGCTGTCAGATGCAGTCATCCGATGCATCCGAAAGCACGTACTGGAAGAGAGTACAAAGTTCTGGGGAAAGTGTAATGAAAACCAATTTAGAAGGTCGTGAAAGTAAAAAAGACAAAATAATTCCACTAAATAATTCACATAAAGCATACTGAGCTTGGTGGCTTGCATCAACCTCCGTTCACTGCAGAAAACCGTGGCATTCCGGAGTTGGAAGGTTTTTTTCTAAGTTTTCCCCACGGGGACTCTTGTTTTCTGGGGCCCCCATAAATGTATCATGATCGGCAACTGAGCTTAGATCACCCTCATTCGTGCCCATCCCCGATTCCAGATTGCTGACCCGCATGGCAAACGAATGGGATCGCATCATATCCCTGCATTCGGCGAGAACACAGACGTCTGTGGTCATTCGTTTGATTTCTTTCGCTCCTCGGGATGTCCACTAGATTCGGTTACCATGGAGGGGGGCAGGAGGACCCGCGCAGTATTTAGAGCTGCGCTGGACCCTCCATATTTTGACTTGTGATCTATCTCATTTCTCTTCCTTCGGACTTTGCGGCACAATCCAGCTTTTACTCTCCGATTCACCGGCTCCAAGATCCTCAGCAGTTATGGATGAGGCAAGGCCTCAGTATGCGGCGACACCCTCGCCGGATGTCGAGGAGCATATGAGTGTCTCCCGCTACATCTCCACTCGCATTTCCTCTCTGGTGCCTCCGATGAACCCCGCGCCAAACCCGTTCAAGGCTCTGACACTGCTCAACCGGACTCAGTGGCTTAATTTCACGGCATGTCGATCTCCCTGTAGGCCTCGTGGACAAGAAAAAGACTCGGCTAACCAACCTAACCCTACAGGTCGCATTTCTGGGCTGGTCTTGGGACTCTTTTGACTTCTTCACCGTCTCGCTGACTACCTCCGAGCTTGCTGAAACATTCGATAAATCCGTAACCGATATCACATGGGGAATCACACTAGTGCTGATGCTCCGATCCGTCGGCGCAATCACCTTCGGAATTGCCTCGGATCGATGGGGCCGCAAATGGCCATTCATCGTCAACCAGCTGCTCTTCGTGGTCCTCGAGCTCGGCGCCGGTTTCTGCCAGACTTATAAACAGTTCCTGGCTTGTCGCGCCTTGTTCGGGATTGCCATGGGTGGCTTGTACGGTAATGCGGCTGCTACCGCGCTAGAGGATTGTCCGCCCGAAGCCCGCGGTATCATTTCAGGACTCTTGCAGCAAGGTTACGCTTTTGGATACCTGTTAGCCACGGCCTTCGCCAGAGCTCTTGTCGATACTACCCCGCATGGCTGGCGACCGCTGTACTGGTTTGCGGCTTGTCCGCCAGTCTTGATCATTATCTTCCGGTTGTTCCTAGGTGAAACCGAGACTTTCCGTCGGCGTCAGGAAGCGCGGCAGGAAGTGCGCGGAGGCGTTGCGGCGTCGTTCATGTCAGAAGGGAAGGTTGCACTGCGGCGACATTGGCTGATCCTCATATACCTGGTTCTGCTTATGGCTGGGTTTAATTTTATGGTATGTGCTTTGCTTTCTATTAAGTAATAGTAGAAGCTAATGTGGAGGACTAGTCGCACGGATCTCAAGATCTGTATCCGACAATGCTGGAGAACCAGTTCGAGTTCTCGAAGAACGCAGTCACCGTCACACAAGTCGTCGCCAACCTCGGCGCTTTGTCAGGTGGCGTATTATGCGGCTGGGCCAGCCAGATCTTCGGCCGGCGGTTCTCTATCATCGTCATCTCTATCGTCGGCGGTGCCCTGCTCTACCCCTATACATTTGTCGAGAATAAGGATGTCATAGCTGCTGCCTACTTCGAGCAGTTCATGGTCCAGGGTGCATGGGGTGTCATCCCCATCCACCTGATGGAGCTATCGCCAGGACCTATCCGAACCTTCGCCGTCGGTACCGCTTACCAACTTGGAAACCTGGTTTCCTCCGCAAGCTCGACTATTGAATCAACTATCGGTGAACGCTTCCCGCTACCTGGAACTAAAGAAGCCCCCCACCGCTACGAGTATGGTAAGGTCATCTGTATCTTCATGGGCTGTGTCTTTGCCTATGTTATTTTGATTACAATTGCTGGGCCAGAGCGTCTGGGTCGTAACTTCGACGCTGAGCATGATGCGGATCTCCAGGAGGTTGCTGCTCACCGTGGTCTCAATACCAAGGAGGACTTCGGGGATGATCCCGAGAAGGCTAGGACTTCGATTGTGCCGTAGACCTGCTAGTGGGGTTTGAGAGCTGTGTGATATGTGCGCGATGACTGATGATTGTTTTGTATTTCGGGACTTTGGAACGCCTTAAAACTTTTTGGCAGAATGTGGAAGGGATCTAGAATGAGATAATTGGATGAGATAATTGGATAAGACAATAAATTGGTTTCCATGGACTTGCCCTGTAAGGAGATGGTCAGCGGGTATCACTCAACGGCTTTGATGGACATTAGTACATGGACTGTCACACCAAGAATCCAAATCTGCTTAATTGATAGTACTCATTCTGGCGCGCAAGCCAGTCTTAAAGATGAAGGGTATCTCCATTTCCTTGAGGATGATAGTGGGGCATAGATGAATCAGTACCCACCTTAATTGGATGTGGAGAGTGATGATGATGATGGACTGTGGGAGGAAACAGGCTGGGCGATCTTGCTGTCAGGTCGCCAGATCTACAAAACGATACTGTCATAATCATTGAGTCACTGTTATAGTACCGTAATAGGACATGGAACAATCTAGAATTGCTTTCCTAAATCTAGCGAAACCACTCCACGTTACTTTGACCGCGAATGTATGTCATTATCCATCCTCCTTCCACCCGATACCGAGGACATATAAGCTTGGGAAATATTAGACTTTTCGGGGCGGCTCTTCTACAACACTACATTACAAGTAAATAATAATCCACATTTCAGAAAGCGATGTTTCGAGCTGGGGGCCTTTTCTGCCTTGGTTTCTTGCTATAAGCCAGGCTCTGTGTGGGTTTTGCAACATATATTTCACAATTGCTGGAGCAAGATCTCAAACGCTGAGTGTTAACTAGATCTAGCGAGTTATAAAGAGTTTTTATATAAAACTTATCGGAGTCAAAGACGACTAACCCATGATCCAAAAAAAAACCCCCCATTACGCCTTTCACCTCATAGTTTTGTCGAAATGTATGAAGAAGATCTGCCCAGATGGGTGTCCCAAGGCCAATGTGCTATCTTTAATTGCCAAACATCTGGTCCAGTACTCAGAAGGAAGTCGCAGTACCCTTTTGCCTTGAAGGTCTAGCCAAGGGCCATTCAGGATAGATAAATGGGAATGTAGCAGCGGCGTAGTGTGGGAGGTGTTGCCACAGCATCCTGGTTGGATATGAAAGGACCCCAGATTGGTTATCAGATGCGAATCATCCTTAGAAAATGTCAAATTAGTGACTGGTCCTTTGACGGTCAATTCCCGTTGTAGCTCAGCAGTGGTGATGTTCCAAATCCGGATTGTGTTGTCCCGGAAATCTGATGTCCGAATGTGGCCATCGACAGATGCTAGAAGACGGCTGTCGTGGGAGATCGCCACAGAGGTAAGTGCTTCCAAATGGCCATCAAAACTTCGCAACAACTTCCCCGTCTCAGTATGCCATAGCCTGGCTGTCCTACTTGATCCAGATGTCAGGTAGCGGTCATCAGGAGAGAATGCAACGGACAAAACTATATCAGATCGACATTGGAGAATATGCTGCTGCAGACCTGTCGCAGTGTTCCAAAGCCTGACTGTGCCGTCTCTTGACCCAGATGCCAGACCCAGGCCATCGGAAGAAAATTTCACAGACATGACAAAGTCCGAATGGCCCACAAGAGTTTGACGTAACGTGCCAGTCGCAGTATCCCAGAGCTTAATTGTCATATCTCCTGAGCCCGAGGCCAGAATCTGGGAATCTGGATGGAATGCTACAGATAGGACCCAATGTGTATGGCCCTTCATTACCTGCGACTTTTGCTGGGCACCGTTAGCGTCCCATAGTCTCACTGTCGTATCCCATGAGCCGGATGCTAGGAGATGACCATCGTGAGAGAACGCCACACACCATATCAACTCTGAATGCCCCATGAGATTTTGCTGCTCTGGTTGCTTCTGTGATTGATTATACCAGATCCTGACGGTCATATCGC
Source organism: Penicillium flavigenum (assembly GCA_002072365.1). Classification (NCBI taxonomy): domain Eukaryota; kingdom Fungi; phylum Ascomycota; class Eurotiomycetes; order Eurotiales; family Aspergillaceae; genus Penicillium; species Penicillium flavigenum. The sequence continues at coordinate 532,831 of MLQL01000007.1, read as the reverse complement.
CTGAGCCAGAGGCAACGTGTTGGTTGTTAGGGGAGAACGCCACGGACCAGACGGAATCAGAGTGACCATTGAAGGTTTCCTTTAAAGCCCCAGTTGCAGTATCCCAAAGCCGCACTGTTCTGTCCCCTGATCCTGACGCTAATGTTTGGCCATCAGGAGAAAATGCGACAGACAGTACCCAGTGTGCATGACCTTCAAGCGTTACTCGATGGGTGCCTGACACAGTATCCCAAAGACTTATTGTCTTATCATCTGATCCACAGGCGAGAATTTTGCCGCAAGGGGAAAATGCAACAGACCGGATTAGATCAGAGTGAATGTCGAGAGTCTGCTGTAAGGCACCTGTGGTGGTATTCCATAGTCTAACCGTTGAATCCCACGAGCCAGACGCGAGTAATTTTCCGTCACTGGAGAAAGCAACCGTTAAAACTCGATTTGAATGGCCTTCGAGAGTAAGCTGTCGTGTCCCAGTGGTGATATTCCTGACGAGAATTGTCTTGTCCCAGGAGCCAGAAGCTAGTGTCTGACCATCAGGGGAGAAGGCCACAGATAAGACGGCGTCCGAATGTTCGTTGAATGTCCGGTATAGCGCGCCCGTATCAAGATGCCAAAGCTTTACTGTGTGATCCCACGAGCCAGATGATAGCAAACGACCGTCGGGGGAGAACGCGATTGACATCACTCGATGTGAATGGCCTTCGATTGTTAACTTCGATACACCCGTAGCCGCATTCCAAACTTTGATTTTTGTATCCCATGAGCTAGAAGCCAGATATTGATTGTCCGGTGAGAATTCCGTGGACGTAACCTGGGCCGAGTGGCCTTCAAGGGTTTGCAATTCCGCATTCCACTTTTCTTCAACCATAGGAGGAACACATATCCACGTAGGTATTTCATCTTCAAAGATCCTTCGGATGAATGACATTTTCGGCGCAAACAACAGCCCCGAGTGATACAGTTGAAGTGGTGCATCGTCGGCGATTTGTCGGTTCTTCAGCACGAACCGCAAAGCATCCTGTAGGAAACAAGTCATTTCAAGACAACTCTCATCCTATATCCGATCTAAATTTTAGCGCCGAAAGGATACCCGAATACACAAAACAGACATGAGATCTAGGTCAAAAATAAACTTACTTGTATAGCTGACAGTAATAAGTCGATAATTCCCGCAGCTTCGGATAAATGACCCAATATACTCATTGCTTCCACCCAGTGCAGGAAGTGTTTCTTTAGAAAACGAAAAGCATCGCCTGTAATGAGTCTCAAATCCTTGCTTTTTACCACATGGTGCACCCAATAGCGGTAGGAATACTGTAGCTCTGAAGGGATGCAATCGTCGATTGTTTGACGCTTAATTTCTGCACGCGGCGTGCCACTGACCCGCAGTCCGCAGATATCTGTCCTCAAGATTTGACGGCATACAATAATGCATCTCGCGCCTAATCGTTGATGTACTTCTTTCTCGCTCACCCAAAACTCTGGATGATTCGCACGTGTCTCCTGGCTAAGAAGAAAGTCCCGAAATGAAAGATGAAAGAGTTTCACTGGTAAAGTTTCGTCTTTGGGTATGTTCAGAACCGAATGGAGTGAATTCAATCGAGTATGAATGAGCCTATCAGATAGACCAGAGAGCCTTGACAAGGAAATGACCGAGAGTGGAGACTCTAGTAAAATGATAGCACCGATCACCTCTTGGTATTCTTTAGCCAGTTGCCTTTTCTGACAGTCGCTTTGATCCTTGAGGATTTGGTTCAGAACTGGAAGATATGTTCCATCGAGCCTTGATCCTTTTTTTTCTTGCGCAAGGATATCGGCGAGACTATCCTCGGGATGCCATTGGGGATCCTCTAATAAACGGCATATTGTAGAGGCAAAGATGAACAGGGGAACAGACAAGCTTACAAGTTTGCTAATATTTGTAGAGCCAGGCCAGTCGGCAGGAAGCGATCGTTCGTCCCGAATTTTTGAAAGTCGATGATTGAGAAATAAGGAAACATCGTGCTCTACTACAAGCTCAGGGATCTGGTGGAGAGTATATTGCTCATGATCTGCAGACTTGTTGAAGCTGAAACGGATCGGCACCTCTGGGCGACTCGTTAGGAATATCCGTATATTCATATCGCTGATCCGTAATTGTGGCAACAATTGAAGTATGGCCCGTATGTCATCGTCTCCTTCACACTCATCCAAGGCATCAATAACCACTACTAGGGCTTGTGATTTGCAATGAGATATTTGCAAACTCAGAAGAGGTCGGAGGAGTAGTTTTTCAAACTGGTCTTTCAGTGATCTTGAAGCGATATTGGGGTCATCATAGATAGCATTTCTCACACCCGGTAGGAGCTGAGGTAAATGTGCCAATAGCTGTCTGGTAATTGTCGGAATTAGCCGGGTAGCGTTTCCTCGATCTCCCTCGCCTCTTTTGAAAAAATAGCTGGCTCCAAGAATCTTGGCTTGTTTAAAGGATCTCGCCATTGTGCGCGCGATTGTCGATTTTCCTGTGCCGGCCATTCCATTCAGCCAGAATATTGATTTACCTGTGGAAACTGCCCACTGATTTATTTGGAGAAGGAGCTCGGTCCTTGTTCCCGGAAGACATTCATCTTGGTGTTGATTCATGTAAGAGTCAAACTCAGCCCAAGGCGCATTAGGAAGCCGTTCCAGATCAATTCCTTGACCGACAAGGTCCGTAGTACAGGACATTTTAGTCATCATGGCTCTAGAGAGATGTAAGCAGATTATGTATACACAGAGAATAGATACCAACTTGCGTCTGATCGACTTGTAGGTGCAAGGTGAAGGAAGACTTATATCTTTCAAGATCTTGTATAGCTCTAGCCACCTCTTGTCGCTTCAGGGGCCACTTCAAAGACCGCAAACCGAATCTTTTCATAGTCTTCTTCCCTGGGTCGATCTTCTCTTTCAAAGCCATAAGCACCGAACTGCAACGGGCAACATCGCTGCGCAGTATCTGGAATGTCGGTAAATGCTTGTCGCTTGGGCTAGGAAGGAATTCCTTAAGATTCAAAAGAGCCCCCTCAAGACTTATAGCGGTCTGTTGCAAGTCAGAGATCTCATCCTTGGCGTCTTTCACTTCTTTAATGTAGCCTCCACAAATACTCGCAACACTTCCAGTGAGCTGAATGACAGCTATAATGCTTGCGGTAGTATCCATTGAAAAGATATATGAGAGACAGGTTATAAGTCAACTGCTGAGTAGTAGCTCTTGGGAGTGGTCGTAATTTAGGGAGGGGCAGACGCTACTGGTGTGGCTGTGTTGGAATGCGCGTCCGCGCATTCATTCCAGCTTGCCCCGCTTGTTAACACCACCTGAACTACCTCCGTCCAAGAAGCAAACCACGAAGCAACTGAAAAATTATGATCCATCGACCTGTGTCCCTATGGCGCAGCGCTCGTCCGGCTATGCGCATTGTTGGAAATAACGAAGGTATGTTCAATCATTGACCTTGAGGTGTAGGTGCATACCGAAGAGCCATCGCAGTTTTAATAGCGCTGAATTGAATGCAGACGAATATAAGATACGTGAAAGCCAGTTGGAATTGCTGTCATCCGTTTTGGAGATTCCACTCTTTGAAACAAGCGCATTCTCTACCCCATCGCTAGGCGAAACATACATGTATATCTGTTGCGCGTGTGGGGATGGTCCCAAGATCTACAACGTGGAACCTCAATGCAAGGTCTGTAGTCATACGGCCTGTGGCAGCTGCACCTATGTGAAATGAAAGCCTACCAGTAAATGTGATTTTCTCTCGATAGTGAAGATCCTTGATAGGGATCTAGTTAGAAGGACAGGACGTGGTACTTAGATACGTAGAAGGAAATCACAGTAAGTGTGAGACCTGTCCACGGGTAGGTCTTACAGTGCAGGGATTCGTCCTACGCTCCCGCACTTGTACACTATTCACATTCACACCTAAATTTTAATTAAATTAAAGCAGAGTACAAGAACAAGCTGAGATAAATAGTGGTAATTACAGACTAATTAGATAATTATGTAGGCCTACTACGTGTTGAATACGTGATGCTATACTATGTAGTATATAGCACTGTCAGTCACGTCATTGCTCCTGATAATAGAGTCATCTAAGTAAGAAGGGAAATTAGGGGTCCACGGGTAGATCGGGCCAGCTGGTTTCAAGTCAAATGATTCATTGCGATCTCTTATCTTTCTATATTGTAGTTGTCATTATGCTAATTATGCTAATTATGCTAATAAGCACTTGGCTAGTCTCACTATGTGGCATACGCGCGTCCTGCAGGAACCTTACGATGGGATACACGGTTGCCTGCAGTGGCAGTCCCAGTTCCGTCTACACATCACACATTGAGGTTTTCCTATATCTCCATCAAATTCCTATTCATATTTATTACAAGATAGAACATAATATGTAGGCCATTCTGGGCGTAAGCTTGTCTTGTCATGGCTTCAAGCTTATAAGCAGCTTATAGGGCTATGTACTAGTTCTGTGGTGCCAAGCCTATAATGCCAATTGCGTCGAAAAAAAAAAGAAAGGAGCACTTCGAAACCGGTGAATAATTCAAATCGAAATCCGGAGAGAATAAAGATTAGAATAATCACTTTTGAAGTTCACAAAGACCTCGGCACATTATCTCCACAAAAAAACCACTTTCAGGGACTGTCAGGGACAGGGACAGACGCGACGGCTTTTCTCCGCCAAGGCCCAGAACAAACCTCCAACCGCCCTTCCATTCTTGTCTTCATTCCCACCCCTTCCCTTCCCCTCGTTCCTTACTCGTTAAGGGTTCTCTTGCGAGGTTTAACCCCCTGCGCCAAGAACCTGTCGTGTGCTGGATGAAGCCCCGGCTCCGCCTTCTCCAATGCACAGACGTTCGTCTGGCTCTCCTGTCGAGGACGAAGATTCCTCGGTCTCCCGAACAGACGATGGCACCGCCATCGACGAGAAATCCCGATCCCAAATAGCTAGGCGCGGCACCAGCTTTGACCTTCGCCGCGACGGCAGCGCGACACCGCGCTCCCGAAACTCGAGTATGTGGCGCACCCCGTCCTCCCAACCTTCCAACGATACCAAACCGATGCCATTGGGCTCCCCCCGACTTCCGATGGAAGCCCCCGCCCCCGACGGCCGTCGTGCGCGGCAATCCCGCCAACGCAGTCCGTGGTCTTGTTCCATTCTGACGGCCTTCACCACTTGTGTCGCTGTCGCATTCTTGGTCTCCATTGTCAGCTCGTTCACCGGTCGGCAACATGGTGGAGATGGTTGCGGTGTTCCGATGATGAGTCCGACATTTATTCGTATGTTGGAGTTTGACACGGAACATACCCGCTTTGCAAGCAAATACAACCTCTTCGTCTACCGGGAGGAAGGAGTGGATCCTTACACCCAGGATAACATCGGGGTACAGTGGCCCGGACTCGGTGCATGCGCTTGAATTCTTGTGCTGACTCGTGTGTTTAGTTGAACGGCGTGCCAGTTCTGTTTCTGCCCGGAAACGCTGGAAGCTACCGCCAAGTCCGATCCCTGGCCGCCGAGGCCTCGCGACATTACTACGATGTGGTCCGACACGACGAGAGCCGCCATGCGGCTGGAACGCGGAGCCTGGACTTTTTCATGGTGGACTTCAATGAGGATATGGCGGCGTTCCATGGACAGACGCTGTTGGACCAAGCGGAATACGTAAACGAGGCGATCTCATACATCCTATCACTCTACCATGATCCGCGACGCACCCGCCGAGACCCAGGGTTACCCGATCCCAGCGCAGTCATCCTTGTTGGACACTCTATGGGAGGAATAGTGGCGCGAACTGCTCTAACTATGGCAAACTATCAAGCCAATTCGGTCAATACGATCATCACCATGTCTGCACCTCACGCGAAACCGCCTGTCTCCTTCGATTCCGATATCGTCCACACATACAAGCAAATCAACGACTATTGGCGCGACGCCTATGCCCAGACATGGGCGAACAACAACCCGCTCTGGCATGTCACTCTCATCTCCATCGCGGGTGGTGCGCGTGACACCGTGGTGCCTTCCGACTACGCCAGTATCTCCTCGCTCGTTCCCGAGACACACGGGTTTACCGTATTCACCTCTTCTATTCCGGATGTCTGGATTGGCATGGATCACCTGTCCATTACTTGGTGTGACCAATTCCGCAAGGCTATAATTAAATCATTGTTTGAGATCGTCGATGCCCGACGCCCTACTCAAACGAAACCACGGGCAGAACGGATGCGTGTGCTCAAGCGGTGGTACTTGACGGGCCTGGAGTCAGTGGCCGAGCGTACACTTCCCCAGAAGGAAGCAAATACCCTTTTGACACTCGAGGATAACGCAAACACCATTCTTGCACAGGGCCAACGGCTGATCCTGCGTGAATTGGGCCTACAGCATGGCCCAGATGTTCGTCTTTTACCAATTCCTCCCCAAGGTGTTTCTGGTAAAAAATTCACTCTGCTCACGGATCAATCGCTTGATAAGAATGGCAATATTGAGGTCCTCTTCTGCAGCGTGTTCCCGCTATCCAATGGCCGTTCAACGAACTTCCCGTTGAATTTGGATTTCTCTGGTGGCACTGTGGGCTCAACCCGTCTGGCCTGCAAGAGCGCGGCTGAGGACACTATTCATTTGCCTGCCTCGACCCGCTCATCGAAGCACGCCCACGATCGTACCCCGCCGTTTTCATATCTCCAGTACGACTTGGAGGCTCTCGCAGAGCATCAATTCGTGGCTGTCGTGGACAAGGCTAATGTACGGACTTCAGGCTTCCTTGTCGCCGAGTTTTCGGACAGCTCGGATGCAATGATTCGGGCTAAAGTGGGATTGGGGGGATTGCTCAGTGCTGGTCTGAAGATGCGGCTGCCCGCGAGCCGACCCATGCTCATGGAAGTTCAGATCCCCGCACTGTATTCAAGTCTACTTGACTACCGGTTGAAGATCACTCGCCATCCTCAGAAGGAGGAGCTGTTCGCTCCATTGCTCCGGCAATCCGTCTCTGACCCTCATGAGTCGAAGTTTTTCGTCAATGTAAATGAGGTCAGCGTAAACCTGCATGGTGTGGCTCCATACATGCCGCCTGCAATTAGCGAGCAGGCCGCTCTCGGGGGCGTATCATTCCACCTGTGGACAGATCCAACCTCTGACTCGACGGTCGATATTTCCCTCCAAGTCGATCTCGCTAGCAGCCTTGGCGAGCTAGTGATGCGGTATCGCACCGTCTTTGCGGCCTTCCCACTGCTCGTCGTTGCCCTCGTTCTGCGTAAGCAGTTCCAGGTCTACGATGAGTCTGGTTACTTTATTCCCTTCACCGATGGCCTTGATCGTGCATTGCGGTCTTCCTTCCCTCTTCTGCTGGTAGCTATGTCTCTGCTGGCCACCTCCCTGGCTACTTCCAAAACCCTGCCCCAGACTGATGAAACCCTCCACTGGCGGTCCAACTCGACCGAGACTCCTGTCGACTTCACCAAGAATGATCTCTTGCTTGGCTCACAAGACGGTTTCTTCTGGTTCTTAGTTCCAGCGTTTGGTCTCATCAGTGTTGGCGTCTGCGTCCTTGTCAACTACCTTGCCCTTGTCCTCGTAAACATCTTCTCCTTGGTCTATGGGGTCCTACACAGCAAGTCAGGGTATATCCGACGAGAAGACCGGGGAAATCTGCCAATCTTCCACACCCCCACACCTCGACGACGCATTATACACACCGCCATCCTTTTGATCCTTGTCTCGACTGCCATCCCTTACCAGTTTGCCTATATGGTCGCCTGCATTGTGCAGCTAGCCACATGTGTGCGGGCACAATGGCACGCCAAGGAAACCAGGTCCACCTCGCACCTGAACTTCGACAACTACGCACACTCCATCTTGATCCTGATGTTGTGGATCCTGCCAATCAACGTGCTAGTCCTTCTGGTCTGGGCCCACAATCTCGTCGTGCACTGGTTTATGCCGTTCTCATCCCACCACAACGTCTTATCTATTATGCCCTTCCTCATTCTCGTCGAGACCATGACCAGCGGCGCTATGATACCGCGGATCACGACTAGGTATGTAGAGTCGTTATTCCGTTTTACCCACAGTCCTAGGCTAACATATCTATCTCCATCTCAGGTTCAGACACGTCACCTCGATGATCTTCTTCTGCATCGCCATCTACTCCGCGATCTACGGCGTCTCCTACGCGTATCTCCTCCACCACCTCACCAACCTCCTCGCAGCCTGGTTTGTCGGGATTTACCTAGTCGGCAACAATTTCTCACCGCGCCGTCTGTGGCGCATCATCGACGGCGACGAGCTCCCATCAGAAACGGGGAGCAGTCACGTTAAGAAGAAGCCATGAAGCTAATCACGTCTGTTCTTATTCTGCTTGTTTGATTCGCTTTTTGCCACGGAGTTGCGCTGCGCATATGGGTCTGGAGTTTACGAGCGTTGTCACCTTTTTGTACAGACATCGGGGTTGTCTTTCCCAGCGATTTCACGCATATCGATGTCCCCATCTCTTCCGCCATCACACCAATCCTTAACCTCCCGGCACTACCTGTCACGACACCTAATCTACAGGCCCACGCCTTTCCTAGTGAGAGTCATGAGGACCTTGTGATTCTACTTGACACTCGCAGCCTCCAGACTTCGGAATCTGTTCTATCATCTGGCGGGCTGCTATGATGAAGTTTTGTCTTGTATATATCCGCGGATGTGCTTTTTGCTGTTTCGGCTTCTTTTTATTGTTCACTATCTGGACATAGATTGCGGGATGCGACGGATTGATTCCGCTTGACGGTTCTGGGCGTGTGGGTGGTTCTGTGTGTGTTTTTGTTCTGGTTTATAGAGTTGTGCATTCCCACATACTAATTACCTTACCACCTAACCTTTTTCTCTGTAGACTTACTACTTAGATGGGGATTCATCACATTGATCTCATCGTAAACATGCCTATCTAAATATTTACGCATATCGACTGCACAGAATATTGAAAGGTAGGTACAACATATATATAGGATAATGTTTGGCATTACTCGGCATTATGAATTCTTCCCCACCAGGAGACTTCATTGCGAGGGGTTTAGGTACTGGCAGAACCTCGGTGCTGACCTTGACAGTTCAATATGTGCGAAGGGGCTGACTTTCGTGGGCGAGTTTTAATCTAAAGCATATAACATCGGACAATTGATTCTCTGTCTTGGACAAGGTTTTTGATATATATACAAACATCTCTAAGCATTCAATGTTTGAGGCCAAATCAGTGCTCACCACCCTTCGGCGGAATGATAGGCAAGGAGACGTAGTTTTGAAACTGAGGTCCGAAATGGATGTGATTGTTCCCATGAAATTTCTCCTTCGACCTATTACAAATAGTTAGCGAATATGTTTCCGTTCTCGGTTGATAGGATACTTGCCGATCGATCGGGGAGTCATGCTTGAAGATACCGCATCCCTGCGTATCACCCGAGGAGACTTCCAGAATGATTTTGCCTCCCTGTTCCACAACGACGTTCGTTGGCCAGATCTCCACATCCACAGTGTAGATGTCGCCCACAATAACTGGCTCCACGTCCGTGCTCACGTAGTTTCGATGTGGCAGCCATGCTCGGTGCTTGTAGTGATTAGGATCAGTCTTCCGCAAGCTAACACGCAGCCAGCCCTTGGTCAGAGGCACAGGATCGCCGGCCGTGCCCGTATAAAATATCTCCTCGCCTGCTGGAGAGATGTGTCGCAGGGTGACGAAAAGATCAATGTCGGAAGGGATGATCTCACTATCTGAGTCCGGAGTCACCGAAACACTCAGATGTGCCACAACGTGACCGGTAATCTCTGTCTCTTGCGTAAAAGATTCAGTCTCAAACTGCAACCGCTGCGGGTTGTCGAGGGTGCCCAAAGCAGGGTAAGAGACCTTTGTTATAGGCAAGCTCTTAATTGCGGTCTCATCACCGATTAACCTTCCGTCGGGGTGAAGGAAGAAAGGGGTGTATTGCGTCCGGGCAATTGGCCACTCATGCTCACTGCGCCGGGTGTATGCTTTTTCGGCCTTCGCATTGTTGAAGCCAACGTCCCCCTTACGCAGAATAACGCTAACGGGTGGCAGCTTGCCAGGAACACTCCAGCCCTCACGATCCTCACCTTTGAGGAAAGCATCCAGGAAGCTGCGCTGGACCTCCACCTCGTCGTGGTAGTAGAAAGGCAAATCGTGCCGACCAGTAATGAAGCGTAAGTATTTCAGGGGAGACCCTGCCCACGTCCAGCCCTCCACGTTACCGCGCAGATGTAGACAGATTCCGCCCCAATTGGCAACACTGAGCACAGGCACTTGAATATCACCCATATTATACTCTTTGGATGCGTAGTAGACGTCATCGCGGAACCTGTGAGCCACGTTGTCTTCCGTTTGGTCGCGACGGTTGGCAGCCAATTCCTCTTGTGACAGATCGCCCTCAATGGTATCGGGTCCCCAGTTACGTGCAGCACGACCTGGCATGCCATACTGATTGGTGATGACTTGACGATCCCACCAAAATTTGATGAACCCATTAGATAGAATGCCACCTTGACGACAGCGATCGCGGTAGTAATCTGACATCCCTTCCCAGGGAATTATCGCCGCAAGGCCCTTGGGCTGCCGAGCAGCGACACGCCACTGGCTCCCTCCATAGTAGCTGCGTAGGGGTCAGAACCATACAAAGTTTTGAATCCGAGAAATCTCACCTAACGCCCAGCAGACCAACTTTCCCCGAGGACCACGTCTGCTCGGCCGCCCATTCGATCACGTCAAAGAAGGCTTCACTTGTGCCACGGGACATGGTATCCAGCACGCCTGGCGACTGTCCAAGGCCTCGCTCGTCGGCGCGCACAACGGCATAACCATGGCGGGTCCAGAATCCGGGGTCAGGTGTCTCCCACGCCGAATGTGCCGAGTGGTGCTCCGAGTTGACTTCCGCGAAGGATGAAGGATGAAATCTAGTCAAGGTCGTTAGCAAGCATGGCTGATATATGAGCAGCTTCTGAGAAGAGTTCTGGCCGGTTACAATTCGTAGTGAATGTCCTTCCCGTAAGGTCCATACGTCACGATCACTGGGACGCGCGCTTCGGTCTTGGGTCGATATATGTTGCAGCGGATGAGGCCACCAGTCGCCTTGAGTCGGACGGTGACATTCTGCTCGAAGATGTATGGGAACGAGGTAGTGTCCTCCTTCTGGATATCGCCAATGGCATTAGGCATTGTGACAGAGTTTCCAAGGTTTGTTGGCGTGGAAAAAGAATAAAAAACAGTAAAAGTGAAAAAGTTACAACTTCCGTTTATTTCAGACAATCTCTTCTTTCTATTTACTTATATTTCGCATACATGTGATCTCCCGGAGCGGCGTCGGGACCACTTCGGGATAGTGGATATGATTTCCAATACTGTTCTTGAGGATGTCGGCAGCTCGCAGGAACCTTGGAAGATAGCCCCCAAGGCAAACTTTATGGCAGATCAGGAGGGGTTTGCCTTCGCTGCTGTTGTTACCTCGTCGGCGAACCAATTAGTGACACCGGAACGTCTTTGTGAGTGGTGATGGAGAGGATGATGAAGGTGGTATTCTATCTGCAATAAGACTACATAAGGCGCTTGGGTGTTCCGAACAGTGCAACCATACCTACCTAGGTAGGTAATACTGATGGAGTACTAAGCAGGAAGTGAATGAAACCTTGGAAGGAATTTACTGTTTAGAGGATCCAAATCACGTTCTCTGGCGCGTGTAGGATATCAGTCGTCTACCCAAGTCTCTACAAGCAATCCTAACTGTAAGGGTAATCCGCTGCACCAACCTTGGAAGGCTGAACTATGCGGGACTCGGGTTAATGAATACAGTATCTTCTGGTGTATGAAACGCACATTAAAGTCGGACAACAAATTTAGAACTCGTTCTCAGCTATAGTAGGAGGCAGCAGTTGTAGGATTCATCAGGGGAGTCGTTGGCCATGTCAGAAAGAAGCCCGAGGTTAGCTACCAGATATACGGCTGCAAGCCAACATAATAAGGCAAATTCCACGATTGTGCACGTAGTTGCGAAGGCAGTAAGAGACACAAGTGGAGCCCGGGACAGCGACAGGAAAATTATGCTAAAATTACTGCGGGGAGGTGATTTGAGGTTGGATAACTAGATGTATACAGCCATAGAGCGCCCAGTAAATTCTTGAAAATGATGGTGTATGCTATCATTTACAACCTTGGAATTCCACTCATGTCTCGGCCTAGAAAATTTGGCTTCGGGGCGTGTCAGTAACAATACCATATTTAGTTACACTGAGATCTATCCAATATTTCATCAGCCGCCCGCAGAAGCCAGTGAAATGAATAATGTATTAAATTCACCCGAGGCTGCAATTTCCGCAGAGTTCGGGGTTCTGAGCGAGGTTTAACCTCCCCAGGCCTTAGCTGATGTGGTCCCGATGGCCCGACATATCGGGACTCTACGCCGGAGGAATGTGGCGTCCACGGGCCATACAAGACCATAAGTATGGGACATACATTTATTAAACCAAGGAGCTGCTCTCTATCTCTATCTTGCACCGTTGAACATCTCCTCGCCAATCAATCGCCTCCCCTGCCTGGGTTGACCTCACACAATGACTGCCACAGAGGGTACCACCTCTCATGCTTCTGATGAGGCCAGGCCCCTAAAGATCTTGATAGTTGGTGCTGGTATTGGTGGATTGACCGCCGCCATTGCACTGCGCAACCACGGCCATGACATTCAAATATTTGAGCAATCGCATCTGGCCACGGAGACCGGGGCAGCCATTCACCTAGCCCCTAACGCAAATGGCCTCCTTAGACGCCTGGGAATTTTTGCAGAACAGTTTGGCGCCAACCTCATGGAGCGAGTAAGGCCCTGTCTCGCCAGTGGAACGCCGTGGACTAGTTGCTAACGGGCTTATCTAGCTCACAGAGTATAGCGCGACGGGAGAAGTGCAGCGAGAGATGAACCTCAAGGAAGCGAATAAGAGGTGGCAACATCCCTGGCTTCTCGCGCACCGAGTTGATCTCCACCGCAACTTGAAAAGAATAGCCACAACTGCCACGAAAACCCGCGATGCAATCCCTCTTCGAACAGCTTCTCGTGTTGCTCAGGTCGTCGCCGAGACAGCAAGTATCACGCTAGAGGATGGCAGCCAGTTCCATGGCGACGTGGTGTTGGGTGCCGATGGAGTGCACTCGGTCACCCGGCACGCCGTGCCTGGGGGCCAGCTCAAGGCAGAGTGCCGGGGCAAAAGCGCATTTCGTTTCTTGGTCTCCAAGGAGGCAGCCGCAAATGATCCTATCACGGTCAAGCTGGTCCAGCACCCCGGTGAGCTCAGCATCTGGTATGGCAAAGATTCACGCATTATCATGTACCCTACTTCGGACAATACTGTCCTGAACTTCGTATTGATCCATCCGGAGGACGAGTCGGCCGCCGATTCCGACAACTCTTGGGGCCAACAGGGCAACCTGGAGAAGATGTTGCAGATTTTCGACGGATTCGACCCGACCATTCTTCGACTCCTAGGCAAGGCCGACCCCCAGAGCGTCAAGGTGTGGAAGCTCCTGGACATGGACATCGTCCCCCAATGGCATCACCACCGTCTAGCTCTGCTCGGAGATGCGGCCCATCCTTTCCTGCCGCACCAGGGCCAGGGCGGCGCAGTCGCCATCGAAGATGCCATCTCACTAGCAGTAGTCCTATCTCCAGGAATATCAACCACTGAGGTGCCTGAACGACTCAGGCTCTACCATGATATCCGGCACGAGCGAGCCACACGCATCCAAGGTTTCTCGCGTACCATTGGCGAAGATCGTACGGACGACAAGCAGCTGGATAGTAAGCCACCCAATTGCAAATAACTGTGCATGACCCAACCTTACCATATGAATACAGTATACGGCTTCACCAATTTTAACTTCGGACATGACGAGTGGGATAATTCGACCCAACGTCTTCGTGAGTGGACGTGGAATCAGATTCCCGACCCCTACTGGCGCATGCCTATCGCATTTGGCCCAATGCCCGGACCGCGACAGAACCATCTCGGTTTACCCCGCGAAGGCACAAATTCGACGTTTATAACGGTGTCAGTCAAGTTCAAGACCTCGCGAACCGTCCTGCAGAATCTGTTCCCGCCTGGTCGCAAAGGATGGCGGTTCACATCTCCAGATAGCGTTGCATATGCCTCCTTCTCACAGACAACGCTGGACAACATGGAGTGGCTGGGTGGGACAGGATACAAGCATATTGGCTTGTACATACACGGGGTTGAGTATGTCAAGGAGGATGGCTCGGTAATTAAGGGCACCTACCTCCCCATCCTTTTCGAGTCCTTGGCGGACCCCATCATTTCAGGCCGGGAGGAACTCGGAATGCCCAAACTTTATACCTCCATCGATGTATACCGTCGTTCCAGCTCTTACCGCATCCGCACCGGGTGGGAGGGGGCCCTCTGGGGTAACTTCTTACTTGAAGACCTGGTAGAAGTGGACCCATCAACTACCACGGGTGCATTAAGTGGAGAGGCCGATGCGGGAATTCTGACCTACAAGTACCTGCCCAAGACTGGCCGCGCGAACAAGAATATTGCTGCGGAAGAATATACCGTCTTCGACCCCTTCTCCAAGGCTGTGCCGCCTCCACGACCAAAAAGGGTTTACACGACCAATAAGGCAAGTATAGAAGTCGATGGTTTGGATTGGCAGCAACTACCGACGCTCCACCACATCATTTCACGGCTCGCAGAAGTCCCCGTGTTCGAGATTGTGGGGGCAAAATTGGTGGAAGGGGACGGGGTGCCGGACGTTTCGGGAGCTGCACCGATTGAGTAGACCTCATGAAATAGGTCGTAATAGGTCGCTAAATTATAAACTTCAAGTTTATCTCTAGTCCAGATTTCAGACCTCGTGGCGCCAGAATATTTCAAAATACAAGACGTGGTCTATCGTTTTTTTCCATTAGGACTCTTCATCCAACCTTGAACCTTGGAACATATAGGTCTAACTGGTAATTGCTAAGGGAAGCTTAGCTACTACACCTTGGCAGTGATGAAATTAAAAGAAAAAAAAAAGGGTTATGCAATCCCCTTGATTGGTCAAAATGTTCTAACTTGCCTTCAGCCTTTTTTTCGAGGCCGCACCATTAGCCCTGAATAGCCACGTTATAGCTCAACTATAGATATCTGCTAGAGTTTTCCAGCTGTGAACTACTTATTGTATAGGAATACTGCTCAATCTCCCGCTGGGGGATCTGGGCCTCAGCCCCCTTAGGACCTAGGGAAAAATCAAAGAGCAAAAAATCGCCAAAAAAAGGCTTATATTAAGCGTTTCGCGTAGCAACTATTCAACGGTGTACGTAGTGGTATCGTTGATGCGTAGTCTTGTGTCACGGTTTATCCCCGATTAGAACAGATGGAAAATGTCACGGAGTCCTGACAAATCACCCTTCCATAAATTTTATGCATTTTTAAGAGGGAGCTCGGGTATCAAAAAGAAAATAAGATATAAATGCCGAGGCCCCTATCTTATGGTACCTAGAATAAATGGGGAACCCTCGCTTTGACCGGACGAAATTAGTATAGATTTGCCTTGTAGATAGGCAATACCTAACCCGAACCCATCGGATATGTGGGGAGAATTTCCCGCAACTCGTCCTGAGCCCCAGACGCCACCCCCGCAACAAAGTGAGCCAAGCCACCGCAATAAGATCCGGACCATAGCAGCATTTCCCCTACTTTCTCCTCCTCCCTATTCTCCACGTTCCGAGCCCTCAATCAACAGCGGCCCATCGCTTGATCTATCCGCTTGCTGCCTCGGGCGGGCTTGAAGGTGCTGATATGGCAACGGCGCAATCTGGCATGTTCCAGTGCGGCTCTTGTAAGAAGAACTACAAGCGCCTGGATCACCTAGCTCGTCACGTACGATCCCGTATGTTCCTCCCGCTCCAGGGCTGGCTCTTGTCTCGTGGACTTGGCGTGGCTCGGAGGCAATTTTGCTTACACAACCATCTTCCATAGACACCCAGACCAAGCCTTACAAGTGCCATGTCTGCCCAAAAGCCTTTACAAGACCGTAGGTACACCCAGGCATATCAGTGTAACTCACTGCTCTCTGGCTAAGACTGCTCAAAGGGACCTGCTCAAGAGACACGTTGCCGGACACAGCTCCCAAGCCGGGGACGCTACAGAAGGCTCCATCGAACAGCCCCGGTACATAGCTGGAAGGGTAACAAAGGCGTGTAAAGAATGCTCATCCAATCATCTCCGGTGTAGCGAGGAAAAGCCATGCCGGCGCTGCCAAGGGAAAGGCATCGAGTGCAAGTCGAACGACTCCATGGAACTAGATACAATCTTTCCCTCGCCAGAAGCTGGTCAACAACCCGATGAGACCATCTTCGCCCAAGATGACGGTTCCTCTGCTATGAACAATTTCGTCGATACGGCTACCATGGGAGCAGCATCTACCTCGACAGTCATCGGTGACCAGCCTGGGTTGGAAATTCTTACGCCTCAGACTACACATAACCTGCTGCATAACCTTGGTGGGTCTGTCTACTTTTAGGACACGATGGCTATTGGGCTGATATATGAAGATGCATCCATCGGTGCCGACGCCAATCGTCTCGACCAGTTCCCAGATCTCAATCTCTTGTCAGGACACTGGGCTTCCGCTAGCACCAATGACATTGACATGAGCTCTTACAATGCGCTTGACGACATGGATCTGAGGTTCCTAGATGCCTATAACATCAGCATCCCATTCGAAGTTAGCAGTATCCATCCAACCCCCACAGGCGCGCAGACACCCCACGCTGCGTCGCACACGGACCCCGGCCAGCCCGCCGCTATGTGCACTGAGGCCTTCCAAAATTCTCACTGGAAGTTCCGCCCTAATGCAAAGGATCATTCTGGAGCCGAGGAGCATAATCTCTCTCTTCCCGCAGCCAACTCCGCCTATCCTTCCCCAGAGTCTGGAGTTGCACTGAACCTAGACACAAGGATCACGTGTGCAGAGCTAGGGAATCTTGTCCGAGACAGGATCCTGATGATGGTTGTTAACAGCTGCCATTCGGATAATCTGTCAAAGGCAGTCGCTTCTTTTCCGTCTGCTGGGCTACTGGATACGTTGTTACAGTACTACTTGACCTCACCTGTGACGCATGCAACATCATTTCTGCATGCTGCTTCATTCGATCCCAACGAGAAAAGACCAGAGCTGGTAGCTGCCATGGCGGCATGTGGAGCAGTGTTGACATCTGACCCTGCACTATCTAAACTTGGCTATGCTATACAAGAATGTTTACGGATCGCAATATCGAAGCGTGTACGTTTTACATCGAATCGTGTATGTTTTCAGTTGACTGATTAATTCTGCAGTGGGAACGTGATAACACACTCGTTCGAGATCTTGAGCTCTCCCAGGCTTTTCTAATTATTCTTGAGATGGGTATCTGGAGCGGACTCCCCCGCAAGGTTGAGATCGCTGAGAGCTTCTTCCATCCCGTGCTCACGATGATGCGACGCGATGGAAAGTTCAAACGGTCAGCGTATCCGGACACCAATTCTAGAGATACTCAGGCCCTAGTTTCGCGGGACGAATGGCTCAAGTGGGTGGAAGATGAGTCTTCCAAGCGGCTCGTCTTCAGAATGCTCTCTCACGACGCAAACTCCTCCATGGCCCTTCTGGTCAATCCATCAATATCCTATGCAGAAGTTCTCCTACCACTCCCGGGACATACGGATCCCTGGACAGCGGCATCTCCCGAACAGTGGAGCTCGTTCATCTCCGTACAAGACCCCGGCGAGCCCCTTTACGTTGCAGATATTATCGACGATCCCGGCATTCTTAATAATCGTGCGGGGTCGCTGGATATATACGTTGCGATTCACGCTGTGCTTGCATGCACGTGGGCCATGTGTTGGGAGTATCTCCAGCTCTCCTCTCTGCAGAGATCGCGACCACGCCGGTGGAACGTGCTTGTTACAGAGATGAGGAAGGACGAGCTTCTGAAATTGCTAAACCATCTCAAACTAAGCTTGCCGTCTGATGAATTGGCGGATCCAGAAATACTGATGCGGCTGGAGTTAACCCTGTTGCATTTACAAATGCCATTTGAGGATATCCAGATCTTTGCGGGTATGGAAGGCCCGGAACGCGCCCGTGCTGTCTACCCAATGATCCGCGACTGGGTCAAGAGTGAAGCAGCGAGACACACAATTTGCCACGCAGCCCAGATCGTTCGAATTGCCAAGCGATTGCCCAAGGGGGTTATACGCAGCCCTCTAGCAATTATGCTTTACCACGCTAGTTTAGCATTCTGGGTCTATGGACTGCTCTCCAACCAATCTTCAGGGATATCTAGAGCGCCCAGTCAGAATGTGTGTATTGATGACACGGACAGCATTGCCTTACAAAGGTTCAAAGGCTTCGGGCAAGGTCAACCGTGTATAGGATGGCGTTCGGAGATACCCGGTGAAGATGATATGGTAATCAGCGTACCGCTATCACAACCAGATAAGGTCATGGAGGCTGTCATGGGAATTGTACGAACAAACTTTTCAGGATTGCCCATTCCACATCTTACAGAGAGACTGGTTCAACTAATGGCTGAGCTTAAGAACTCGGCGAAGAGGAAAGTAGCTGCTTGATATATACCCACTCGGGATGAATACAGTCGATTGCTGAGTCTGACAGCTATCTGTTTGATGGTTATCTCTACAGCTTGATGGTGCAGCAGTGGCACTTCGACCCAACCAAAAACGGGTTATCCATCTCCCCAGGGCCACCATATCATTTGCCGTCTCAGAACCCAACTTGACAGGGACAGCACCTTGGCTCCGATTGCTCCTTGGTGAAGTCACTTTACTGTCAGGGTAGGCCAACAAAGAATAATGATTGAAAAATAAGAGCTGTTTGACAGTATATACTCGTCCTCGTGATGTAGCGGGGGATAACGATAGACCCGGATTTTATTTCGAGGTGTTCTCTTCTAGTTCCCGAGGTCTGTAGGAGAAAATCGACCTTCCGGCATTGAGTTACGCTTTCTTTCCTCGGAAACTTTGGATTTAACTATATGGCTTTGTTTAGCTTGTAGATATCATGCAGATGATGTCGTAGACCCTGCTTCCACGGATTGTCCATCGTTTCGGGTGTCTCGCGAAACCCTCCACATCCTGAGTGTAGTCCTCCCTTGCATTCTCCCAGATGACTCGGTCCACCCTCCAGAATTAGCTGGGCCAACTAGTGACTGGAATGAAACGGGTTGGTTCTTGCCGGTAATTCTGACAGTCCTTGGATGTGACTTTCCCTCAATATCACCACTTGACATCCATCTTGAAGCTCACTGCGCCTCCGTAGAACAACGTAATTTTTATCATGTGCACCGTCACCACAACTCAGACTCCCAAATGGAAACTTCCACAGCGCATTCTTGAGGGAGTATGAGGTTCATCACTCTCACGGCCGTGGGACACCAGCCGAATCTCACCCATTCTCAGCGAGCTCCTCTCTGAGTTTGATGTACCACATCGTCGGGTGCCTCCCTATAGGCCGCTCAGTAGAGTATTCGGCTTCTTTTTATATGAGTTATTGTAGCAAAAAGGTATCATAGTAAAGAGATGACTTTTTTCGTCGTTTGTAAAGCATCACTCAGACAGGAGGGGCAATACTATACATATGTATAAGCTTTACCTGTTCAGTAAGGTCTATCTATTCCGATACCTTGACGCCCTGCATATCACCATAATCTTCTCCTAGCTGCTTCTCTCCCACATTTGGTGCTGTCGAGGGAAGGAGAACATAAAGCATCCGAGCCCACTCCGTATCACTAGTGTTCCTCCACGCATGCATAGTGGCCCTTTGCACAGCAACATCGCCCCTCTTCAAGACCCTGGTTTCTCCTGAATCCAGAACAAGTTCCACCTCGCCTTCCAGAACAACGCCATAGTCAAGACTGATGGTACGGTGCATAGGGGACAACTTTCCAGGGGGCATGTCCACGTAACGCAGGACGCTGCCCGTTGAGACAGTCAGTCCTGGTGGACTGGCGAGAAACTCCTGATAAGACTTCACGTCGGCCTCATCAGTAAGATTTGCTGGGAACTCTTTGGTGACATAGCCCAGTGCGAATTGGGCGGCCTTGTCCGGGAGCTCATAGAAGGGGGCGGCTGGCTCGATTGTCGTGTCAATGATAGCTTGGCCCTCATTGTTGTGGGAGGTGACGTAGCGTTGTGGTCGCCTGAGGTTGCTGTTGAGCATGGTAGAAGAGTACTTTTAAGACAAATAAGTGGTGTACTGTGAAATGACTGCTTTTGGTCACTGAGTCGAAAACTTGACTTTATACTTCACTTGCCGATCGGGATGTGGGGAGCCTCATACTGCTCCAACCCCAATTCCTCGGTTGTCCCGCCACTTGACGCTTTCCCCGTCATCCCCACTGCTTCCGACATCTGTACTAAACGAAATTGTATATGTAGGGGACTTAAATGTCCCGAGGTCCTGAAAGGCTTTTAAGAGGTCGAACATACCTTGAACCTTGGTAGTGCTTTTTCTAAACCATCTGAACTACCATTTTGAGATCCTGAACATCAAGACTCGAGTCTCAATTCTGACATCGTAACGATGGCCACTGCAAACTATAGTCATCATTTTTCCCATAGGAACATTCCTTTCGGCATTGCATCGTCGCAGACCCATGAGAAACCACAAGCTGTCTCTAGGTTGGGAAACACAATATTGTTTCTGCATGACTTGCACGTTCACGGACTGTTCAAGGAGTCCAAGAACATTCCAGAGAATGTCTTCAATCAGCCATCTCTGAACAGCTTTGCAGCTCTCTCCAAGAGTGAGCATCGATATGTACGGGAAAAGATTCAAGAGGTGTTTCGCCACCAAGGCCTTGAGGGATTTCCTTCTGCCAGCAAAGAAGACGCGAATGCCACTACGATGCACTTACCCATTGTGATCAGGGATTTTATAGGTACTTTTCTACATTTCATTTGATAGGTGTATTTTCTGACAGTTTAGACTTTTCATGCTCGCTTCACCACGTCATTAATGCGGGACGCATAGTGGTTGGGAATGCAAACCCACCTCCCAGCTTTTTCAAGTTTCCTATCGGATATCAAGGTCGCACGAGCTCTATTGTCGTTTCAGGAACTGACATTGAGCGCCCGTATGGGCACTTTTGCAGCCCTCCATTCACAGATCCCCAAAGTGAGAAAGCAATCATCTTTGGACCCTCGCAGAAGGTTGATTACGAAGTTGAGCTGGCAGCAGTAATTGGGGAGCCACTGCCGATGAAGAAAAGACTCCATGCGGAAGATGCCGACAATCATATCTTTGGATTCGTGATTCTCAATGACTGGAGCTGTGAGTGTTTAAACCCAAAAGGTTTCTAATTTTGAGAAGATATCAACTAACCTTTGTAGCCCGTGATATTCAAGGATTTGAGATGAACCCACTGGGTCCTTTCAATGGCAAAAGCCTGGGCACTTCTATCTCCCCGTGGATCATCACTCCCGACGCCTTAGAGCCTTTCAAAGCCAGTATAGCTCCTCAACAAGCCTTAGGGCCTACATATCTTCAACAGTCCAAGCCATCAAATTACGATATTCTTATGACTGTTGAGATCCTCGCAAATTCAGACAAAACCACTGTTGGAGTTTGTCCTGTACAGTCCCTGTACTGGACCCCACAGCAAATGATCGCGCATTCGGTTAGCTCAGGCAGTGCGCTCCGAACTGGAGATATTTTGGCGACAGGCACAGTTAGCGGTGAATCTAATCTGAACGGGGGCTGTTTGCTTGAGAGAACAGAAGGAGGCACAAAACCAGTGATGTTGAGTGATGGTTCAAAGCGTGGGTATCTTGAGGATGGTGATGTTGTGCGAATCACCGCGATGGCAGGAGCAGCAAGCCTAGGTGTTGGCTTTGGTGAATGCATTGGTCGCTTAACACCAGCCCGGCCTTTCTAAGTGGAAAAGCACAAGCGACATAGACTCACGAAATAGTACCTGGTGAACCAGTGAAAACACTCCAAGGCTAGTGCACTCTAGGTACACTCGAGGGTTGAGAGAAGAACCAAACACCAAAGAATATAAGGACTGTAATAATATCTAGTTATTAAGACCTATTTCACAAGCGAGTGGGCTACCCCAAAACACTATAGCAAATGCGATATTGTACAATCTTATATCTTAGCAACGACGTTGTTTGATACATTATCATTGAATACCTGTAAGACGCTTAAACACTATATGTCAGTTTCAAGGTAATCGAAAAGCTATCGAAAAGCTGCATTATCATTGTATTGAACATTACATTGTTCAAAGCCAGTATATATATCTTTCCAGTTATCCTCCTGAATGAGATAATACAGCCAAAATGCAGCAACGCGACGTCGCGGTATAGATGAAGTAATATGAAACCAGGCAGCCAGACACCCACCGCTCACTCGCCTTGACCAGGAGCCCATCTCTGTGTCGCAATCCGGATTCTTTTACCATAAAAGTAGATAGGAAACGTCAATAACCCAGCTAACCCCATCAACATACCAAATACACCGAAAGGCTCAGCAGCTCCACGCGCCTCAACCCACGATCCGACGAAAAAGGTCCATGCGAAGGCTATGATTGCTCGCAGACAGGTAATCATCACAAAGCAATCATGGGCAAACACGGGATAGGACTCGATAATCTGCATCGTACCTGAGAATCAGTAGCTGCTGGCAGGCGAGAAAGACCAGACTCACATAGTTGAACCCAATAGAAGGAACCTGCATGACCCCGAAGCTGAGCATCCCATAACCGAATTGGAGGCCGAGCCACCCGAGGTTGGAAATGTATTTCCCGCAGAAGCCAAATGTGAGGAGGCCCGTCGTAGCAAGAAGTAGCCCCGGAAATAGGGCTGGCAGGCGGGCTTCAGGCTCACTGAGCCCATTCGTTTGGCGCATTGCCTGCCGCTTCAGGACGTAGTCCGAGAGGTAAAAGGTGAAAGCTGCTCCAGCAATGCTGCCGACCAAGCCGCCAATATTGATCAGGCCCGAATTTGCACCCCAGCTATATGGAGGCGCGGACACAAACTGTGGGCCCACAGTGGAAACCGTGACAATACCACCCACCAGACCCCCGTAATGCAACATGACCAGCCATACAGCGGGAAATCGAAGGGTTTTCCAAGGCGCCATGAAATGTTGCCATAGACCGCCACGATACAGTCCAACCTTCAGAGAACTCGCAAATGTGTAGGGCTCATATGCCTGTACCGGAATGGACCGGTCTATCTGTTCATGCTCTTCAATATTGGGCTTGTCAAATCCTGTCGGCTTATCTTCCTCTGATTTTCCAGTATCTTGGGTCGTAGCAGCCATGGCAATGGCAGCATCTCGATCAAAAAGCGTTTCTGGGAGGCAGAAGAAGCACGCGAGGAGTGAAACCCCGGATATAATAACGTTGAGCCACTGCGTCCACCGCCATCCCCAGGCATGAGCGATATAGCTCCCGATGGTACCACCGATAATCGGGCCTAGAACTAGGGAGATAGTGTATATAGCCTGCCCACAGATTAGCCATTATAATCTGACGTCCAAGGAAAAGAGTATAGCGGGTGCTTGGAGGATACTCACCATTGCTCTTCCTCTCTGGTGACGAAAATAGATTTCACCTATCACACCTGGACAAATTGTATCCGCAGCTGCACCGGCAATACCCTGGAAGACCCGGGCAGCCAAAAGACTGTTGAAAGAGGCGGCTTTGGCTGTCCATACGGAGCACAGCGTGAGCATCACCAGACTGGCAAGGATAATGGGTCGGCGACCAAACACGTTCGAGAGAGGGACCCACCAGATATTGGCACAGCCAAGCATCAAGACATTGACCTGCCAAGACATTTTGTGAGTAGTTCTCAAGATAGGGGCAAAGGATATAGGTTAACAAACGGCAATCAAGTGGCTGAGGTGTGCCTGGGGCACTGGTGGGTGAAAGTCCGTCGCGAGAAAGGTCAACGCGCTGGACAGGGAGGCGGATGTAACGTTGGCTACGAAACAGTAGACCGAGGCGGAGAGAAGGGCCATAGTCTTCCTCCAGGGACTCCAATTCAATGGATCGGACGGGCAGATTGACGGCGTTGGCGACACACGCAGTTGAGGGCCGAGGGCTGACTCGGATGTTGGTCCTGCCTCATGACCTTGATAAATGAGAATCAGCCTTTAGGCCACAATAGCGAAGTCAGGTGTCTTTAGGAGGAAGACTGTACCATAAAGCTCGACTGTCCCAGGAGGCGTCGCTTGCTGGACGGCGGATTTGGGCAGTGAGAACGCGTAGTGAAAGCCCGACATGTTGTATGCTGGAAAGATTCATGTGAGAAAAGGAAAATAAATAAGAGAAGTCTGGATGGGGCCCTCTTTAAAAAGACCGAGCTAGGTCAGTGAAAGATGATGACCCCGGCCTGACAAGCCGGGTGGAGAGAGGCCCGAGGTACACAGGTGGAGGACATGGGGAGAATTTCCTTATTACTTTTTGGCCCGAAACGAACTGCCGGTGGAGGATGACAGATGCATTCATATTGGGTCAGGTTGTTCTTTTCTATGCTCTCCATACGGCCAGCATCTGCTGCCTTCAATATAATGGGTCACCCCTTTTTACTGGACCCTCTCATCCAAACAATAATTAATTGGACGTCTGATTAACTGTGGAAGAGCTGCACTAAAAGAAAGTACATTAAGCTGTTTGTGATGCCCTGGACCATTGCCCGATGGTGAATTGGGAATTGCACATGTTGGTTAACTCCCATGTTTCTGCCATTAGCCTTCCAGTTATCCCCAAATCGGCTTCGCTGCCGGCTGCCCCAGCCACGAATACGGCAGCCATGTAGTGGTCATCCGTGGCATGAGCGTCTCGATAATGAGGATGCTTCATGAGCCTAGTCATGGCCCGACGGAGAGCAGGCCCGCTGTTGTTTGCTAGCGCGTCTTCTACTGCCTGACGAAAATCTAGAGCCCATTTCTCAGGTGGCATTTCCTGGGCAAAATTGTCACTATGTCGCAACATGGGGCCCCAGACATTGCGATACAGGTTATGCACCGCACCGCCGGTTCCAATGATCAGGTAGTTCTGCTCTCGCAATGGCCGTAGAGCTGTACCAGCACGCATGTGGAAGTGTGGATCATACTGCACGTTGGTGGATATGATGGTTGTAGGTGGGCACCGTTCAGGGAACATGCGAATAAGAATGAGATAGGTATCGTGGATCCATTCCAAGCTCTCGTTTGCGTGCACGTCAAAGCCCTCGGCGGATAGAAGGTTGATACACTTGCGCCCACTGTCAAGATCCGGCACAAGCTCGTAGTCGACGTACTTGGACGGGTGTACATACGCCACGGGAGACTTGGTGGGATGGGGGTTCATCGAAACTTCCAGGCGGTTGCTTCCTGAGCAGCCCCAGTGAGCACCCTGTTCCGGTATCAGTACGTCGTCTCGCTGGGGAGCGGGAAGCATACCATGATGATCACGCCCTTAATTCCATAGGCCAGGGCGTCATCGCCGCATTTCTTCCAGTAGTCGGCGGACTCAGACTCTTCCCCCAGCATCATGGTCGAGCCATGGGAAAAGAAATGCACTGGTGTGAGCGCTGAACAATGAGGTCAGACAGCGAGTTCAGGCAGAATCAGTTGGGACTGTACGTACACATAGCGGATTGATACTATGCCGGCGATGATGATATTCTAGGGTGTGTGGTTAGGATGTAGCTTGTGTGTGGCTTCTTTTCTGACAACTCTCCAGATGTCGTATTACACACCCCCATTATTCGGTAACCGTACCCCCAACATCCCGAATGGGGACATCAACTTATTCGGGACCACATTCCCCCGCCTTTTCAAGTCATGCTATGTACTTATTCTCCCCCGTTTTCAGCTTGACAGGACCATACGATGTCCCCGATTTGATCATCGGGGGCTTCTCCACACGCTCCTCCACACGCTCCTCCCTCCATCCCCGCCAACCTGTTCCAGTATGGAACCTGTTCACAATCCTTCACCCGCATTGACCATCTTGGTCATCATGTCCGCTCCCGTACTTTCATTGTCGGGCCCTCCTGTCCGATGTGCTGGCTAACTTGGTCGCGTCCGTGCAGACACCCAGGAGAAGCCATACCGTTGCTCTGTGTGCAACAAGCGGTTCGGTCGTGTGTCAGGCCCATTCCCTCTGTTTTTAGACTACGCCTGTCAGCAACTGACGTGCGGAGTACACAATGACATATTGTCCCGCCATTCAACTCTCCATGACCCCAGCAGAGACTCGGCCTCCACGAAGCAACGGTGCACCGAGGGTAATAGTGCGCCAACCCACGCGTCGCAGGCCTGCGAGGGCTGTGCCGAGAATCATCTCCGCTGCGATGATGGGATATCAACGGAAAGGGTTCCGCTGTAATCTGCCCACTGGATCTGTGGAGAGTACTCCACCGACTCCGGCGACTCGGCTAGAGGCAAACGCTCCCGGCAATGACGGGAATTCATTGTCGCCATTACAACGGCCACAACAACCACACCAGCCACAGACTGTCGGTGGACCCTGCGCCTCATTGGGCTTTAGCAATCAAATAGGATCCGTGAGTCCGGGCAACCTGTCCCAGGCGGCAGCAGATTAGACGACTGATGTAGGAGCAGACTTGACGGAGGGGTCGAATGCGTTGTTGGGAGCATATTCCGCTGTACTCCCTCCAGACCAGGAGGATTCATTGCGCGATCTCTCCCCGATTACCTGGGCGGGAATGGATGCCTTTGGCCTAGAGAATAATCTCGATCTTAGTATGGTTGACCTTAGTTTCCTCGAGTCCTACAACGCGCGTGTCCCCTTCTAGTACGAAGCAGCCACAATGTCCACTCTTGCACCGTTGGTGGAGGCTGCCGAGAACGAAGCCACCAGGGCAGATTATGCAGCGAGAGAAGACCGGTCCGTGTAGCGCCTCCAATGGCGGTTTGTGCCTGTGCCTCAAGATTATGGCTATGCTGAACACGATAACTTGCTCCTCGGCGGCGAGGCCGGGCCGGATACACCCCTTGAGAGTCTCCGGAATCTGGACATGCGACCTGGTCCTGACAATTGCCTCGACCTGGCATCTCGAGACAGAATCTTGAGCATTGCGCTGAGCCAGATGCCACTGCCCTTTTTACTGAATGCGGCCTCGTTCCCTTCTCCCGAACTGCTGGAGCGTCTCATCCGATATTTTTAACTGTGTCCTTCTCTAGCGCAAGCGCTTGGATCCATAAAGGCACATTCATACCCAAGCAGTCTCGCTCGGAACTCTTGCTTGCCATGGCTGCGGCTGGCGCAGTGCTTACTCCCGATTCTGCGTTGCGGAAGCTCGGGTTTGCAATGCAGGAGGTTGTCCGACATCCACTTCCCGCCGTATTCGAGGCCGACAACACCATTACCCGGGATCTCGAACTGCATCAGACGTTTCTACAATGCCTCGAAATCAGCTTATGGAGTGTCAACTGTCGCAAGATGGAAATCTCCGAGAGTTTCCGCTACCCAGTAATTACTATGCTGCGAGGCCGGGGCCGGATTGATGCCGCCAGATATCCGCTTATCACCGTGCATCCAGTCGACACGGAACCTTGGAGGATCAATGGAGGCACTGGGTCCGAGAGGAGTCTATAAAGCGTTTTGTCTACCACTTATGGCAACACGAAGCACATTGTTCCATGGTGCTCCGGACCAGCCTCCTTATATCCTACGCCGAGCTATCACTTCCTCTTCCGGCTTGTCCCTCTTCCGGCTTGTCCAGCTCTGTTGAACGCTCCTGATGCAAAACGGTGGAAAGAGTTTCTCTGCGCCCAGCCGGCTGGGGGCCAATTCGTCTCACGCCCAGCGCCTCTCACAGTGTGTGTTGAACATGGACCTACTTGAGAACCATCGCCACGTGATAGACATGAGGCTGTCCTGCACCGCCGTGCTGCACGCTCTATGGGGTCTAATCTGGGAGTGCCGACAGATGAGTTTGCTTACTAGCGGTAGCAGTAACAGTAGCAACAACCACAGTAGCACCATACTCGGCCCTTCCGACTCTGATCTGGCGGCTTTCTCATGGCGTCTCGGTACCAGCAGTTCACTGACATGCTAAATTATCTTGGCATCGGGTATAGAACCTTGTATCATTCAACCCTGGCGCTGTGGGCGTATGGTATAGGAGTAGCGGACCTAATTGGCACAGCCACTGCGAAGGTGCCCATTTGGCTTGGCTCTCCTGAAACCGAGCATGTGCAGGAATTTATCTCCTTTGGGCGAGGTCAGCCAATGCTGCATGGGGAAACCCCTGAAGTTTCCGCCGTAGACTTGTGCGATCCAACGACAGTTTTGACCGTGGCCCTCCGGTTGATACACCATAATCATAGCGGCCCTGATGCCCATAAATCCCCTCTGGTGGAGAATCTTGTGCACACTGTTCAGAAGCTATTCGAGGTGACTACATGGTCCCGGCAGATAAACATTGAATAGATACCACTATCACTATGCATATGGATTGCGCGCAAAAAGCAATGACTACTATCTTAGAATGTCACACGCGAGATTTGTGCTTTTCCACCATAGTCCACGCCCAATAGCCCAGAGAACACACCCCCGCGAGGATCGAGATCGAGAACAACCCCAGCCCTGTCAGAATGCCTTGCTCAAAGAACCCTACACCTCCACCCAAGGGCCGCCGAGTTGGGGAGACCAGTTTACTCGACTGCAAGACCAGCATATTCTGCAAGGCTGAGGCTGACTTGGTACGTAGAATATCCGTAACTGACTGCGACAGCTGGGTAGGGCGGATATAATGTGGCCGAGGAACGGAGAAGACCGTGGTGGGGTATCTCACTGAGCGATCCAAGGCCACTTGTTTAGGGGCAGGGGGTCCCACTAGAAGGGGTAGAATTATATCAGCGCTGTAAGTGGCATTTAAACGTTGTTTAATTGCGATCCCCTTACCCAGGACTTCCACAGGGATGTGGTTGACAAACGAGACATGCGCGTTAGTGAACTGCGTCAAATATTTGGCAGACTTCTCGTGAGCGAAAACGTATGCCCCCCGAAGGTTTTCAACCCTAGTAAGCCAGTCAGTTATCGGTCTTGTATATCGCGCTGTTCACTCACATATTTGACAAATCGATGGCATGGTCCAACGAGCGCACAGTGTGCACCAGCAACTGGGCGTCACTAGGCTTATCCGGCAGCGCCTTGGGATCTCTATTTCCCCATTTTTATTAGCAGGAGTCGTGGAGTCTGCGAAGAGTGATAGCTATACAGTCGGTCTGCTTCCACAATTTTGCCCCTTCCCAGGGACGATACGACCCGTATTCCCCGTCTTTCCTCTTGGTGGTCTTTTTCCGCCCGTCTCTCGTCTCCTTGTATTGCACTCGCGCTCGGCGGAAATGACACACTCGCCTGCACCAAGGCTATAAGAAACGGCTCCTTGATGTATTCATTGACAAGGACTATGTCGGGTGCGTAGGGCGACCGGCCACCGAAGCTGAACCGGGCTGCTACGAGTGCTTCAGCTGCGTGATTGATATTTGCTGTGCGATCCACAACAGCCACTACCTTACCGGGTAAGTGATTGTCTTGATGAATCCGCATATGTTGTGGTCCGAGATCCTCGTCCGTTGCTGGAGTCGGGACGAATGCGATAGTACTGCGATCAAGCGACGACTCTAGGAGTTTCTTTATCAACACGGGAAGGGCTTGAGTAGAGATGGGCAGCTTTGTAGATGCGAAGATTAGCGAGGTCTACATTATTGACTGTCGAGAGTGTCGCATACTTCAATAACGATGCAGTTACCAGCAGTAAGCGCGCCAGCGACAGCGACTAGGACCGAGTAGAAGACTGTATAGCTCGTCGGAACAATGTATACAATTCCCACGGGTTCTCGTCGGCTGGCAGCGTCCTCCCCTCTCGCAATGGCATACTCATCCTGGTGTGCGCGGTCGATGTTCAAAGTCTGGTGGTACTCCTTTAAGGTGTCCAGTGTGAGGAGATACTCCACGGCGGCCTCGGGGGCGGCATAATCAGTGTCTGCGCAAATGGCCCCCTGAATGATGTCTGCTTTGTCAAGCAGTGCCTGGTGAAGGGCCTCCAGCTGGGTTCGGCGAGTGAATACGTTGTGCATGCGGCCATCGAGGGCAGCCTCACGAACAGCTCGAAGGGAGGCAGCCATGGCGAATAATTGAACGAATGAGCAGATTAGTTCAAGGTCAAAGATACGAGCCTTAAATCCTCTGATCTCCCTTGACCCCCTGTTCTTGGACGTGGGGTGTGATGTTCCCTCGGGAAGAGGCGGGCCACATTCCCGACGCTTGGGTGCGTCTACATCTCCGTCTCCGTCTGGCCATTTATATCACATTTGCTTTGTAGTTGTTTTTACCTCAGGGACAAAATAGGCCTTTTAACATGTTTTCATCCGCATCAACCTCCACCACCGCTACTGCTACCAGTATTCGCACTTCCCGACTTCGGGTGCGCGGATACCCGGCAGACTACGACGTATACGAGTCCAACGTGGCTGCCTCGAGTTCTCCCTCGCAGCAGGTTGGGACCGAAGCCGCTGCTGGAGAAACTAGAGCCCATAACCCTCCCGGATGGCCAGATGACTATCGCCGTATCCCACCGCACCGGCCGATTAATCGGCATCTCGACCAAAGCCAGCGAAGGGTGTACACAAGTCTTGGAGAGCGAGCATTTTTGACCGTAATGTTTACCGGATTGGAAATGAATGTGGTGAGTGATGCCTGCTTGTGCACACACACCTGAGATTTATGTGCTTGCTGATTGGGACAGATTGCAAACCGCTTGTGGAAGGTCACCGGGCAGCGACTCTCTGAAAATTTGTTTACATACAAGCTTGGCGGCGAGTTTTGAGTGTGTGGCCAATAGTCGAAAGTATATCAGCACATGCAATTTCTTTTCTATTTAGAATATGGTTTCCGACATGCTATATATACATCTCTGTAAATCTAATCTAACTCGCTGTTCACCATCCTTTGGCGGAATGATAGGCAACGAGACATAGTTTTGAAACTGCGGTCCGAAATGGACGTGGTTGAGCCCATGGAACTTCTCCTTCGACCTATTTCAATTGTCCAATCGTCAGCTATTGTTTCGCGTTCGCGGTTGATGGAATACTTACCGACCGATTGGGGAGTCATGCTTAAAGATACCGCATCCCTACATATCGCCCGAGGAGACTTCTAGAGCGATTTTGCCTCCCCGTTCCACCACGATGTTTGTTGGCCAAATATCAAGATCCACGGCGTATATGTCACCCACAATAACTGGCTCCACGTCCGTGCTCGCGTAGTTTCGGTGCGGCAGCCATGCCTCTTCGCAAATATGCCTCGTATAGCTGGGCCGTTCTCACTGAAATCTATTTTAGAACAAACGAGAAGCTCGGTGTAGTTGATATATCTTGTTCGAGCTATTGTGCCAATTATAGTACTGCTGCGGCTTCCATACTTCAAGTAAAGGTACAATCAAGTCTCATGCGACATCGCAATAAATAGAATTTTAATATACATAGTGAGCACAAAGCATTAGTGACCACAATACCAGAACTGGGTTAATCCTGTCAAATTTAGACCCCAAATCGGAATTCTCTAACCTTCTTCTGGTAGTAGAACGATGCCAACAAGCCAGTGGCGCCGAGCGCCAAAGGCACAGGGGCCTTAGCGCCGGTTTTAATAATCCTGGGGATTGCAGAACCAAGAAGAAGTACGCTGTTTCCCAACGCAAGCTCAGTGCCGTAGTCACGGTTCTCTTTAATCAGATACCCTGACCAAATCGTCAGCTCGGGTTATGAACTAGTGCCTGAAATAGCGATGCCTTCGTCACTTACCAGAGTATGCGTACGAGATTCCGAGGCCGACACCCGCGATCAAAGAAGGCGCTGAGCGGGTCTTCAGGTACCCAGCCATACCCCCTACAGGCACTGTTTTGTGTCATTAGTTGGCACGCGCACTCGTTACATGTGCAGGGGCGACTTACGAAGGGCGGCAAGAGTGAATGAAGGGTGTTCAGCCATGATGAGAGATGTTTAAGAGGTGAGTGACGTTGGGGTTCGTGACAGTCTTCGACAAAATTCATTGAAGCATGCAATCCTCCGGGACGTTCCGGGGTCCCCTGGTAAACAGGAGCTAGTCCCAATTGGATATTGGTGTCTTGGCCCCATACTACCCATTGCCCGGACGTCTCCGCTTACTCATCGGGGAGCTCGGCGGTTGATCTATACGCATTATTGTATGGATATGTAGATCGGTTATGGCAGTTGGTCCAAACCTGGATACTGCTTTTTAATCAGCATGCCGAAATATATATACTTGAATGGCATATATCCCCTAGACCTCCCACTACGTGGAATTCTACTCACACTTGTTCTCTCGCCATGTGCGTACTTCCAATATCGTGCTATCAGGGTTTCGGTCGCACACAGCTCGATCAACTCCCGAGCAATATCATCATACCATTAAAAGAGAGGGTTAATGTATCAGTGGGGCAGAATTTTTGGGATACACAGCAGTGCCGACTATCTGAAGCACCTCCGATTCCAGGCGTTGGAGTGATCGACAACCCCGATAGCCATGGACAACTACCTCATATCTTTCTTGTTGACTGAAACAGAGAAAAAGACGCCCTGGACCCGCGGGATTTTATTCCTGCAACGAGAATAAAGGCAACACTGGTTTTATCTGCCCTGGCCTTTGTAGTCAGCGCTTCATCCTCATTGAACCCGCTGTTCTGTCGCAAAGCAGCGTTTCATATGGGGTGAGCGAAGGCGTCGCCTCGCCTTTTACAGCAGTATTTGTCCTGGGATTTGCTGCTGGATCGTTGGTGTTGGGCCCTCTTTCGAAACCTTGGGCTGCAATGCTGTCTATGCAGTTTCCACAGCGCTCTTCATGATCTGGATAATGGGGCCTGGACTGTCACCGAACATTGGAGCCAAGCTGGCATCAGCCTTGGAATTATCTACACAAGACCCTCTGATAGGCTGTATTTCTTACCCCTTTATTTCCCCTGCTTCAAAGTAATAGGCCCGTCACCCCAGATCGACCCTGGTGATTATATATGTATCAGAGAGAAAGGGAAAGGTCTAAGCGCTATGCCCGGAAAGGGGGCGCCTGGGTAACCAGGCATGGAAAAAGGGGCTGTGAGAGAAAGGGAAAAAATAGGAAAATAGAAAAATAGAAAACAATAAAATAAAAAGCTACAAGGAGAACATACAAAACAGGTTAAATCAAAGGATCAGATCTTCGAGATCACAACTGTACTACGGAGTACAACCTCCTTACACGGCATCTACCCCGGATTCAAATAGTGGATACCAAAGCAAATGCATGTCTAACATAGTCTGTCTGCATCGAGCTAACTCGTCATAAAAGGGGTTAGACTAGGTGAGATGAAGATTCGCCTCCGTGCCCCATCAAATAAACAACTGGGGCACCGGGTACAGATGCCATGTCGGATCCACTCTCTAAATGTCAAAACGTGATGTCAGAATGCCAGCAGATACACCTGATAACTCGTCAAGTATATTGTAGGACGGGTATATACCGAACTGTATAGTGTACGTTTGGTGACCTCGCCTCGACGTGCCAGGAGGTGGCGCGGGAACGCCACAATATTCAGAAGGAAAATGGGAAAAAAAAAAAAAAAAGACGGAAAAGAAACGAGTGCGAGACGTGCAATTTCGGTTCCCTTCCGGAAGCAGTTCGAGGAAAAAATAATTCAAAATGATTCGCTCGCGCGGAAATCTCGGATTACGGAGTGGCCATCTACTATACCCGTGGACGTAGTTAGGGACAGAAACTTTTTTTTTTTTCAATGAGCATTGTTGAATGTTAGATTTGCAGGCCCACTGGATCCGACTGTGCCGATTCCATTTTTATATTTTTTAGGCTTTTCCAAGATTGGCTTGGAAGATTCTCGTTTTGATTTTCTTTGGAGTTTGGGAATTTTGACTTTTGACTTTTTTTTTTTGCCACCCGATTCCTTTCGCGGGGGATAAGGCCCTGCGATAACAGGGGTCTCGCTTCTTTTGTTCTAGATGGTTGTGTTATTATTAGTGTAATATGCATACAACGTAAGCCTTCTTATCCGGCGAGGCTTGGAAGACTTGACAAAATCTCAAAATTTTGTATAAAACACGCGATAAGCGATAAGATAAATCAAGCGGTGAAAGAAATTGTCGACATCCCGTGGGTGATATTCGCGTTTAATTGGACGTTCATACAAAGAGAACACGTTAGAGAAAATTACCCAGGTATTAACAAGGTGGGAAAGCTGTTGAATATTAGTTGTACAGGTATAGAAGGCTGAGTTTTGATTTTTATTTCTGTCTGATTTTTGGCTGAGATTATACTCAGCTCTGACCGACATGTCAACTACATACATGTATGTACATATGTAGTCTCGGATCGGACGCGAATCCAGCGGTTAAGCATCCGCAAGCCAACACGGAGGTGCCAAGTCTGGGACTGGACGAATACTAACACCCCGGCAACTCTAAAAATATGCTCCTGGGAGAAAACTCGGGTTTCTTCATTGGATGTCTAATGCTACTGCGCCACTCAGTCATGAGTGGCGAAGGGCGACTCGCGCACCTCTGGCTGGTTCAAAAATGTACTTTGCTTTGTACAACAGGGATAGGAGGGTTGGTACTATAGTATTGGACTAAATTATCCGCGGACAATCACCTAGAGAGTTACTTCGTACGGAGTACGCATATGAGATTTGTAACGGGACTCAAGTGAGATGGAGGTTCAGATGAGAGTTAGTTCACATCTGCCATATCCAGACTATATATAGTTAGTAGTAACTGTCAGTACATGGGCATGCAACAATATATCCATATATACTCTATACAAGCTACTCAGAGATAATCAATTCAATATTGAATATTGAAAAATATAAAATCAATTCAAATCAATTCAAATAAAATCAAATAAAAAAGCCACCTACTAAGCCAAATACAGCCAGGCAGCGGGTTCAACCAATCAAACAAAGGGAATTCGGACGAAAGCAGGACTTAACCCAATAAGAGTGCAGGAACGGAGATACTAAGCCTAATTCAGCACTAGTGCGGGACAATGGGCCTGAAAATTTTTAAAATTTTTTTGATTGCCATTTCATAGGGTTTTGCCGCCCAGGTTATGCCACACGATAAATATCCTCGCCCCCCTTCCCTTTCTTCCCCTCTCCTCCACTCCTGCATCTTTTTTTTCGAGGGTCGGCCTCTTCTTTCTTTTTTCTTGTTTTTCTACTCTGCATAGACAGAATAGAAAAAGTTTCGCTCCAATCTTTGAGCGCTCGCGTCTGAAAATTTGACGCAGTTGAGTCTTTTGCTCAAAAAAATTCTACGATACCCCTCATAGAAAAAAAAAAGGAAGGATTTTTCTTTCTTTACTCTAATAGCCCTTCCTCCTTTCCAACCGCCAAAATTTCTTCCAAAATGCCTGCCGCCAACGTCGCCTCTCCTGCCGTCACTGGCAAGGAGACCGCCCAGTCGGTCGCTGTCCTCGAGGACCTTGTCAAGAACCTCAACTTGTCCAGCAGCGCCGATGAGGCCGCTGCCGCTGCTACCAACCTTGCCACTCTCTTCAGCGGTCCCATCGACGACCAGACTGTTCCTATGAAGGCTACCGAGATCTTCAAGAAGCAGCTGGCCAACAAGAAGGACGCTACCGCCCGTGAGCGTGCCCTCGAGGGTATCCGTGCTATTGCCTCTCACTCCACAATTGCTCCCGGTGTTGAGCCTCACCTTGTGGCTCTCCTTGGCCCCGTCCTTGCCGCTGTCGGTGACAAGATGGTTCCCGTCAAGCAGGCCGCTCAGTCCGCCGCTGTCGCTATCACCCAGGCTGTTACCGGCAACGCCGTCAAGGCCGTCATCACCCCTATCCTTGATTCTCTCGCCAACGCTCAGAAGTGGCCCGAAAAGATGGCTGCTCTCGACTGCCTCAACATCCTCGTCGAGTCTGCCCAGATGCAGCTCGGCTACCAGGTTCCTACTTTGATCCCCGTCATCTCCGAGGCCATGTGGGACACCAAGGCCGAGATCAAGAAGGCTGCCTACTCCACCATGGAGAAGGTCTGCGGTCTGATCGTCAACAAGGATATTGAGCGTTTCATTCCCGAGCTGATCAAGTGTATCGCCAAGCCCCAGAACGTCCCCGAGACCGTTCACTTGCTCGGTGCCACCACTTTCGTCACTGATGTCACTGGCCCTACCCTCGCTATCATGGTTCCCCTGCTTGACCGTGGTCTCGTTGAGCGTGAGACCGCCATCAAGCGTAAGACCGCTGTCATTGTCGACAACATGTGTAAGCTTGTGGAGGACCCCCAGCTTGTCGCTCCCTTCTTGCCTAAGATGTTGCCCGGTTTGAACAAGAACTTCGAGACTCTCGCCGACCCCGAGGCCCGTGAGAAGACTCGCCAGGCTCTTGACACCCTCTCCCGTGTCGGTCACGTCGTTGACGGCAAGATCCCCGAGGTTTCCCGCGCTGGTGACATCTCCACCGTCTCTGCCATCCTCAAGGAGATCCTCGAGGCCAAGCACAAGGACGTCATTGCCAAGTCCGAGGAGGCCATCAACTACGTTGCTGCTATCGCCGCTCAGCTTGTTGACGAGAAGGAGAACGACCACGTCATCTGGACCCAGAACACCATTCCTTACATCACTGCCATCGTTGGCGAGGCTGATGCTAAGGCCGTCGCTGAGGAGCTCCGCAAGAAGGCCTGCCCCGATGCCGCTGCCGCTGATGCCGTTGCCTCTGACGAGGAGGAGGGTGTTGACCTTTGCAACTGCACTTTCTCCCTGGCTTACGGTGCCAAGATTCTGCTGAACCAGACTCACCTGCGCCTCAAGCGTGGTCAGCGTTACGGTCTCCTCGGTCCCAACGGTTCCGGAAAGACCACCCTCATGCGTGCCATTAACAACGAGCAGCTTGAGGGCTTCCCCAAGAAGGATGAGGTCAAGACCGTCTACGTCGAGCACGATCTCGACTCTGCCGATACTGAGCAGACTGTCATTGCCTGGACCCAGAAGAAGCTGGCTGAGGTTGGACAGAACCCTCCCCGTGAGGAGCTCGAGTCCAAGCTGCTCAACGACTTCGGTTTCTCCGAGTTCCAGATCCAGGGTCCCATCACTGCCCTGTCCGGTGGTTGGAAGATGAAGCTCGCTCTCTGCCGTGCTGTCTTCGAGA
Organism: Penicillium flavigenum; assembly: GCA_002072365.1. Taxonomy (NCBI): domain Eukaryota; kingdom Fungi; phylum Ascomycota; class Eurotiomycetes; order Eurotiales; family Aspergillaceae; genus Penicillium; species Penicillium flavigenum. The sequence continues at coordinate 495,600 of MLQL01000007.1, read as the reverse complement.
GCCCTGATATCCTCCTGCTTGACGAGCCTACCAACCACTTGGACGTCAAGAACGTCGCATGGCTCGAGGACTACCTGAAGAACTCTCCTTGCACCTCCATCATGGTGTCTCACGACTCCAAGTTCCTTGACAACGTCATCCAGCACGTGGTTCACTACGAGCGCTTCAAGCTCCGCCGTTACCGCGGTACCCTCTCCGAGTTCGTCAAGCAGCACCCCGCTGCCAAGTCCTACTACGAGCTCGGTGCCTCCGAGATGGAGTTCAAGTTCCCCGAGCCCGGTTTCCTTGAGGGTGTCAAGACCAAGTCCAAGGCCATTTGCCGTGTTACCAACATGTCCTTCCAGTACCCCGGTACCCCCAAGCCCCAGATCCACGGAATTACCTTCCAGGTCTCCCTTGGTTCCCGTATTGCCGTCATCGGTGCCAACGGTGCTGGCAAGTCTACTCTCGTTAACGTCCTGACTGGTGAACTTATCCCCACCTCCGGTGATGTCTACCAGCACGAGAACATCCGTATTGCCTACATCAAGCAGCACGCTTTCGCTCACATCGATAACCACCTGAACTCCACTCCTTCCGAGTACATCCAGTGGCGTTTCCAGACCGGTGAGGACCGTGAGACTATGGACCGTGCCAACAAGATTGTCACCGAGGAGGATGAGAAGGCCATGGACAAGATCTACAAGGTTGAGGGCTCCCTCCGCCGTGTCATTGGCATCCACTCTCGTCGCAAGTTCAAGAACACCTACGAGTACGAGATCTCTTGGTCTCTGGGTGACAACGTCGGCATGAAGTCCGAGAAGTGGACTCCTCTCATGTCCGCTGACAACACCTGGTTGCCCCGTTCCGAGATTATCGTCTCTCACCCCAAGCAGGTCGCTGAGGTTGACCAGAAGGAGGCCCTCGCCTCCGGTCAGTTCCGTCCCCTTGTCCGCAAGGAGATCGAGCAGCACTGCGCCAACTTCGGTCTCGATGCCGAGCTTGTCTCTCACTCTCGCATGCGCGGTCTCTCCGGTGGCCAGCGTGTTAAGGTCGTTCTCGCCGCTTGCTCGTGGCAGCGTCCCCACCTTATCGTCCTTGACGAGCCCACTAACTACCTTGACCGTGACTCCCTCGGTGCCCTCTCCAAGGCTATCAAGTCTTTCGAGGGTGGTGTTGTTATCATTACTCACTCCCGTGAGTTCACTGAGAACCTGACTGACGAAGTCTGGGCCGTCAACGACGGTATGATGACTCCCTCCGGACACAACTGGGTCCAGGGTCAGGGTTCTGGTCCCCGTCTCGACGCCAAGGGTGATGATGATGAGGACAAGTTCGATGCCATGGGTAACAAGATCGTTGTCCAGAAGAAGGTCAAGCTTTCTGGTAAGTCATACAATTACACCTCACTTATACATCGCAATGTTCAATTGCTAACTGTTTCCTTACAGGCTCTGAGCTCCGCAAGAAGAAGAAGGAGCGTGCTGCCCGCCGCAAGCGTGGTGAGGAGGTGTTCTCCGATGAGGACGACATTTAAACGCCCAGTTGGGGTGTTTATTGATGCATATTATGATCGTTTGATGAATTTCATATGCTTTGCTAGGACAAAATACAATTCTCTGTTCAAACATTCGTTATCATCTTTCAAGACTGCTGTAGATTTGTAGTTCAGAGCATAGAGCTATTTGCTCCGATTGGTATAAGTGACTGCGGGACGTAGTCGTGTCTATACTCAATACCCCGATATCCAGGCATGTTGCACTGGTCTGCCCTCGCCTATGGGGTTAACTATGTTCCGTTATAAGCATTGCATGCTTCATTCACTGTTGCCTTGCGCCTGCATCCCAATTAGCTCCTTAACCGTTTAATGTGCATTGTCTGGCAACCGTCCACTCCTATTTGCACAATCTATATCTGTTAGAAGTTTCCTCCCACTGTTCTACTCACACTTATTACGCTTCCATGATTATGATTTTATGCTTCCTATGGAGAAAAGTACACGACAGTTATATTGTGCTTTTGCCCGGGCTATATTTTTATTTGGGTTAAAATGAAAACGAGCCCGACTCCATTAAGAATCAAAAACCGTAAATCAGAGTCGGAGTCATATTCATGGAGTTTCTATCAGGGTACGCCGGCTCATCGATTGGTCTCGGCATGCCGTCTATCCTTCCAGTCATGAGCCAAGTACCCGACGCCAGGCCGAGATGTATCCCGAGTCAAGTGTACCTATGTAAGTGATATAGTTCCATGGACTCTAGTTATGGATATATTAGTACCAGCTTGAATCAGAATGTGATGGGTGTTTTCTACTCTGTGATGTAAATGCTAGCTCTCTAAAAGACATTTATGATCGATTTATATCTCCAACCATGAGGGCCTTGTAACCATGTCAAAAATTCTATCATTTCCTTGCCTGTTCCTAGGAAAGTTATCACACACTATCTATATCTCACACCGTCTAGCCCTTGAGAGCCAAAGCTCCGACCTACTAGGATGCGAGGGGGGGATAGTCCACCCCTGGTCAATCCTAGCTAGAACTACGCAAGAGCCTCCAGAAATTGTGGAAATTCCCTATTGTTGGGGTGTGCTGCCTGGCTGCTGGCCCTCTGCTTGTCAGGAGCTCTTCCTGCCGAAGATATTTTCTAGGCAAATCCTGAGCTCTTTGGCATCAGTCATGCAATCGCCAGGCGGTTTGCGACTGTCTAGAACAGTTTCGCTTCTACAATGTCTCGTTTCCCCAAGGGTTTACAAGAAACAAAACCACCTGTTACCCCATCAAGCCTCGACTGGTCCGACCTTAACATCAACCCTTCTTTGAAGCTCAGCCATGTTATCCACTTGCCGCAGCTTTTTCCGTTTCTGAACCTCCAAGTCCTTGAAGCGCTTCTTGCCTCCATGCTTCAGTTTCGTAATCATATCAGCCGCTTGACCGCGAGTCAAGTCCTCGGGCTTTATATTGCCATCTCGAATGCGAGCTCCGTTCAGCATTTTGATTTGTCCCGGTGTTGCCTGTGCCCGTCGCCAAGGTTTCCAAGAAGCGATGTAATGTTCTTCAAACTTGGTACTGGCAAAGGTATCCGCTGCGCGGACAATGCTCTCCAAGTCCGAACCAGTGGCGATCTTTCGAGGACGTGTGAATTGCGGTGCCTCTGTTGTTGGGTTATTGAATTTCATGACATGATGAGCAGTGAAAATATCATCTGCTTTCTCAATCGTGATCCAGCCAGATATATCAGTAAGCATATATCTGTCATCGCCGACCCGGACCCAATTGTGCGGGCTGAACGACCTGATGTGTCGCTCGGACTGCATGTCACCTAGGAGATCGTATATACTGTCGTAGGTTGTAAATTGGAGTTTCAGGTCGTTGTCTGAGCCATCGTATGGTTCATCAGCCTCAGGAGTGGGTTCCGATTGGCTTCCCTGATCATCATTCTTCTTCATATCTTCCACGCTGGTGTTGTCCAAAACCTCGTCTGGGTCCAAGCCGAACAATGTCGGTGTCGATAGGACTCCGGTCTCTAGCGAAGCTACCATATCGATAACATGGCAGTCTTTTTTCCCGGGAAAGAGTCGAAGACCACGCCCGATCATTTGGATCAGCAGGTTTCGTGATCTGGTCGGTCGAGCTAGGAGCACGCAGTCGATATTTGGGATGTCCGTGCCTTCTGTGAAAAGACCACAGTTTAGCAACACGGGAAATTCTTGGTCCTTAAAAGCTCGTAGCTGTTCCGCACGGACGCCTTTAGGTGTGCTAGCCGTGATATACCTAGCGTCGACGCCATGGTCGCGAAAAGCGGCGGTAAGCCGCCGCGCGTGCTCGATATCGACACAGAATACAAGAGTCGACTTCCGGTTCTCAGCACTTGCCATCCACGCCCGGACTGTGATGTTGTTCGTAGATGTAGTATTAACCGCCTCCGAAAGGGATCCCAGAGCAAAGTCTCCGAAACTATCTTTCTTGACTTTGGACAGATTGGCCCCGGACTTGATAGTTGTAAAGACGGCATTGGCCAACCAGTTTTCACCAATCATATCGACGTAGTCCTTGTGGTAGACAATATGATCAATGGCAGCGCCCAGTTTGAGACCATCGAACCGTGAAAAAGTAGCCGAAACACCCACCAAGACCGGTCCGTTGGCAGATGGCTCGTTCAACCCGAAATGTCCCAGAGCTTCACGGTATGATTTAGCAACTATATGATGAGCCTCATCTACCAACACGAGCTTGAATGCACTCGGATCGAACTTGTACATGCGCCCCCGCGCTAGTGTCTGAACTGACGCGATGATGATGTCCCCTGCCCCCGTCGCAACATTCTTGCCCATCTCTATTTCGACGGTCTTGTCTGGATAGGCCAGGCTGCAGTGTTTCGCGGCTTGTTCGACGAGTTCGCGCCGATGGACGATGATCATGGTCTTGGTGGCTTTCGCATCGCGTGGAGGGATTCGGCTGATAAGCTGTGTGAAAATGACCTGCAAATATCAGTATGATGTTGGATAAAGAGTAGATTCACCCTTACAGTCTTGCCAGCTCCTGTTGCAAGTGAAATTCCTAGGCGTCGATGGCCTTCACCCAGATATTTCAGGACGGATTGAATGCTTTCCTCTTGGTAGTCGCGGAGCACGATGCTCGGAGGAACTGGGGACTCGGTTGAGTTGAAGCGCACATGGCGCAAAGATTTTTGCAACAGAGGACTCTTCACCAAGTATCTCCTCGGGAGTCTCAATCGTGAGACACAGCGTATGAACTCCATGCAGATGTTGTAATGGTCTCATGTCTCTCTGAAGCTCAAAAGCAAGTGCAAACAGTGCAAACATCCTTATCGATAAGCCTGCATCTCATAGTGGATCGCCATAGCTCAACTTTTTTTTCCGTTTCTATAGCTCTTGGTGAAATTGACGTGGCAGAGTTCATTAAGGGCGCAGCTGTGATGTTTTGCTACCGAACGTCCCGTATGCGCTGCAAACCTGCGAGCCTGAACGATGAGCGACTCCGCCTCCGTCTATGAGCCCGACGACGACGCCGAGTCTGATTCCGACTTCCAGCTATCTGAGCCTGGGTCCGACTTCGAGCAACCCCGCTCGTCTATTGAACGCTCTCCAACTCCAAACCAGGGTCTTGACGAATATGATTACCATCGCGACCCAACATTTAATGGGGTCGGACGACAAATCGGTGATGCGCTTATGGCACGCGTCCCGCAAATGCGTGGATCGCTCACATTTCTCCGAGCCTACTCCCACCTTATCGTGCAAAACTCGGAGATTATTGATTATGCCTCGTTGAGGGCAATTGAGAACACATATAAAGTCAGTCAGCATGGCTCGATGGTCTGGACGCCTACGGAGAAGGAAGTGTTCTTCAATGGACTGGACCGGAAGGGCAAGGGCGGCATCAAAGAGCTTGCTGCTGCAATTGGTACGAAGTCGGAACCCGAGGTCATGGAATATATCCGACTTTTGCATAAAGCCTTGGAGGCCCAGTATTCTTCCGACGTGCACCTGGAGCGCATGCCTGTCTTAAGCGATGTCCCAGCGGCGACAGAGGTCAGCCAAGAATGTTGCGGGCTACTCGAGGAATATGCAGATGTTCTATCGTTGAAAGAGTCTCTCCTTGAAGCTCAAACCGGAACAAAGCAACACGGAGATCACTGGATTATAACTAGAGCTCATGCACATGATCTGGAAAACGAGGACGGCAGTGCTCGAGGTGACCTCCGCCTCGCATCTGATTTGCTGAACCTTCCATATTGGGTTCGACTTTCTTATTGTTTGTTCATGAACTTCGGTGGGAAACAAGTGGAGAACAACTGGTGGAACCTCGCCAAGAGACAAGACCTGATCACAGCGTATGGACATACCCCGTCTATGACTGCAGATACTGCTGTGGACTTCTACTCTCTCGCTGTTAGTGTCACTCGACGCTTGGTCCAATCATCCCTCTTTTTCGCAATGTCGAGATTGCGTAGCTCGAATCGCAGTGGAAACGATAGAAAGGGGTATGTGCGAACGCAAGATGTGCGGGCCGCCATCGAAGTGCTCAACATGAAGCACTGCAGACCCAACTTTGTGGATATTGCTCGTCGCAATGAAACAGTCCTAGAAGATATCAACAACCGGAAAGGCTGGGTGCCTACAGTATTCACCTACGAAGAAGCCGAGGAGATCATCGACAAACACGAATGGACCCGGTATCGCAAGGATGGAACCATGTACAATGAGAACGATGAAGAGGACAGTGAAGACCACGACATCACTGACGATGACATCGAAGTGGACAATGACATCGGATCGGATGATGATATGGAAATGGAAGTCAACAAGCCAGAGGCAGAACCTGAGCCAACGCCAGAACCAGAACCAGAACCAGAACCAGAAGAGGAATCAGAGCCCGAATTTGAGTCAGAACCGGAATCAGAACCAGAGGACATTGATGACGACCCTTTGGCCACACGAGAGTCATCCGAACCGACAGCGCCAGTTGCACTGACAGACGAACTGGAAATAGACCCTGAAGAAGAGCAAGCAGACATCGCAGACCAGAACGCCAGCCATCGCGAAGAGGCCAACTTCCTAAAGTTGATGGAACAACCCGTGCCGTCCGTCCTTGGTGAACCTATGAAGGCAGAAGAAGTCGAGGACGAGACCAAGCAACTGCCAGAGCGCAGAATGAGAGAAGATGTTTCTAATTGGCGGGATCGGACCGTCTACCGCAGCGATTGGGAGGAGTACGGGTACGATTTCGCCGATCTGAACGAAGACCTGGAAATGCCTCCGCTGAAAAGGCCCAGATACAACGAACCAGCAGTTCCTCTCTCCACTGCGGTTGTTTCGGGCGAGGACGATGATGAAGACGCAATAGACGGGAACGAGGACGATGAGGATGGATCTCACCAAGGTGAACTTCAACCAGCCACTGGAGAGTCCTGGGTGAAATACTACATGGCAACGTTTGGTCAACCGGGCAATCCAAATGGGCCTGGATGAGAGGCACTACAATCTACTTTGAGTAATGATATAAGATTCCCATCAAGGACATATGATTAAAGAGTAAACACATTGATGAAAAAAGATCCCCAACCCCCTAGTTCAACCCCCTAAGAACAATCCACTTTCTGGAGAGAGGGTGAATCAACAGAAAAGAACTCCAGCAGATAACAGAAAAACAAAAGTTGCGCCTTTTCCAAGCCAGAAAGTTCAGAATATTCATAACTCAGCGAGACGAAAAGCAGTCCCTGTGGGTTCCTCTCTCAGAAGATCCATGGGGATTATCGTACATGTATTGAGGAAGCCTACAGGTCAAGGGTCTTGTAGTCGGCACCAGCTTGAGCGCTCAGAGGCTGGGTGCCAACCCGTATATCTCCGCCAACAGGCTGGAAGCTGTAGTGGTTTCCAATGCCTGTAGTAGCAGCATCAGCCAGCATCTGGTTCGTGTGCTCGTTGGGGCCCTGCAGGCTGACAGTCTGGAGCGCGTCCTGGGCCTCCTTAACACGCTTCTTGAATGTCATCCGGTCCAAGAAGAGTTGCTGGCGCGCCTGCTCCAACTCCCGACGCTCAGCCTCGATAATTTCTTCCATCTCGTTGAATTGCTGCAGCTTGATCTCGAACTTCTGCAGGGTGACGTTGACTGCAGCGGAGACCAGGCGGGTCATTTCACGCTCCTCGTGTGAGGCAAGAGCGCCAGCGCGTGCGGCAGATGCGGCCAGAGCGATGGTGCCAAGGGTCTCCTTAGGCTTGGCGGAAACCTGCTGCTCGGCCTCACGTGCGGGGTCCACGTCCATTGAATCCTCGGCCTTGACTGCATCTTTGCCTTTGCCTTGTCCCTTCTCGAGCTGGCTCCGGAGCTCCTTGCGGATCTCGTCGACAGATCGACCGGCGGCGGCGGCAGCCACTGCAGGCTCCGCCATCTGGGCCAGGAATGCCACGACAGAAAGAACGGGGTTTTCAGACTGGCTGATGGGATCACGTCCGCTGCCAGACCGGATCTCAGGGACATCTTCAACATATTTGTCTTCGATCTCGAGCTGTAAGAACTTCATGACACACTCTTCCCGAGATCGTGTGCCAACGTGGCTCGCAATTTGTTCCCAGTTTTCATCGAAGTTCTCCAGGCCTTCCAGCAACAAAATCACTTCCGAGTCCGACCACGCAGTGCCTTTGTCGGTCAAGTGAGAGTAACCCTTGTCCTCGAGCTTAACAAAGTCCGAGGCATTGTGGCTAGAAGGCATTCGCCCTTGAAGGAAGCAATTCGGGCACAGATCATACTTGGTGTCTGGCGTAGCGGCGTTGGCTGACGTCGTAGCCGATTTGGCGTAGTGGAATCGAAGTTTGGTGCAATCAATGCCGCAAGAGAAGCAGTGTGCCTTCTTCTTGGATTCTTGAGCAATGTCCAAGCCGTTCGTTCCGTCGCCGTTGGTCTGTTTGTCTTTATCTTCGGCGGAGGTGATATCCTTGCCTTTTTCGTCATAAATGGTGCGGCGTAGTTCGAGGTTAAGATCGTCTTTAGATGGAGGGATGGAAGAGGTGGCACGCTGCGTGGCTGGGTGAACCTTGCCGGACGTGACGCCGTGATTTGGTCCAGGCTGGAATGGCTGCAGGCCCCGTGGAGTATCTGCGATAACTCGGAAGTGGCCGGTGAATGGCGGCCCAATATTGGACGGCCGTGTCTGAGGGTCAACCTGCAGAGGTGTTAGCTAAGGTGTGTTTGAATGGGAATAACAAGGCCACCCACCTGATAGTTAATCAAGCCCCACTGCTCTAGGAATGAGTGAACACGCATAATAGCACAGACGTCACCCGCAAGGTTGCGACGGCAAGCAGTAACGGTCAAATACTCGATGGGGTTCAATCGATAGGTATTGATCATGAAGTCTCGGTAATCTTTGTATGTGGCAGGTGTCTTGCTGCGGTTGCGGCCATTAAAGAACTCGGCGAGAGCCTTCTTCTCGATTGGGTTGATGGTGTTCATATCAAACCATGTCGCATAGCTGGGGAGGATGATGGCGTGTGTTTGGGTGACGAGTTGTTCGCGCGCGGCGGCTTCGAGAGACGACTTGGATGGCGCGGGTTGTTCTTCACCCACAGCGTCCTCAAGCCCGTCCGCTCCCTCCACTTGCGGATGCGACTCGCCCACAGCATCCTCCAAACCTTCGGCGTCGGGCTTGGCGTCGGTCTCAGTACCACCCATCTCTTCGTCTTCCGGTTCAACTCCGCCGTTCCGAGGTTTGGGAGACGCAGGAGCGTCCATCGGGTTGTCTGATCCAGGTGTGTTCTCAATCTTCTTCACGGGCGAATCCTGGCGCGATGGCGCTCCTGTCCACAAATTTAGCACGCGGTGCAACATCAAAGCCATTTGAGAGTAGACATACCTGAGGCTTCACGAGCTGCATCAGCTGCGCCATCCAGGCCAGTCACAGACTGGACATTCTCGTGGGCCGCACCCGGGTTGATGGGAGTGTCATCCATGATGGATCAAAGCAAGCAGCTCTCGCGGTCGGCAGAATGTTACCTCCTTTCCCGCGTATTAGTCTGTCTGCTGTGTAAAGCGCAATAGTAGTATGAAATAAAACAAGGAAAAGCCAGCAATGGCGTAAATCAAGGCCACGGGAGATGGAAGAGAAGGCCTAAAGTGATGATTGGACGGGTTGCTGGTGGGCACTTGGGGGAGGTTGGTCGCGACACGCAAAACTCACGGGCGAGTGCCAAGAACCGAATCGCCACTAACCGCATTGGGACTTGGGACCTTTCCCGTCGTCATGTGATATGTGATTCAAATCTAAATTATGAGAACTATATCAAGTTTCAATATATGTTTCAATATTCGGTCGTTGTCACTGTTATTAATTTGAGATTTCGTCAGTATAGCCCTACTGGGCTATATCACAGTGTTAGACTCCGAAAACTTTTACTAAAAGCTGGGGAAACTATGGAAATCCTAATGGCTTTATATACGATATGCAGGGAGCCATCAACGATAGGTAGAAGATATTTCCCCATACTAAGCAAACTTTAATACTACAAAAAATAAAGCAATCTATTTTTCTGTGTTCATATTCACCCTCATATGTGCATCAAGCAAGGCAATGATAGCCTGAGGTTCCTATATTGTCTCCTTGGCTAGTGCCTGATATTCTAACTGGTTTCAAGCAATTCAAGTTGTTCTCAACCTGATTCAAGTCAAGCACCTTAGTTACTTGAACATACTGACATACTTAGCGAAGATGAGCTCAACCTTGGATTCTCCACAGTAACGTGTAGGAAGATGCTTAAAGTACGTACCCAAAGAAACCTTGAATTCGACCTGATAAATTTAACGAAAAAACTTCTTTGATATGAATGCTGACGAAATATTTTTATTTTCAATACCCTTATAGTCATATGTAACAAAAGCAAAAACAACATATAGATACATACCATTGCGAGTGATAACATAGAGTGGTTACTTCGCTTGCTTCTTCTTATCAGGCAGCTCAGACTCATCCTCGGACTCATCGTCTCTACCTCTCTTGGTCCCAGGAACAGGAGATTCGATCGGGCCGGCGGGAGTAGCAGGAGCGCGAACGGGAGCATATGGCAATGTGCTTGCAGCAGCAGCAAGTATATCGAGAGGTTCAGTGGGAGAAACCACAGGACTAGGCTCGGCTGAGCTTGCAACTTCTGCAAGTATATCTAGGGGGGTAGCAGGATTAGCAGTAGCAGTAGGCGCAAGTACTTGGTTTGCTGCATCTGCAAACACTTCCAGGTTAGCACCGGCAGTAACCACTCTCGTGGCAGCAGCACCAGCAACTATATCCCTCAAAACAGGACCAAGACGAGCACGAGGACGAGGACGAGGACGAGCAGGAGCAGGAGCAGCGGCAGCCGCAGGGGCAGGTGGAGCGGCGGCAGTGCCAGGGGTAGGTACCCTCCAGGCGGGGTCGGTGAATCGGTAAAACCTAAGAATATCGTATAGGATTTCACCAAGGACTGCCTCAGACTCTATCGATTGAACGCCTGACGGTAGCTCTCGCACCCTAGCTATGGCCTGTTCTCGAAACTGGTTACTGGCAGCTTTTGTCGAAAACTGATTTTGCCAGGTATGACCTGGCTCAGCAAGCCAAGCAGTTAGCAAAGGATCGTAGACACTTCGGATAACATCGAGGACTTGCTGACGGTCAAGCGCATTCCGTGGATTGTCAACGTTATCAAGACGAAGCGACATCCAGAGTCTCCTAAGATTCACTTCAGATGCCTTCATACCAGATTTCACTTTCAAGTTAGTTCGAGGCATGTTGGAATTGTTATTGACAAATGATGTGTGTTGAACGAGATGGTAAACTTGTAGGATTATTCGGTTGTTTGAGTATTGGTGTTGATTGCTGGAAGGCTGTTGAATGAATATCGAGGGTTTGATGGGCTTCGTCGACAGTTAAATACTTCAAACCCTCTTTATTCACTCGGATCAATGTGAATGTCTATGATACTGTTCTTTATCTTGTTTAGAACAAACAAATGCACAAAAAATACAATACTTGACAAGCTCTTCATTACCGAAAGCTAATATAGACCTATTGTTTCTTTCAGCGTGGACATAGCAGCATTGTCTTTCCTCCGAAGTCAAAATTAAGAAAAAGAAGGGGCCTATAGGACTTCAAACAACCCAATTTTGACCGACCCAATAATAGAAATGAATGAATGAAAACGGTTTAGACCAATCACAAGACGCAATAGACTTAGCATTTTCTATCATTAGAACCTTGAAAGTGAAAGAGGTGGAAGACAAAGGGCATTCCGAGGCTGCCTACTAATACTACTCGGCCTCGCTCCGGTCTCGCACTCCACGGAGCATCATGCCATCAAAGGAAGATATATTTCTTTAAGAAATAGCCTTAGTATCAAACGGGCAGATTCTTCTCACTTTGTTGTTGATACGACTATGGAACTTCATTGTATGTGGAGGTCACATCTTTATGCGCGATGTACTAGAGATCATTCCTATCCTTTCTGCGTTCCATTAGAAGCGTGGAGATAATGGCTTTGTTTTCCTCTTTTAGTATCTCGGGGAAGGTTGCCTGGTTGGACCTAGGGAATCTCGGGGCCGACTCCGAATTTTCGGCCAATGAGATATCGCCGATTGATGAGCACCCGTTGCGAGACCGAGCCGGGTTGTTATCCGACCGATTTCTTAGCCCAAAATGTCCGAGGTCGGAATGCGCCCAATCCCAAATGTTTCCGATCACGCTGACGAACTGTCGAGGTGATAAATCTATGCACTGATCCTTGTTATAGATTAGAAACTACAATGTTGAAATGGGGGATATCGACTATAAATTTTCCTCGCTCCTTCGAGGAGTGAGGTCTTCCTTTCATCAATCATCTGCCCTTCTCCCCGCTTATGTTGGTACTTGAGTTGATTCCAGCGAACTTCAACGAGTGAAATTCAATATGCAGTCGATTTTGCAGTATCGTCGTCTCCGCCGAGAGGTGGAGGAGGACTTGGCACACGCCAAAACTTCCAGCTTGCGTTCTAACGTCTCGCCAGCCTTGCTCGAGGCAAATGCGGATGGTTATATGCGCCCAGAAGCAGAAGGGGAAAAAGAGCCAGTTCTGTCAACTGATATGCTTCTCGTGCCTGGTGTTACGGTTTCACACCCAAACGGAGTCAACAGCGATGTTGTCTTTCTTGGTGGTCGGTTGGGGAGACAACGATCCGAGCAATCCGCTCAATTGGTCATTACTGAAGAAATGAATGGCCATGTTCATGTGCGCTCTGATCGCCATTGCAATGACAGTTCCATCATCCATCGAGGGTGCGACACAAGATGCTTTTGACGCTTGCTTTGGTGTGAACAGTATGGCGGGATCAATGACGACTGGTATGTTAATTCATCTCCTTTTTATTTACAATTTCCCATTATTCTGCTTTGGCTTCGAAGATCAGGTCCAATATGTACTCACTGATGTTGTGAGCACAGGTATCTTCCTCGTCGGTATTGGCGTGGGCTCGCTATTCTCTGGTCCTTTCTCAGAGACCTTCGGCCGCAACGCTGTTTATTTCGTTACTCTGGTCCTGGCCATTGTATTCACTTTGGGAAAGGCTTTGGCCCTAAACTACGGCGCTGATCTCGCATTCCGCTTCATTTGCGCTCTGTTTGCAGCCGCGCCTATGACGGTCGCTGGTGGAACTGTCGGTGACATTTGGCAACCGTTACAGATCCCCTTCGGCCTACCCATGCTCACTATGGCCGCTTACATGGGACCCATCCTAGGTCCTGTAATAGGGGCCTACACACCAAAGATTGGGTTTGTCCGGGCCGACTGGATCTCTATCATCATCGCTGGCGTTGTATTGATAGTCATGATCCTCGGCCAGCCGGAGAAGTTCAGCCCTATCCTACTGGAATGGCGTGCCAAGCACCTGCGTGATCTAACGGGCGACGACCGCTATCGTGCTGAACATTCCGCTGTCATTAGCTCGTTTAGCAATCGGCTGCTGACGGATGTGTACCGACCTTTCGTCATGATTTCGACTGAACCTCTTATCCAGATTTTCAGCTTTTATCTTGTCTTGCTTTACTTTGTGCTCTTTACTTTCCTCAATGGTTATCCCTTTATATTTGCTAACGTGTACGGGATTTCCACGAGCTTGACTTTTGTCATCTTTGCTGCTATGGTTCCCGCTGTTCTCGTCGCTCTGTTTTTGATTCCTTTGCTTTATAGTCTTACAAAAAAGGCTGCTAAGAAAGCTGATGTTAAAGGCAAAGTCCTGCAGCCGGAGGTGTCTCTCTGGTGGGCTATGGCGGGAGCTTCTGTTTTAATGCCTGTCTCACTCTTCTGGATGGCTTGGACCTGCTACGTAAGTGTTCGTTCTATCTTACTCTCCCTACATCTGCTAATACTGTTTTACTTTCTAGTCCTCTATCAGTATCTGGTCGCCGATCGTGGCCTCCGGTATCTTCGGCTACTCTCTTGTCTGCATCTTCACTACAACCTATATGTGCACCATCTTTGTGTACTTGAAGTTTGCAGCCTCGGCTCTGGGATTTATGACATTTTCACGGTACGTCGTCTCCGGTGCCCTGAGCCCGGCCTCGGTCAAAATGTATGAGAACATTGGCGCCCACTGGTCGTTGACAATCGTTGGTATCGTCGGAACTATCATGGCGCCCGTACCCTTTGTGCTGTATAAGTATGGCCACAAGGTCCGTGCAATGAGCAAGAATGTCCAGAACAAGGTTTAAAAGGATCCTCGCCAACTACGTGAATTGCACAGACATAGGGCTTGTTCTTTTCTTCTGGCGGTGTTCCGTTTACAAATAAAGTGTACATTTTGTCAATGGTCAAGCTATGGCATGATGATTCGGTATATATACAACATATCAGTTAATGCTAATTTATAAGAGGCTCTCTCAATGATCCAGTCACACTCATGATAACGTACTGACCTAGATCACAAGCAATCAACCACCCTAGCAATGAAGTGGTACAGTACTTGATTTTAAAACCGGATTTTATATTATGACCCTAGCAAACAGAGAATGGTATATTGACACGCTCAGCTTGTTGTCAGAGAGAGCTACATTGAATGCAACCTGTCATCGACTGACGGCCACCCCATAACTAGACTTTTATACTGATTACGTCATATTGACATAAGGGCCGTTATCATGTACCTACATCTATATAACCTGCCTGATCAGCCCTATTTAGCAGAGCGTATCAAAAGATTCCTTTCTTCTAATTCTGCATATTAAAAGAGATAACACTCGCATTCTTGGTAAACCGGATATTTCCGAGGTCGGCAGCATGACGCAAATTCCAGTCCACAACAAGTGAGTTCAGACCCTTTCCCCCATTCGTTAATGTTTACTTCTTTCAATAGACCCAATCCACTAACTAATTATATTTCTGTAGAGACGATGACGGAAATAAGAACAATAGCAACTGCCACAATTGCAAAGGTGAGCCCACATTCTGCAAACAGGTTAGCAGTACTAAATACTACTTCGCAGGGTGCAACGATGTATGCTTCTACACTATCTAGATCATTCTACCTCCACACTACCAATCTACCTTCATAACCTTTCTGAGACATACTTATAAATAACTCTAGTGCTCCAATTGCGATGACTGTGTCGACTGTTCATTCTGCAGCAACTGCACGAGCTGTGAAAAATGCAAGCAATGTTCGAACATGACAAGTTGTAGCGAATGCCAGAATTGCTCCAATATGGAGAACTGCGTCAATTGCCATAATTGCTCCAACATGACAAACTGCACTAATTGCGAAAATTGCTCCAACTTGAAGGTCGGTACATGACGTGGAGTATAATTGAACAAAAATAGCTGACTGCCTTTGAACGGTTAGGACCGGGACGGTGCTGTTAATGAGTCGGGGTAGATAAGCGAAGGCAAGCAATGAAGCCTCGAAGTGGGGAACACTCGTATATGGTTGCTATATAGGTTCTTGCCTCTAGCGCTAGTGCTCTTATCTAGCTTTCTCCCTTCTACTTCTTCTACTTCTTCTTAGTTGCGTTTCGCTTTCCCAGATAGATCCGCGGACTATAGTTTTTATCTCATCAATTGATTTGATCTCATCGGAATTCTACAGATTTTCGCCTACCCCGCCATGTCTCACCACCGAAAGAAGACCTATCAGTCAGCGGAGGTTACACTTAACTACAACTATTCTTAGAACGATCTCATATATCTAGTCCCTGCAGATCAGTCCTGAGGTGGCATTTTACAACACTGTAATTGGTATAAAGAAGGCCTGAAGTCGCTGCCTAGAGTATATTTTAGGAAAATCCTCTAGGTTAAGTGGGGCAACTGTCGCTTAAATATATACCCGGCCATTGACACAAGACCCTACCCCCGTAGTGGGTATAAATCAAAACGTGGGTTCGTCTCTGTTTGAAACATCAGGACCCTCGGGCCCCCTCCTAGCAAGTTCCTAGAGAGGAATATAGTGGAGACAAGTCGTGATATGCACATTGCATACATCTCCGGTGTTCATAGAGCTAGCTTCAATGTTTGCTTCATTGTTTTTAACCCATATTCACCAAATCTTAATGTAGAATAAAGAAGTTAAAGGGAGCACTTAGTACGTTAAGACCATCACGTTGACTTAGCGGGATGATCTGAAGGTAACACGATAGGGTCGGGTACACCCGAAGACAAAATCAATGGGGGCGGAATTATCAATGGGGGCGGAATTTTCTATGGCCACGATATTTATATGACTAGCGTTACGTAAAGATGTAATAATTGTAGTGCTGGGAACTTCCTAAAAGCGTTTTAGGGAAATGGTCACATCAAGGGTTTTCCAATATATGATTGGCTGTTTTGTAAAAGCTTGCCTACCGCTGATATTGGACCTTTTAGCCTGTACGGATGTATTACCTTTGACTTCATTCTACAACATGGACCATCGTGTAACTCATGTAGATCAACACTTACATTGCCAATCGGTGAGTACTTTAATTCGAATGGACTTCTTGGCGGGCTTCTTTTCCATTTTAGGTTGGATCTCGGGACGGAAGTAGCGCGTGGGAACCCACAGGGTCTACTCCGTACAAGAACAGGCTACACTTTGTCCAAACACCGCTGTTTCACCATGATCATCGATTTTATGCTTTTCTTATATGGATACCTAAGGTGGGTTCTAACGTTGCTCTTTTCCCGTGTCTTCTATTGGTCGAGAGATGTTTTCGAAGATTTCAATGAGGAACTTCTACAACACCGCGGAAAATATGCAGAATTGAAGTCACTCACTTCTCATCGCAAAAGTTTTCATCTATGGTTCTGAGAGGTTCCAGCAATTGTGCTTTGACAAGGGGTCCAGGTTGTGTATTTAGTAATTGCGTTTGCTAAAGGCTGTTGTCATAGGCCATTGAGCAGCCGCCAAGGGCTGTGTCCTTCCTTCCTGGTGGACCTCACGCTAGTCTGCCTTGCACTTACAGCCCCATAGTATCCTGTAAAAGTACTATCTTTTCAACACTAGACGGGAATCCACTAATACAAAAGAGTAATATACGTTTGTGATGAAGAGGCAAAAGGGAAAAAAGGCACGCAACTGACTGAAGCACATGATAATGGAAGACGAAGAATGTATCTGAAAATTCAGATCCTGCATAAACAGGCGGAGAGAGTCGGGGTCTTAGGCCGTCAATGGGTGGTTATCCATGATCTATCTCTCTATGCTGTCCCTTCTGTAGGCACTGCGGGGACTTGATATTTGTAGATATTTTGTCTTCGTAGTCGGTGAATAAAGCATATAAGCACTTTGTGGTTCCCTCGTGACACTCAAGTCAGCAGAGGCAGATGTAACCGAGTAGTGGACCTTCGAAGTCCCATACGAGTGCTCGTGTCATGAATCCGGTCTAGGGCAGCTGGACCTTTGGAGAATTATCTTGCTAGCACATGCTAGGTAGGCAGCAGTGTTCGAATTACAGGGAGTTCTAATATATCATCACAATCCTGTCGATCGCGGAGACACGGAGCGGGACAGCGTGCCGAACATTGTCGGTTGCTACGCCAAGAGGACTGTCTCATTTGGTATTGCTATGAGTTTACGACTTATGTTCTGGTATTATACATCCTGCTTGCATGTTAACGAGAGCTGCAGTTAGATATCTGATCAGAGTTTCTAATCAAATGGTCGTCACGCAATGAAATTATATGAAGTGCGTAGGATATTGCTCCAAGTGCTCTTAGAAGGACCATTATCCAGGAACGTTCTAGTGACCCTGCTAGGCCATCAAGAGAAAATATTAGCACATACAGCGCATACAGTAATGTTTCGTAAATCTATCCACACGCTCCTTATTCTATGACGGACCACAATGCTATTATTCCTTTTTTTTGGACAGACGAGTAGTCTCTTACCAGACCCTACTCGTTGCTCATTCAGAGTCTGTCTTTCGCCTCATTGACGGTTCTTCCTGCTTCATGTGTTTGGCGCTGGAATCGTGCGTGCTATATCACTCCACAAGCTATAATGGTCCTTATTTCAGGGAAACGGTGGACAAGATTCATCGCTGTCGGGATTCTGTCCCTCGTTCTCATCTTCAGCATTCACCTGCTCGACTTCGCAACCCCCTTTTCCAATCCCGACGACCTGTCTGCTTCGATGGACGTAATCACCGCGTGCGCTACATCAGACTCTGAACACCCCAACGACTCTCATTCTGCTGTCCCACAAATCCCTAACGTTGTTCATCAAATATGGAAAACAACCGACCTCCGAACCTACTCTACACAAATGACCGCATCGCACGACCGTTGGAAGCAAACCCTCGAACCGCTGAACTTCAAAATCAAACTCTGGACAGACGACGACGTCCTCCACCTCATCAACGGAAGCTACCCCTGGCTTCTATCGACGTATGAAGGGTATCCCCAAAACATACAACGAGCCGACATGGCCAGACTGCTCGTCATCCACGCAGAGGGAGGGATCTACGCCGACCTCGACGTCTACCCGACCTCGGCTACTCAAATTCAATGCCTCCAAAGTCTCAGCCTCGAGGCCATATTCGCCCCAGTGTCGGGCACCCTCGGGCTGAGCAACCATTTCTTCATGGCCGAGCCTAGATCCCCATTCCTTCTGTGGGCGCTATATGAGGGCAAGCGCCGCGGCGGTGCCACGTCTCGATTCATCCCCATACCGTATCTACGAGTCTTTTGGTCCACGGGGCCTACGATGGTGACGGCGGCATTTCGAAAGTATGCCTGGCTATACGGTACCCTGCAAAACAACTTGGGCTTGTTAGATGATGGATATTCAACAGCGGTGATACAACATAAGGCCGGCAGGTCGTGGCATGGATCGGACGGGAAGGCTCTTAATTATATAGCGGACCATGTAAGGATGGATAGTTTGGTAGTGGTCGTTGCTTTCTTTTCTATTATTTTGGGAGTCGCCTATTTCGTAAGAAGACGTTATTTTTGAATTACAACCATGGGATCTTTCACGTACACGGACATATTGCATTGGGTGACAGTGTAGAACCATGTCGGAAATTTAGTGGACCTGCACGTGGCTGCTTAGGTAGCTCTAGGGAAGGAGCTGCAGGAGAGGTCTCTGGAGAGGAAGTCTGTGTTGCATCGCATGCGAAGCCAATGGAGAGGAAAAAGAGAAGGAGAAAGGGGAGGGAGTGTGTGCGTATGTGTCTATAGCTGGCCTAAACAGTTGCAGTCGCCGATGATGCCTAGTCCCTCAGGCACGCGACAGTATTTCCCCGAGAATCGCTTTGGAAATCGGAGTTGGACGCCTGCCATAAAATTGTATAATACGCTTTATCGCCGCGTCCTTCAAATTGTCATTTTCAAAGTTCTTGAAGAGTTTGATACTACTGTTACAAGAATAGTCCGCCGCTTATGCAGCCTCTATGCTTGAAGGCGTTAACAATGTGATCTATTTGGGCCACGATGAGGTTATATACATTATATGTAGAGCGCCCCGAAGCCTTTTTGAGTGTTCTTTTTAGATCCACACGAAGGCTGTGAAAAGCGTAAAGCGTACATATTTTCCTACATATAACCAGAGATACGGCGATTTATGGCAGGACCGAGCTCGTTTCAGCAAAATTTTACCCTCTCTGAGACCGAGTCAAGTTGGAAGCTACAAAATATCACAAAACATTCCACAGTGAGGATTGGCTGGTGTTCACCTACCCAACTACTAACTCCCAAACCCCATCTTACTCCCAGACCACCCATTGTACAATGGAGTCCATTCCCTCCCTCCCTGCAACTCTAAACCCCGCCTTGAGCGGCCGCGACGCTATCGCAGACGCACTCCACCGCTGCGTCCTCGGGCTCGACACGAACGACATGGCCCTCTTCGACTCTTCATTCACCCCCACCGCTACGTTCTCCATCAACGGAAAGGTCTCCTCAGGCCTACCCGCAATTCATACCAACTGCTTCGGTATTATCAAAAAGTTGGACACCACACACTTCGTCACCAACATTCGTATCAACATCGCTGATAGTGGCGTTCAAGCTGCGGCGACGGCATCGGCGATCGCACAGCACTACCCCGGTGGAAAGGGAAATGAGGCTAACGCGCCGCATCTGCTGGCGGGAGCGCAGTACTATGCTGATTTTGTGAAGGATGAGGGGAGTGGATTGTGGAAGATTGAGACCTTTAAGGCGCTGACGCCTTGGTCGGAGGGTGATTGGGGTGTGATTACCGTGAATGAAGAATAGAGGGGTATGGACATGCGGAGAAGCTTTTTGTTAAACTAAGAGATGTATCTCATCCGGCTATCGGAAGCCAGTTATAAGGGTTTCTGGGTGTTGGAATCATTCCTATATTGTTTCTAAGAATGGCATACCTATATAGAGCGGAGACATGTAGTACTGTAGTCGAGCATCAATACATTATTTCATTTCCCTTCTTAATGAAGATGTCGGAACACCACTCGGTGCTGGGTTGGCAGAATCCAGCATGGAACAATGAGACTTCCATTCCATAGCCACGTTCATCCCTAACACAAACGATTATAGGATACATTAACCATGCAGAAGCCGTTCATGGCTGCCTCTACTGGTCTGGCATAACCTCACTGTGTAATGAGCAAAGGTTCGTGGAGCGTGTCTTTGATAACATTGTCTCTCCTCTGCTGAAGGACTTGGTAAATTCCGAGGGTCTGACATGAGAATTGGAAGTTATTCTATGAACGAGAAGCCAAGTGATAGGACAAATGTGCTGGCATTCCATATCATTCAGCGGTCTTAGATATCGAATGAAGACTTCGTTGTGGGCGTCTTTATGACCTTTCACGCTCTCAAGTGTGGTGGACCCCGGGATCAACAATGTTCCCAACACTGTTGGTTGCATCGTCGCACTGATATACACGCATATACATGCCTACCGCAACTATCCCATACACCGGCGTTGGGTTGACATGCCGGGTGCGGTGGGTTGCAGAAAGATATTGATCGAGTTGTTGCATACCTTCGTCCCGGGTCGAGGTTCGCGTTTCCAGACCAGTCCTCTTGCATTGCACGACCAGAAAGTGTTGGCTCGCTGTTGTGCAGACGGATACTGGTACGTATGCAAATCTGAAAACCCCTTCTGCCCCGCCTGGCTGGTATGATGGTCTTGGGGGCGTGTAACATAGCCCTGTGATAACCGCTCGAAGATTTGGCAGTCTGCCCATCAATGCTAAGCTCGATGTAGGGGGATCGTATGATTTGTTTTGCAAGGACGCGGGTTTTGGCCATGCTCTCGACTGTCCATACCAAAGTTCGAGTCAGTATAGGTTGCTTACTGTCACGCATGGGACTGTTGTTTACTGTCACGCGTGGGAATATTGCGGCGGATGCAACAATCTGGCCTTCGAGCACATGATCATTCCCAAATTTACTACCAATGGGAACCCCATCAACACTGTTAATCATGACATTCCGAAGAATCCCTTGTCCTCATCCCAGACATTTTTTAAAGCTGGTAAGAACAATTTCGAGCGAGGAATGGGAACGCTTCTCATTCGCGAAGAGGTTGCACAGGCCACCCAGGTGGCCTACACGAGATACTACTGTTAGTACTTCAAATAACGTGGCCGATGTTATCAATGGCGTTTAGCCCTTAGGCATATAACACTGTTTGTCCAGTTAGGCA
The DNA here is from genome assembly GCA_002072365.1 of Penicillium flavigenum. Classification (NCBI taxonomy): domain Eukaryota; kingdom Fungi; phylum Ascomycota; class Eurotiomycetes; order Eurotiales; family Aspergillaceae; genus Penicillium; species Penicillium flavigenum. Next base: position 474,005 of record MLQL01000007.1, on the reverse strand, counting down.
TCGATTAACAATAATGGGATGGAATACTGACTTGTAGTGGAAAGCATACGTACTTTTCGTTCTTCGTGCGGATTGCCATACAGGTAGGGCCCATATTTCGGAGTCAACTCCCTTGATATCGCCACTTATTCAATTGGGCCACATCGGTTTCATCTCCAGTGGTCCTGTACCGCATGTCTAGGCGCGCTAGCTTTGTAGCGCAACTCAAGACACTTAATGAGCGAAGAGGTTTCACGCCTGAGGCGTTGAATTTGACAGCCTGCCCTGCTACCTCAGTGGTGTCGGCATTGTAACTCAAATCCTAGTCTCCAGCACGTACTTCCTAATATCCGTGTTAGTTAGTACTCGCCAACAATTTTTCAGTGGGTGCAGGTACACTTACTCTGCTAGTAACTTGTGCTGGACTTGATATTCGAATTTTTCCACGTTCTTTTGTGGAACGACTGCTGTCAACCATGCTTGCTGCATTCCTAGGCCTTTCAATATATAACTAAAGACATAGGAATCGAAAATGAACCATCCAGGTTTCTCTGTCTGCGGCCTCAATTGTAGGATGTGTTGCAGCAAGGATGACGGTGTTGTCGTAGACACGAGGTGGGCCCGTTCTAGGGCTTCACTCGAAAGAATACGACAGCACAGCTCGGTGGAAGTTTTTACCCATTCACAGAGCTGGCAAAATTATCCCTCGGTGATTGTGACCTCGGAACGAAAACTGGCCATCCGCTCTCGGCGAGTTGGGCCAGGGTCTTGAGGGCGAGCTTCGGTGGCAGAGGCGACACGAGGTCTTGTTTGCTTGAGGGTGTTGGCGAAACAAACATAGGCGGTATATGGGGCTTCTTTGGCTATCGTTTCTGGCCTCCCTTAAGTAGAGGTTCTTCTTTGGGTAGAGTTGACACGATATTTGCTGTAGGACGAGGCGAAATTGAAAGTAAATTGGGGTGGAACTGAGAGTGCAGTGGAATCAAAGATTATCCCTTTGATGCGAGCTCATAACCGCAGGGGTCTCACTACAACGGTGACTCGTATGAAGGAGCAACCTTGGAATGTATGTGGATTCTTATCAAAAGGACAGACAGGGAGGAGAAGGAGAGAGAAAGGAGGAAAGAGCTACTGTCACCTATGGATGCCTGGTCAGCAGGCACTAATAGGTACACTAAGAGTAACTATTGAGCCTGTGGTGTGGGTCGAGCATCTACCCGTGGACATGTAGTGATCACTTAATGCTTACACTTTCCTCAGAAATACTGATACCACAGTATTGCTTGAGTACTACTCAGCGGATGCGAAGCCCATTTTCCAGGCTCTATAGTTGATGTATACCACACTTGATACAACACTGGAGAGAAAGATAGAATGCACGTCGGCCAAGAAAGACATAATTAATTGTCCATTTAGTTCGTATACATCATTTACAGAAACATAAAGGTGACCGTGGCCAGCGCTGCGACCAATGCCATGAGGCCCTGCACGCCAGCCGATTCCTTGCTTAACAGCCTGCTAGCATCTCCGGTTTGTTTTGCTGACCGGTTGACTGAAGACAGCATATTTCCTAGTCCAAGTGGCAGTCCCTGGTAGCCAAAGGTCAGGTTCTGTGGCACCGACTCATTATAGCACTGTCCATTCTCAATATCCAGGTTAGTCAGATCTTCCGGGTTCAGGAAAAACATGTACATCGACTGCTTCAAGTCCTTGAATCCGGACGTGTCGTATGGGAACTTGTTACCCGGATCGGTTGCGGAGGTGTTGCGAATCAAGATACAATGCACTTGTCCCGGAAAGTCGGTGACCAGTTTTGGGTAGTCGCGCATGACATCGCTATTGCTGGTATCTGCCACCAGAACGAATTTGCGCTCGGGGAAGGTTTCGAAGATCTTTTGCAATAGGAACTGGCGGATCGACAGAGTGGCGGAGACGTCACTGAAGTTGAGGGGACGGGTGTCGAAGGAGCCGCCCGGGTAGTTGTTGTAGATGAACTCCATGTAGTTTCTGGTAATTTGCTCGGGGGTGGTGCTCTGGAATAACTGTTAGTATGCTAGGCAAGAAAGGGGAACAGAGGAGACTTGCAAGGTAGTGGAAATGAGTGTCCGGAAGGCTAGTGGACCAATTGCGATAAATCTCCGGCATATTCTCCCAAGGCGTAAATGGACGGGCGAAAGAATTGAGTAATCCTTGTGCCGGTTGATAGATCTTGGTGACACGCAAAAGATCGTCAATGTCAGAAAGGATGGTGAGTCCGGTTGGAGGCACAAGATAGGCGGTAGCATTTCCGATACTTGCGCCCTCGACATGAGTGTCCAGTCTCTGAATTTCTGAGGTTTCATTTCCCGCAGTAAGACCATTGCTATCGATCGGCACAAAGGTGTCGAAATCACCTTGGGCTGTTGTGTTGTAAGGCAGAGTGACGTCTTGCGTACCACCTGTTGTATTGGATGATCCACCACCGCCTGCCTGTCCGTTTGACCCCTGACTTTCTGCATGCTTGAGGTGGATCTTGTCCACAGCAACATTTGGCTGCTGCACAACAAAGATCTCGGCAGTCAGGTTACGTGCCTGGGCCTGCTGGGATTCAGGAAGGTCCGAGATACTAGTGTTGACGAGGAAGACGTCGGCCAAATCGTTCAACGTTGAGACAGAAATGTTTGGCTGCTTATAAACATTTCCATGGAAGCGAACGTTCCAGCCTGAGTTGGTCCAGTTGGCGTAAGGGGCAATGTTCAACACATTCGTTGGTAATGCTTCCAACTGGGAGCCGTCCAATCCGAGGGAGCTCACAACTGCGTCTCCAGTCGGGAAACCCTGGAAAAAATTGGGCACTCCAGATGCGACCCCTGAAGGGAGGCCAGACCCAACGCCTGAAATGACATTGCCGACACCCGATTGAACGTCGCTCAAGATGTTTCGGCCAACAATGGGAGAAGGATTGTGCTCGACCGGGGAAGGTGTAATGACGGGGTCAGGCGGGGCGACATTGTTGACGAAAGCAGTTGGAGCCGGGGAAGCGGGGGCAATTGAAAGAAGTGAGGCCTGTACAAGGGCGTTTGCAAGAATGTACCTCATGGTTTCCAAGTATGTTGTAAAAAGTCGGGCAACTAAGAAATTAAACGCTCCCGAAGGAACTACAGGACAGCTGGGAAACTTTGAAATGGCTCTCAGGAGTATATAGGAGAAAAAGTCTAGGAAATTGAATTCGGTCGCGTACGATCTATTTAAAATATTTGACAAATGCCAAAAGACCTTGAAAAAGGAAATTAACAGGAAAAGTCCGTTGACGTCACTGTGGAGCTCCAGATATATCTTGACGATCGGGTAGATCGATCTACATGCTTATTTCGATCATCCGGATCATCTTTAATCACCTTTACATGGGTCGTCAGTCCCTACTACGGTTCTAATGAGTCTACTCTTCTAGTGTACTTAATTACCAATGAATATTCTCATGAAAAGTGGTATAGTCCAAGGGAATCGAGAGCGATGGAGGAAATTACTGTTGGAAAAGCCAGACAAATTCACAACTTATATAGTGGTCAGACTTTTTGCACAGAATCCACCTCTCTTGGTGCACAAGTGTGTACTGAACACCTCTCATGGCTAAATGTGTACACAATTTTATAACAAGAATGAATAATTAGTATTTTGCTACAGACCTTTCAGGTGGGCAGAACCCATAGATAAATATTTGGTTTCTCCGGAACTAACAAAAATATAGATCTCAATCGTGTGTCACTTAACAGAAATAAATTCAAAGACATCCTGACGTATATCGTTGAGTCATGTACCGTTGGGCATATGTGCCGAAACTGTAAAAGGGAACGCGGACCAAAACTTAGTATATGTTGGTATCAGTTTAATTATGCCATACTTATTTCATGCAGTTAACCTAGCTACCTAGGTAATTAGCCAAGAGCTTTCGCCTCTTTCTTGAGCTCAGTTTTTCTCTCTCTCTCACCTGCCTTACCTACGGCCTTACAGTGTTATTCTACATTGCTGGGTTGGCTATGACCTCTTTTATGACATACAAGTCCGCGAAAAACAAGCGTGAGGCACGAGCTGTGTTTAATGAGACAGTAGCTACCATAGAGAGGTGGGAACGCAAAAATCAAGCTGAACGTGCGGTGCTCCAACGTTTCGAAGCTCTCGAAGACCAACTCCAAGAACGGGCCAACCAATCGGTTCTATCTGAACTGGGAAGTATATGTGGATCGGCATTTGGTCGCTCTCCGGACAAATGAAACGACCGCCAAAATCGGCTTTTGCTAGAATAGGTGGCTTGGCACTTTCTGATTTGCACGTACGGGGTATATTCGGGGATTGCTGTCGACACAATTATCACCCCATCAATCAAGGATAGATATAGAGGGATGGAGGGGGGTTCGAGACGTATCTAAAGTGTCTTCGGTACGCAGATCCTTCGTCTTAGATAACGGATTTACTATGAATTCCCTCCGTCGACACTGATCAATGAAGTATTTGCAAGTGTGCGGGTTAATAGTAGATGTAGAGTCATAGTGTATATATTAACACACTGCTACTAGATGTGTTCATGAGAATCAATCTCTAACACGTAATGGTCTTATTGAATATCTCCCACGGCTACACTGCCCATGTTCCATCAGAATCTCAAGCAAATAATTGCGACATTATTCCAGGTCTAAATCCATGTTCCTAGAATAAGTTCTAAATCGCATATTTATAATGATGAAGTAAATTCCCAGAGTATATTCCATACTGCTTCAGTAGATATTGGACTACCCTGTCATGAAACGCGCTCATCGTACAGTTGGTTCAGGTCTTGTTGGTATAATTGTTTCAAAGCATGACTTTCCTCCTTGATTCGACTATTCATGCCTTGTACTCAGGTGGCGGAGCCGAAGCCATCGATGCTATCGGCAGTGAACCACCCTTCGAGTGCGCGGCTGCATGATTACGCAATATCATTCTGGTCTTCGGATTATTGGAGGAATGCTCAGGGGTCCTTCCACACTTGTCCTTTGCCTCAACTATAGCACCATGGGCAAGTAGAAACTGGATCATCTCAGTAGCCCCAGTGATGTACCCCATGTTCTCGGCGGTGACAGCCTCATGAAGGGCGCGACGTCCGTACTTGTCTCTCATCTCAGTATCCGCGCCGTGATTCAAGAATATTCGAACCATCTCAATATTTCCTTTTCTGATAACATTATGGAAAAGCAGCTGGTTATGGCGATCGGAAGACTTGCTCAGTTCTGGATAATGGCGTAGAAAGATTTCCACCGTCTGCTCATTGCCCTTTTCAACTGCGTACGCAAAAGGCATGTTTCCCAAGTAATCTTCATCGTAGACTTCCAAACTGGGTCCGGCGATCCGGGCCCATAATGATTGATTCAAAGACTTGTCGTGCTTTAGGAGAAGGTCGCAGACGTCAGAATGGCCTCTTGCAGCCGCCAAATGCAGAGCCGTGTCTTGCCCATTAGCGCCCAGGGTCGGGGTATCGCAATCCAGAAAGAGTTTGACTATTTCTGTAAAGCCAAAAGCTACAGCAACGCGAAGGTGTCTAGATGTTTCGGCCTTTGTCTCGATTGTAGGAGGATCACACTCGAGAAACAAGCGAACAATTCGTTCGTGACCTTCTTTTACAGCGAGGCGGAGTGGAGTTCGACGGTTGCCGTCTTCAATCCGAGGTGATGCATTCTTCTCGAGGAGCAGGCGAGCGATATCCCAATGTCCTCCTTTTGCTGCGTTATGAAGAGCGGAAGTCCCGACCTCGTCCACGGTATTCGGGTCAGCCCCGCCCTCTAAGAGTACCGTGACAAGATCGAGTCGGCCATGATCAGCCGCAACAATGATGTTTTTTTCAGGGATTTGGTCCTCTGCACTCTTTGATTTTTCAGCCATATTGACACGCGCAACTAAATGTCAGGAAAACAGTTGGAATGTCTCGTCTCGTGATTTCTGATTTGGGGATTTTTAAAGCGTGTCAAAGTCTGCTTAGCCCATTCTAGTACAAATAAGCGAAACCGTCAACCTCGGGAACGGAGTCTAAGGTGGATATTTGCGTGATCCGTTACAAATTCCGTAGAGATCAGCAGGTTACCAAAGCCAGAAGCATTAGCGGTGTTAGTCATCAGTGACCTTTCCATTCTTCTCCTTGATTTAAGCACAATTATGCATACAATTGTGGTAACGTATTTCACAAGCGACCCGCCACCACAAGCGACCCGCCACCCTACAAATACACAGGGGTTTTAAATGCATTTATCTCAACCAAAACGCCATTAAATTAAATTAAAAAAAATAATCATCTATCTGGACATGTATCTCTTCTATAACCCTGATTTTTATATAGCCCGCACGTTAGTAAAGCTCTGATTCTTAGCTATAAAGGTGGCGAAGGCCTTCTTCGCCGGGGGGGGATAGGCGTTTTAACTACTTCTACCGGCTGTATAATTAAGATAGATACTTCTTAAACTAAGAGGCCTTCTATAACGTATTCGGTAAGCGAGTGACGCATGTAAGCGAGTGACGCACCAAACCAAACCTACTAATTTCAAATGCATTTATCTCAACCAAAACGCCATTAAATTTAAAAAAATCATCATCTATCTGGACATGTCTCTCTCCTATGTCCTGGCTTCCTACATATTCCACATGCTCGTCCGGCCTGGGGGGGCGGCTTTAAACCTTCCGAAACCTGCTCACGATAGTTGTTGATACGTGCAACTTGGGCCTCAAATGGCTCTGAACGTAGCTCACGAACATCCTGAACTGAGAGATCCCCTTCGTGGACTATCGTCCTTGTAGATCGAGTTCGTTTTTGCTTCTTCTTCTCGTTTTCAGCGCGTAAATCGCGCACTTCTTTCTCTAGTAGTGCGGCGGATTGCATCGTGATCTGGCAGGCTTTCAAAACCTGGTTTATAGCGAAATTGAGCGGGCTTGGGGGGCTTCTTGACCTTGTACGAAGCAATGCTTTGATTGACGAAGCTTGCTTTTGCAATTGTACATAGTTCGAGGGTGTTTTTGGATCCCAATCACTACCCCGGCTAGGCGGGGGGGTAGGGGTAGCAAGCCGAATATTAAGCTTTGAAATCACTCTCTCCGGTGCAAAAGGAATTAAACTAGCAGATTGAAAGCTGTTTTTAACAGTCTCAGATTTAAAAGCTTCTATCCGTGTAGTAGGATATGCTTTAAGAAAATCCAATTTGTCAATATGATTCGATCCGCACCGCATTTTCATTTTAACTATTCGGCTATACGAGCGTTTTAACACCGCAAAGCAGCCTATATCTAGAGGCTGTAAAAGGTGTGAGGAATGCGGAGGCATACAGATCGGTATGATTTTGTTTTCTTCACAGATTTCATCGAAATTCGGGGTTAAATGACTTCCGTGGCCGTCGAGTATTAAAAGCCGATACCCCCCCTTCGTACGCGAAGAAGTAGTAGGAATAAAGAGCTTTTTAAGCTAGCGAAGTCTAATTTCATCAGAGGTCTATCTATTAGGACTAACCTCAAATCGCTAATCCTCCGGGAGGCTATCGAACCAAGATTTAATAAAGACTTTGCCTTTAAAAATCACACACGGCGGGAGGGCCTAACCAGCAGCATTCGTACACTCAATAACCGTTACCTATTCACGATTTCTAGGCTGTAAAAGAGCTCGCCGACCGTAGTATTCACTTCTCGAAATCACTCTCGCAGTAGCAGTTAAACCCATTGCAAAACCGGTCTTATCAAAGTTATAAACGTCGTCCGGGTCGATCCCAAATTGTAGAATGGTTTTTTTAATAAGATTAAACCACTCCTTTATGATTTTTAGATCTTCACATTTCGCACGCTCGTAGTTATACCGTTTCGAAAACCGAGAGGATAGGAGAGGGCGCCGTTTCACAAAATTATATACCCATTTTTCGCCGACCGAAAGAAGCGGGGTGGTTCCGCGCTTCTGAAGAAGAAGATTCGCCATTTCTCGTACTATAGAAGGCCGGGGAGCTGATCCTCGAGCATCTATAGAGAAAATCCATTTTTGAAGAGATTCTTCTTCAATTTCTGTCAATTTATGTGAATTGGCGCGAGAAGTCGCGCGGTTTTGAACTCCACTAAGGCGGCGGCGGAGGGTGGCCTCGGGGACTTTAAAACAGCGCGCAGCTTCACGAATTGAAGAGATTTTTTGATTCTGAAAATCTTGTATAGCTAATAAGATCCTACCCTCTTGCTCTATTGAATTTTGAGAGCTTCGAGAGCGAATTGGTGGCATGGTGGGTGGTTAAAGAAGAAGTGTTAAATTAATCGACGCGTTTTTTGGTAGGGTGCGTCACTCGCTTACATGCGTCACTCGCTTACCGAATACGTTAGCTAGTATCTGCTTCCTAGATCTAGCACGCTTTTGCTTCTTCTTCTCGTTTTTAGCGCGTAAATCGCTCACTTCTTTCTCTAGTAATGCGGCGGATTGTATCGTGATCTAGTAGGCTTTTAAAACCTAGTTTATAGCGGAATTAAGCGGGCTTAGGGGGCTTCTTGATCTTATACGAAGTAATACTTTGATTAACGAAGCTTATTTTTATAATTATATATAGTTCGAGGGCGTTTTTAGATCCTAATCACTACCCTAGCTAGATAGGGGGGTAGGGGTTCGAAGCCGAATATTAAGCTTTAAAATCACTCTCTCCGGTGTAAAAGGAATTAAACTAGTAGATTAAAAGCTATTTTTAATAGTCTTAGGTTTAAAGGCTTCTATTCGTATAGTAGGATATACTTTAAGAAAATCTAGTTTATTAATATAATTCGATCCGTACCGTATTCGAAATTTAACTAGCTAGCTATAAGCTCGTTTTAACACTATAAAATAGCCTATATCTAGAGGCTATAAAAGGTAAGAGGAGTGCGGAGGTATATAGATTAGTATAATCTTATTTTCTTTATAGATTTTATTAAATCTCGGGGTTAAATAACTTCCGTAGCTATTAAGTATTAAAAGCCGATAACCCCCCTTCGTACGTAAAGAAGTAGTAGGAATAAAGAGCTTTTTAAGCTAGCGAATCCTAATTTTATTAGTAGTCTAGCTATTAGGACTAACTTCGAAACGCTAGTCGGAAGGGAGGCCTTCGAACTAAGATTTAATAAAGACTTTACCTTTAAAAATTATATATAGCGGAAGGGCCTAGCTAGAAGTATTTGTACACTTAATAATAGTCACCTATTTACAATTTCTAGGCTATAAAAGAGCTCGCTAACTATAGTATTCACTTCTCGAAATCACTCTTATAGTAGTAGTTAAACCTATTATAAAACTAGTCTTATTAAAGTTATAAACGTCGTCTAGGTTAATCCTAAATTAAAGGATAGTTTTTTAAATAAGATTAAACTACTCCCTAATAACCTTTAGGTCTTCGTATTTCGCACGCTTATAGTTATACCGTTTCGAAAACCGAGAGGATAGGAGAGGACGTCTTTTTATATAGTTTATTACCTAGTTTTCGCCGACTAAAAGAACCGGGGTAGTTCCGCGCTTTTTAAGAAGAAGATTCGCTATTTCTCGAACTATAGAAGGCCGTAGAGTAGATCCTTAGGAATCTATAGAGAGAATCTATTTTTTAAGAGATTCCTCTTCGATTTCTATTAGTTTATATGATTTAACGCGAGAAATCGCGCGGTTTTAGACACTATAGAGCCGGTCGCGTAAGGTAGAACGGGGCACCTTATAAACGCGCGTAGCAGATATAATAGAGCTGATTTCTCTATTTTTAAAAGCCTAGATAGCTAATAAAAGCCTACCCTCTTACTCAGTTGATTTTTTAGAGGATTGAGAGCGAATTGGTGGCATGGTAGGTGGTTAAACTAGCTAAGATCTAAATTCATGGACGCGTTTTGGATGGGGTGGCGGGTCGCTTGTGAAATACGTTATAGAATGGATGTAGTGAAGGGACCGAGGCAACAGGTGCCAAGAGGCTACTTCATGTGGAGCCAATCACAATTTCCCCAACTCCAGCTGAGAGGGTCCGTGCTGTCCTATTTGGGTATACATATCCCGCTCTTATAGCCCATTTACATTTACATTCCTTTCCATGGCGATGTCGACTACGTACAAGCATAGGTTGTGGGCGACAGAGCTTCCCGTCCAGTTGGCCGGACTTAAGCCCATTATTCTATATACTTTCTTCTTATGATGTAGATTCGAATTACAGGATCCGAGTGAGAAAGGTGGGACGGGGTAGAAGTTCTCCCTAGGGAGTGTAAGACTAATGCACTTCCAAGGTTAGAGCCTATGCCAGTTGCTAAGCTAAAGATGAATAATCAAGCTCAGGATCCCTTCTTTTACTTCGCTGGTGTTTGCTTTGTTTTGCTTTACTCTTAAGACGTAAAACGTCTATATTTCGAGCACATGTCTTATCACATGAATTCACGTTTGGATATTAAATTGAGCAGGGACACCGACATAATTGTTGATCAGAGCTCTGCCTTGATGCCTGGTTTGTCAGGCTGCCACTCAGCATTTAACAAGCTAGTTGACCAGCTTCTGTTTTTGTTTGTAGACAATCAATCCTTCTCTCCTCTTTGTTCTTATTCGGGCTATACGGCGGAAGCGGCTAACCCCGGCTGCTGCCTACGCCAAGCCAACGCCCAGTTGGACCCTACGAAGACGATACGAAAAGATAAAAATCTCAAGTGCCGAGTCGGTTTACTTCCAGGTAACCAGTGCAGTCATGTTGAACGATCTACCCCCAGAAATACTCCATCTAATTGCACGCGATCTCTGCAGCAAAGCTCTCTATCGCCTGGTGTCCACATCACGTCGACTGCACACTGTTTTCCAGCGAAGCCTCTACACCAACGTGACTCTTTGCGGGAGGGGCAGTGAGGACCAAACAATCAACATCTTCCTATATGCCGTCACCCGAACTCCAAGACTGGCTAGCTATGTTCGGTCCCTGAAGGTGAACTGCTGGGAAACCGAGAAAGACAGCAATGGAAAATCCGCCCAGAGAGTTGGATTTGATGACAAACTTGTACATCAACTAGTCGCTGAAAGAACAGGATATTCCGAAGAAGAGAAATCGAAATGGTTGGAAGATCTCGAACGGCATAACAGTGACGCTTGTCTGGCTTTGCTTATTCCGCAATTACAGGAATTGCGGAAACTCAACCTCACCTGGCCGTTCGGCTCGCACTATGTCGTGGATATGTTGAAAAAAGTCGCTATCAGGAAAGAACCGATATTTCCTCATCTTGAGGAAGCCTATGCAGCTTGGCACGATTCAGAGAACGCATTTCCATCACACTATATGAATGCATTCTTCAAATTCCCGTCAATGCGGAAAGTGGGCTGCTATATGTTGGCCGAGAATGAGAATGATAATGACGATGAGTTTGCGTCCGAATCGGATGACTCCGAATCTCCGAAGCGAGCCACCCTCTCACCACAGTGCTCGAATATAACCGACATTGACCTCCAAGAAAGCAATGCTGCGGAGGGGATGCGGGAATGGGTGCAAGCCTGCAAAGCACTGAAATCATTCCGGCTTGTTCATGGTGGAGGGGTGGTCTCCGGGACTGATTTTCAGCCGCGCAAAATTTACGAATCGCTTGCGCTCCACAAATTGACGCTGGAGTCTATCTGGGTCGAGGCTTATGATGGAGCCTATATGGATACCGATGATGAGTGGATGGGATCTTTTGCTGATTTTACCGCTTTGAGACTTATCTGTATTTCCTTGCCCAACCTTGTTGGATTTGATGAGCGCAAGCTACCTCTGCGAAAGCTTCGGGATGTTCTTCCGTCCTCGTTAGAGACCTTATTTCTTTCTCTCTGTGAGGACGAAAGCCTGGAGGTAGCTACGAATCATTTAGCAGAATTGGTTGCCTCGGAGAGCTTCCCTAAACTGGCTGTGATATATCTTGAATACTACGAGCTCAGGAAGCCGGAGAATGTCGCGAGGCTTGAATGGTTGGAGCAGAGGTGTCAAGATGCCAGTGTTTTGTGTTTTCCACATAGCTCAAAGGGGTGTATGCAGCAGAAGCAGATGATGCGAGTTATTTGGCCCGATAACGAAGCTCTTAGCTTGTTTTTATATTAAGATTGGAAATAAATATAAGAGTACCTGAGTGCAGAAGTCAATAGATCATCCTTTACTCCTCCAATCGGCCATTGTAGAATTTTCCTCTATATTCAGAATCAGATCGCCCTTTTGGTCAGGTATTTGAAGCTGAAAACATGTGTCTTGGGTGCTTTATCCATCTTACTGAGTCGCACGACCACGGTCACCTATGTCAACATCATCTAAATGGTGATAGAAGAAGGTGACAACAGATGACTACTGTAGACACATAGCAACAGCATTAGAAGTAGCCTACACGCTTTTCTTTGTTATATTCTTTAGCGGCCTCTCTTCTCTATATTTTTGTGCCAGGCTTCCACTCACAAAAAATTGTCATCCGGTATATAAAGTTGCATGATTCCTTCTAGAACCTTATCTAGTAGCACACTAATATATATCTACCTTACCTGTACCTCAAGGGTGGAATCGTATTAACACTCGTTTAATTCTTACCCAGCTTCTCATCATATCAAATCGTACTCATCTCACTTACACAAGCTCATACTCGCTTGTATTCTATAATTCTTTCCCACCAAACTCCTGATACATACGACCATAGGGTGTGGAAAACAGGGCTTCCCGTCCGCTCAGCCGTACTTAAGCCACACGCCGGTGAGTTAGTAGTTGGGTGGGTGACCACCAGCGAATCCTCACTGTTGTATGTTTTCGCTTTTTGTTTTTTGGGTAAGCTATTATAACAACAGCCTGCATGAAACGTCACACATGGCTATCCCGCGGAACTGAGAGGCATTTGAGGACCAATTGTATGTCTACCTATCACCTCTTTCATCGGGATGGTGTTGTGATCTGCAGGGGCCTGCAGAATATCAGCCAAGACCTATTATGTTAATATGGCATATATGTTGATAGCCATTCAGATTCTCTCGCAGAAACTGGCCTAGAGTTGTGGCGGGGCAATGGTGATCAGCCAGATAACTAGCACACCACTACCTCTGACGCCGTATCTCTTGGCCAGGAAACACTAGAAGTTCATCTTCTGTTCGTACTCCTCCGGCTACAAAGACAACAATTCCCTATGCTCCTCTCGTGTGAGCTTCCTTGCACTATCCTGGACATTCTCTTCTACCGAAAGCATTGCAAGCCTTCTCGTGGCTTCATGAATACCAGCACTCCGACGAGTCTCAATTACGCGATCCGTAGTAGCGTCGGGATCAATTACGATTTCTGGTGAGGGGTCGGACCAGATAGTGAAGAATAGCACACCGGGTTCCTGGACGAAGGTGGGCTTATCAAGAACCGCTGTAAAATAGTGATGGGCGTACGGGCGGAATGAATAGTCACGCGAACCCTGAGGTAGTGCCCGTATAAGAGTTCCTAAGCCCGCCTCGAATTCATGGCAGGCACCGATATCAAATCCGTTAGGTGGCGGGGATATGAGGGAAGATAAGGAGGAGCCGGGAATTCGGAACTCGAAGTAAATTGTTTTAGTGACGGGGAGATGGGACATTATGCATGCGTTGAATATGCGTGCGGTGGTTTCTAGGAGAGCAGTCCTTTCCTGCTCGATATCCGCCAGAAACTGGACGTAGATCACGTACTGAAGGTCACATTCCCCGTCCGAAGGTTTGTTCGTGACAGTAACAGTACTGTTTTCAGGTCCCCATGTAAGTCGAAGTACCTTCAAGTCAATGATGGATTGGATTTTTGCCGTTTGCTTCTGTTGCTCCAAAGCCTCCTGGATGTGATGCAAAGTCGGAGTCTCCTCGGACGGCGGGGGCGAGGGCGGTTCATGGAGTCCATAATCAAATTTCCCATAAACATATGTCGAGTAGCATCCTATCATAAGATCTCTCATATCAAAGCCGAATCCGTTCTGATCTGTCGTAATATCCACATCGATATCGCGAATTTCGGGATCAACTGAAATACCCCACTCCTTAAAAGTTTGAAGCTCAGTGGCCGGCCTGCCAAGACGTTTTATCATTGGGAGCTTCTTGACTGCTGCTGGAAGGCTCCGTTCGAAGCTAATCCACCAGGGACCAGTGCCGTGGTCATTGTCACGGAATGCACCTTTGAGATAGCTCTTGGACGTGAGAAGGAAACAAAATCCTGACATGAACTGCTCCTTGAAACCAGTTCGCATTGTGGGGATCAAAGGGGGGAGGCTTTCATTGCCTTCACCTTCCCCCTGTCCAGCATGAAGACGCTTCCGATAAGCAACTTCGTGACGCTGATGCTCCACGCAGGCCAGGCCATCCGGTGGGTTGCATAAGTAGATCTCCAGAAAGGGAAACTGATCGAATTCTGAGAAGAAATATTTGTACAGCTTGTTGAACTCTTCTGGCCGGATGGGGATCGTGCTGTATATTTGGAGTCGGTACGCCTCGATTCCCTCTGGCTCTGGCTGATGGAACTGCCTTCCGTAGGTAGCCATCTTCCCCAGAATGACTGGGTTGCCTTGATGGTCGACATAGTCCCGTTGGATCCATCGGACGGGTTCTCCGGATGAATCCCGCGCAATCTGCGATGTTCTCACCATGATGCTTGCAAGGTGGGGGGTTGGTATGCTGTAAGAGAAAGATAGAAGCGGGATGTGGGGGCTGGAGTCAGTGCCGAATATTATACGCTGGAACTGGACTGTGTCGCCAAGAAAAGAGAAGATGACGATCTGCGTCGTGTTCCTACCATTCGGCCTGGTCAATCCACCTGCTACCCACCTCATATAGCGAACATCTCTTTTCCACCATACAGTTCTATGCATCACCATTTTTCAGGGTGGTTTACAACCTCTAAAAGGGACAGAGAATTCGTGAACCACCTTGAAAAATGGAGATATATAGATTTGTATGGGATGAAACCTCCTGAGGTTCTGAAACGAGCGGTCAAGAACAAGGCCAAAATGAAGCATTAAAGCATCAATTATAAGTGTCATAATCAGATCAGGCTGATCCCGCTAGACTTGTACAAAATGAAAAGAAATAGATATTATACTACACAACTAACCACCTAGAGCATTTAAATGAATGTCCACTAGGACTAAATGGGTCCATTTTTTTGGAATAAAATACGGTTATATTCCGCTAGACCATAACAAAAAGAAAGGTTCCTGTTTAGGGCCTAGGTAGGGCCATATCCCAGTCTAGTCTGACCATCCACTATTGATTAACCATTCCCCTTCTCAGACTCGCCAAAGCACCATCAATCAGCTTCCACGTCCGCTCATCTTGGCATTTAGCTCTAGCCTCCTTCAGCGCATCCTCCCAGATTCCCCATCGCTCCCGCGTATAGCCCGTCCAGCCCTCCTCTTCATACCTCTTCCCCGGGCCAGCGCCAGCCACCTCAGGATACGTGCGGCTATTAAGCACATTTGCCCACAGCCGCTCCGCAGCGTATATAAGCCACAGGCAAGCGGCCTCCATCGCCGACAAATCTACCAGCAACGCAGGAGGGCGCTCATTCTCAAGTGCCATAGCCATAGTCCAGATGGCCTGTAGTGATTTGTCCAGGGGAGAAAATCGCACTTCTTCTTTAGGAGGTGTATAGTGAATATCTGCAGCCTGAGTGAGCTGCGCTAGGAAAGCGTTGAGATTCGCCCAGCGATCTCGTTGCTTAGAATCTAGCGTTTCATCACACGGATCTACATGCGTTAAGCGGTCTGACTGTTTAAACGGAGGAAGGATCAACTTTGTAATCGCCACCGAACTCGTACCACGTCTCAATGTCTGTGTAGCCGAACGACGGCATGTCTGTCCAGAGGGTATCGCCCTGGACCCTCAGGGGTTCGTTTGTCGATGGATCAATGGCAACTTGCTTTTGGAGATGAGATATAAAGTCAACAAGCTTGGTGTGTTTGGATGGCTCCAGGCGTTGAGCGAGCTCCATTACTGCAAGAGAGACGTTGTAGTCTGGGAGACCAATCCCCCCTTGTTTGTTTGGACCATGAATGGACAATGCGCTCATGGTCATGTTGATGAGGTCTTGGACTGCATCTTGCACCGTGACTTCTTCCTTGACTACTTTTTCAAGGGATTTGAATTCAAAGGAGTTTTCGATTTGTCGGATGAAGTTCTCTTTTCCGATAGTGGTGTGTAGGTAATCAAAGAAAGTGTTCTTGGGTAGATTGGAGGTACGGGATAGAGAATGTGGAAAGTAGAAACATTGGCTCATAAAAGAAGGCATAATTAAGATCTGCAGAAGCGGATAAGGCTGTACAGGGGCTGCGCCGAATGGTGGACATCCACACTACAGCACGTCTTGGCTGTGGGGGCCAGACTAGCTTGTAGTGGAGAAGACGGCGTGGCAATGGTGGGAAAAGAGCTGATATCCCGCAGTGAGATGATTGTCGAGAAGGTATGTTTAGAGCCATGGTTGAATATAATCGCAGCGGCAATCCGGGCAACCGAATGTATTTTTGGCGCTGATCAGTCGGGGAAGAGGGGGAGTCTAAGCGATGCGACGCCCCTCATTGAGCGGGTCGGCCCGGACGCGATGCATTGGACCATCATCGATCTGCCGGGACTCATACAAGGCAACAAGAAGGAAAGGAAGGAGGATGTGCTGGACGCGAATGGTGACGGGGCGCGTTGATACGTCAATGAAGATGAATTCAGCTAGGTAGCGAACGACCGCAACATCGTCTTGTAGGCTCACGGATAACATCCTCCATTTTATACGCAGGCTGATAGCTTACCCAAGGTTGTCATTCCATCTTGAACTGATGGAGATTTCCTGGAAGAGCGGTGTATTGGCGTACTGAACGACTGTCGCAAAGAAGAAGGATCGGATGAATGGGTATGCCATCTTCAAGAGCTGTCCCCTCCCTCACATTAATCGAGCCATGCTAAGATCCCTTGCTTATCAACGCACTCGTGGCACGTATTATTTTGAGCACCCCCATATTGTACATACCCCTCAAAGCCGGTCCCGATGATGCTCCTCAACCTCCACCGTGATATCCACCGTCCTAAGCACGGCTCCCTTCCCTTGGAGTCCCTGTGTTAAACGCCGCGTACTCTCAGTCCCCTCGCTTGAATTAGACTGCCGATCACCGTCATCATTCTGGTTCGAATCCCGACATGAAACCCTAGTGACAACCCCGGTCCCACCTCCCAATCCATCAAACATTGACCGTCCATTCTTCCTCGAGCGTTCACGCGACTGCGACCGCAAATGCGACTGGCCTTCTCCTGAGTAGGATTGGTTGATACTCCCACTGGCCTTAGTCTGCGGGAGCTCGAGCCCGATCCCTTCGGGGATCTGGGTTGTGGTCAGGCCAGAGTTCAGGCCGGCGAAAATGTGGTAGAGGGTTGGGACGCAGGCGATTACGACGGCTGTGAGCATCATCGTCTGGCCGACTATTTCCCAAATGACAATTTCCCCTATATACTTGTCAGATCAATTTAATGAGGCTTTGGGGTTGGAAGGGGAATGAGGTGTCACAGACAGGAGACGTCAGTTGAGTGAACGAATGAAGGTATGAGGGCTAGGTGGGCGATTCCGAGACCGACGATACTTTGATAGATTAGTCGGTGAGTTATTGAATTCGAAGGAAAGGTTCCTGGAGTTAGTGCTAAGATACCTTAGACGCAAAGAGAAGGAACACAGAATCTTCACCCGCTTGTGCCAGGCCATCTGGACATTCCGCATCATAATAAACGGCTGGACAACAATCATAATCTCTGTGAGGATGTTGAAGACTGCGATCGGGTAGAATAGGACTCCCTGTTCGGGATTAGATGAGGTGTTAAGTCGATCTTCGCCCGGTTTCCTGGTGTTTACTGACCTCTCCAGCACATCGCTCGGGGGAGTATAGCCACAGATCGGGCAATTTACACTGGAAAGCTATACTCAACATTGCGAATATCGACCACCCGACAACTATACCAGCGGTGACAGCACAGCTGCGACGGAGGCTCTTACTCGGCGTGAGCTTCCAAACCAGCAGGATGGTCGACATTTTCGAAAGCGACAAGACAATGATAAGCAGAATATGAGCAGCGAAGGCGAACTTGCTCCATGCCTGGATATCGCCTTCGCTAAGCCGGTCCTGGTGCTTTCCCAGTCCATGGTCAACAGCCTTCTGTAAGACGACGACTTGGACAATTGCAAGAATCAAAGCTACCCAGATGGGAGTATTGACTGATGTCCGTCGCTGCTTGAAATAAATCACCGAGCCGAGCTTAGCGAGTACAAAGATTATGGCCACAATCAGAAGGGATACCGAGGTCAAGGTGATGATACCACCGCGATTATCGCTTGACAGCGCGACCTCAAAGTTTTGAGAACTTGCGGAGATTCCAGCATATAATAAAAACCTGATTTTTCACATCCCTGCAACTAAAGTTGTTTCTTTGAGTCCCCTGCTCACATGGCCGCACGAGGTGTTGGTTTGGCTTGGCACCATCGCGTCTCATCTGGTGTAAGAATGCGAACCCTGTCAGTACCCTGTTATATCTACGGAGTAACACCCCAATAGTTTGAGACCACTCCAGGGTGTCCGGGGTTTTTCCGTCAATAGCATTGTCCATAACTATTGACCCGGACAGACCCCTGTACCGCAAATTTAAACAGTCCAACCTCGCTTTGTCGTTGGCTGCTGACATTACCTAGTAAAGACCGGGTCTTTTACTAGTTCTTTTACTAGGTCTTTTACTGGTGGCTACTTATGTAGTCGTGGCCTTTTGAGCCCTCGGGCCCCACGGTTGCGGGGCCGATGATCTCCGGAGAGTCCAGATGCAGCACTAAACAGCACTAAACAGCACCTGTCTTGTTCTTCGAATGCAAGTGACAAGGGTTTGCGCCGAAGCGAACAGGCCCGTTCCAACGCGGCACAACAACCTGCATATGGGATGTCGACTATTTGTTTCGCATTCATTGCACAATCAAAACCCCTGTCTAGTCTCTGTCTACGGAAATTTGCAGGCAAAGATGGACCAGGGTACTTCTTGCCGTCTTCAGGCCGACTGGTCTATTTTCTATCATTTTCCTTTCTCCGACTTTTCTTTCCTCAGTCGTGTTCTCATATGCAGGAAGAAATGGAAATGAAGAGCGGGAGCGCTGTGCGATCAGTGCCAGCAGGGAGTGGGAATGATGCCTATGAGAGCGCTACATTTCGCCAGAAACAACAACTGGAGGTAACTATCCAGTGTTCGATTGACCTGCGCAGACTCTAATCGTTCAACAGAGATATCTCAACTTCTTCTCATCGGTCGCGTTTTCCACTTGCTTGCTTGCCACATGGGAATCTGCGGGTGGTAGTTTGCTCTCGGGGCTGTACAATGGCGGCCCTGCAGCGATTGTCTATGGAATTATCTTAAGCACCGTGGGTAATCTGGCCATCGCATGCTCTTTAGCCGAGCTTGCCTCTCTGTACGTGCACAAGTGACTGCTATGTGACTGCGCTGACCTTGAGACCGACAGACACCCAACTGCGGGTGCTCAATATCAGTGGAGCTATATCCTTGCGCCTCGTGGCCGTCGATTCATCAGTTTCTGCCAGGGTGGGCGCATGCCTTAGAATTTTCCTTCGTTCATAGTCGCATGCTAAACATATTAGGTTGGTTGACGGTCTTTTCTTGGTCAGCTTTAGTGTGCATTGCGCCATTCCTAATCGGAACCCAAATCCAGGGTATGGTTGTGCTGGCGCACCCTGAGTATGAGCTTGTGAGATGGCGCGGAACCCTGCTCATGTGGGCGGTTGCAATCGTACCAGTAATCATCAATATATTTGCGCGTCGTGTTCTGGGAGGCATCGAGGTTGCTGCAGGTATCATGCATATCGTCTTCCTACCCGTCACCATCGCTGTCTTCATTATCCTCGCCCCTCGAAACCCCGATCCATTTGTCTGGGACACTTTTGTCGGCGGATTGAGTGGGTGGAAGGATCCCGGGGTTGTATTCTCTATCGGTCTTCTTGGTGTCATTACCCCCCTGGCTGGTATGTCCCTCCACTATCTGAATATTGACGAGTCTAATCCATACCACCAGGCGTCGACGGCGTAATCCACATGGCCGAAGAAGTCAAAAACGCCAGCGTCGTCGTTCCCCGCTCCATGATCTACGGCACCCTGATCAACGGAGCCCTCGCATTCAGCTACCTGATCGCCATCCTCTACTGCATGGGAGACTATACCGAAGCAGTCACCAGCCCAACAGGCTACCCCATCATTACAATCGCCTACCAAGCAACCGGATCCAAAGCAGCCACCTTCGTCCTCATGGCAATGGGCATGCTACCCGGCTGGATTGCCCTCTTCAACGGTCTCGCCTCCGTCACGCGTCTCACCTGGGCTTTTGCTCGAGACAACGGACTCCCCTTCTCCGACTTCTTTGCCGTCGTCGACCCAACCTACAAGATCCCCCTACGTGCTTTATTCCTAGTTGCATCATGCATCTTCGCGCTCTCGTTTATACAGATTGGGTCTACGGCTGCATTCAACGCTATTCTCTCTCTTAGCACGCTCGGTCTCTACATTTCCTATCTTATCCCTCTCGTACTCCTTGTCTTGAAGCGTTTCACAGCGCCCCAGGATATCCCACGGGGAACTTTTAGTCTAGGGAAACTCGGCCTCCCCATGAATCTTCTTGCCATTCTATTCGCCACTTATTTCGTTATCTTCCTTCCATTCCCGGCTACCGTGCCGGTTACCTCGGGAAATATGAACTATGCCGGGCCTGTACTTGGGTTTGTTCTATTATTTGCCTGTGGGGATTGGATTATTCGTGGACGGCATAAGTGGGAAGGACCAAAAATGAGGTCTTATGATAGGAGTGAGTGAAGTTTGGAAGGTTTAAATTGAACATGGAAGAGGGAGTGGATTTAATTGAGCTGTTAGTATTCGCTAAAAGCTTTTTATACCAGGATGTGACTAGACTGTAGTTACATAAACTTTTTCTTTACTCATGTATCAGAGAGTTATGAAGGATATGTGTATGTATATCTGTATGTATAACAAAATTGTCCTAGAAACAAATAAGGCCGAATTTTGCTGGCCTCAGGCAGCTGGATCTACTACACCTAATACCACAACACCTATTTCCACGACATCTATTTTCTCCACAACTTCCGTCAGATCAATGGCTATGCTCACGTCCTTCTGAGGTGCAGCAAGATCCTCCCATAGCAGCTCTAGCCAGATTTGCACGACTCATTTGACGAGGCTCACGAAGAGAGACGCGGACAAACTCGGGCTCAGGAGCTGCATCTCGGGACCCTTTGACGGATTTCCCTGACAGTTCTTTGGCAGCCTTTTGCTCGTAGATCAGATTGATCCAGTTTGCTAGTCGGTAGCCGCCCTTGGCAACCTGCATCTCGATCGTCCCGATGGCGGAGTTGTAATATGTCGGGTAGAGATCACCAGTCTGCAAAGCAGCAGCTCCGTCCGGCATGACAACAGTACAGACAAAGGAATTGGCATCCGACGCCCATCGAGTAGCAGTAGTGACAGAATCACTGATAGTGTCACCTTTAATCCAGCTCTCAGCTTGCTCCTTGTAGGTGCCGGAATTGATCTCATCAACCAGGCTGTCAGCCCATCCCTGCGCATCGGTGAGTGAACTACCGCCAACCAACTTTCCGGGCATATATGTATCCCAATCCGAGTGGAGGTTGTCATCGTAGCCATCGAAAGTGACGTTTATTCCATTTCCGCCAACCTCGTAGTTCTCGTCGTGCAATGGCTGCGTGATATCACCAATGAAGTGCACGAGGAATCTCAGAGCTTCGGCGGTATGGTCAGTGCTAAGTCTTCTGTCGCCTGCACGCGAAGTGTAATTGGCAATGGCAGAGACCGAGCAGCCTTCATCTCCACAGTCGCGCTCGTAGTCCACGTTGCAGCTTTTGGGTGGGTCGTCCATGGCGTCAATGTAGTGCAATGGGGCTGACCATTTGCCGTCGTCTGTGAGGCGATATTTGTCCGCCCAAGAAGCAACGTTTGCTAGGTATGAGCTGGAAGTGTCATTGAGGATTTCTTGTGCCCTTGAAATACATTAGCATTGAATATTGTGGCTTTTATGGATTTTTTTAGAAGCACTTACCATGATGCGGCTTCAGATGAAATATAATGTTGTGCAACATAAGCAACAGTCGCATGGCCCAATGCACCCCACGCATTTGCCCCATGAATCACACCGAAGGTGACAAAAGCAATCTTGGATAGAGAGACCATTCTTAGAAAAGGCTTTAGGTGAGTCGCAGTATAAACCGGTTCATGGAATGTTTATTTATTGAAGTCGGCGAAAATTGCACCCCATTATATAGTTTCGTGTGTCGGCGGTTTCCTCCTCATCGGGTCACATTGCCATGAAGCTAGCCGATGTTGCAGCAAAAAAAAGGACCTATGCAAAGTCTTGTCAGGAGATAAGGCCACGATGATTTCCTGCGGGTTATGATTCGCGAACTAAATTGCGGGGTCGGCACTAATCACTCCAGGACCACCGGAGACCACCGGCGTTGAATAAATGTCCCAAACAGTGACCTCAGTTTTCTGGGACCTCTAATCTGCAATTAGTATGATATGCAATAATATATTGAGGTTGTCTGTGATAGATTAAGGGGTACATGCATATACAGACAAACAATTAAACGTATAAAAAGTAAGAGTACATAAGGAACTATCAGACATTCAAAGAGGTACAGATATACAAGACAGTGAACGTCTTAGCAAAGATCGACGCGAAATTGACATGAGAAATTCTGCGCTAACCACCCAATGCAACCCGCCTGTCAATGAAGGAAGCGGGTGACAGGAAACGGAAATAATTTCAAAGGCAATTGTTCTCCATTTCTTTCGAAATTGGAGCCTTTTAGCGGTAGAATGCATACAGCAGTGCAAAGGCGTTGCGTGGAACTAGCGTGCATTCACATAACCTAGTTTTGGTATCACTTGGCTGCTGTTTGATAGCCGTACCAATATAGGTCAAGGTCGCTTTCTCGCACCAATTATATGAACTGATTCTTGGACAATTCTTCTAGCGGCAATATCATCTAACACCTTGGAAAGTGTTATTCTTAGTTGGATTAACGGAGTGTGACCAGTGCCGTGGCCCGTGATTTTGCACGTCACAATATTTTCGTGGGCTAGCAGAACAATGTCACAGGTGTCCTCGGCTGGGAAACAGAGGGGGGGCGTCCTGAGTATGGGAGTAGGTGCAGATTATATGCCCGTCATGTTGGGGGAGCTGGTCGGTTTGGATGGAGAAGACGGCACCGCAGAGGTGGGATCTCGGAGGAAAAGGTTTTTATGTTGAGAGTATACTTTCCAGAAGGAACTTGTGGGAAGGATTCGTTGAGCCGCATGGACGCAATGTGAGATGAATTAAACTACTGAAGGGTTAGTTTGTAATAACTTAAGCGACTTCGATAGGTACTAACTAATTCGCAAATTGATATTGTGGATCCCTTCTATGTCATGAACATTCCGAAGACAACTCACTGAACGAGTTATGAGAGGCTGGTCCTACTCTTGAAACTGGCGGCTCCCAGTATGGCTCTTGTTGCTAACTTACAGATCATTGCTATGGTCGTGCAGTGGCACTATAAGAGCTGACAGCAGCCCCAGCAGCCCTGTTTGGACAAGCCAAGTCAACATTGTACAGGTTGCAAATGATCGGTCAGTTGAACTACACACCTCGGACCCTGAGGCTCTCTGAGAAATTTGTAAAAAGGCATGGTTAGTAAACCATCGAGATAAGAATAAGTTGTTCGAGAATAAAAGATCTTACCTGACCATATGGACAACTTGGTGGCTCCTTTTGGCACACAGCAGCGCAGACCGTGGCTTGACGCTGATCAACAAGTGCCAGACAAAGGATCGCAAGGACCAGAGTCGGCAAACGGCGTATTCCTGTAGACATCGAAAAGGAGAACTAAGCCTACACAGAGTTATTGAGGGAAGATAAAATGAGGCCACTGTGTTCTAGCCTAAGTGCGAAATATATCCTTCTTATGGTGCAGGCCCCTGCTAGGCTGTGATAAGTGAAACATGCCACCAACCGACTGCATTCCATGCCCAACGCCACACGGAGTTCCTCCAATCTTCCCCGCCTATAAAGAAGGTGGGATAGAAAGATGAAAAGGAAATGATTTCTTTTTTCTTTAGGCCTGATCCAATATCATTTGCTTTGCTTATTTTCACTTTACTAACAAAATTAGGCAACTACTTGATCCCTTTTCGGCATTGATGGGCTGCGACATGGATATGTTGTAGGTAGAGAGACTTTTGTTGTGACTAAAAAAGAATAAATGGAACATCTGATTGATCCACTACATTATGAGGCATTTAAGGCTCCAACTTACTTTCGATTAGACGGCATTCCGATCCTCTTTGCCTAGTTGCCTTTCAAATCAGCCGCAGTAGGATAAAGCGAGAACCAGTAAAACCCCAGTAAAGTGACCTTGTAGGAGAGCTAGACCCCATCACGATCTCGATTTTTCAGACCGGGCCCAAAAATTGGAACGGGGTAGGTCATGGCGACGTCTCAGTAAAGCACACGGCGTCGAGAACCCGCGTCGAGACCCAAATTCACATCTGTAGATTGAGACTCTGAATATAAGCAAAACTGGTCATGATCACTGCATGAACGTGGAGGTGGATGGCACTATTGCGGCAGATTGCGGAACCTCCTCTTTCAATCCATAATCAGTTGTTCACGTGCTTAATGCAAAAAAAAATGATAGAATCAACATGGCCTAACTCAGCCTTACGCTAAATACAAATATCTACTTCATATTCTCTAGACCTCTGCAGTAATTAATTGTTTACATGATAGAGATTGTATAGAGTGGACATTCTAAGGTTGGAACCTTGGAAACTGAGAGCCTGTACTTCCTTTTATGGTTAGCTTTTCCTGTTTAGGTTTAGCCCAAATATGCACGTACCCCAGCAAAAATGCATCAGCCTTGGAAGGTTCTTCAATTTCATGATTTATTCATTCCGATGACAAAGATGTGAATTACTGAGCTCATATACTGCGTCCTTAGACAAGTGTCGGGTGAGTTGATGGCCCGTAGTAGAAGTTGGAAATTTGCGAATGGTGAAACTATCTAGGTACGGGTATGCACAGTACAGTACCCCTTTTGTTTTTGAAGTCGCCTTAGAGCTGCAAGGGGCACAAAAGCTCATTAAAGTGCAGTTCAAAGAAAAGAAGATCTTTTGATCAAACCTTGGAATTTCATGATAATCCTCGAGACCAGATGGAGTACTCCGTGCCTTCCTTATACAGAGCCATGATTATTATATTTCGCACTATTGAAAGTGATGTCCAACACTTTTTGTCGTATGTTTTAGTGGTCAAGTCGGCCATTCTCCACTCCCAGGTATATATAGCGGCTAATCACTGGGTTTTTTTTTTTTCGCTGAAGGAAAATGATCTCGTAGCAAAGGCTCAAAGGAGAGAGAAGAAGAAGGTTAACTCTCTATCTGTAAGACACTAGCTAAGATACTAGTTAGCAAGTATATGAGGTCTGACAAACAGGGCATCAATCAGATGGATGCCTGTCATAACAGAAAAGACACATGCCATAATTAATATCAGTCGGAAATTTTGCACGCGGGCTTGGGACCAATCCTCCCATTCGATTGGAAACTATCCGAGATGTCACTGGGTTTGATGAAGTTGATAAATCTGGGTCTTCTCCCTGCCTGGACACTGAGTTTCCTGTATTATATGTCGTCTTCAACCAAGCACGTCTTCAACCGAGCATTTCCTCGATCGCTTCGCCACCACAGTCCGTATCGATGACGATGGCCCCCTCTATCACCATCTCCTGCGATGGACGATGGATCATCAACCACCCAACCCAAGATTTTGTTCCTGTGTGCCATTAGCAAGTCAAAGATCTCCTGGGCAGACGAAGAAGATGCACTCAACTCGGTGAAAGGTGATGAAATCCGAGACACAAAATTCGCCAACCATCGATATATCGTGAATCAGCCTCCCATCAGCCTACAGCCATTCCAAGGCACGCACCTCTTTCAACATCATGGCAAGCGGATCTTATTCCGCCCATCGCATCGCGTCCAAAAATCAGTACACACTGATGAAGGACCGCCGAACTTAAACGACGCACAACTCATGAAACTGATCTTCGAGGTCCCCGAAGGGCGGATCCTAATCATGACCTCCACTTCCCAGAGAATCTCGATCCGGTACTTATCCGACCGGGCGGAGTAGGCATGCACGTTGACTTTCAGCTCCCCTCCCGCGAACAGATGCATGCCTTGTTTGCCAATATTTGCAGTGATGTATCAGAATGGCATAATGAATTAGATTTTAGTCTTGATGCGATGGCGGAAAGGTTTCCCTCGTCGATCGCAGAGAGATCAGTGACCCTAGCGCGGCTACAGGGTTATTTGTTGCAGTGTAAGAAAAGCCCAAAGAAAACTAGTGAAAATGCGGCCGAGTAGGCGAAAATAATAGTGTATGGCGAATACAATATGAATAATGGGATGACGTTGGCCAGCTTAGCACGATCAATGCACGCAACAGCTGATATTGAGTCTGACATGCATTATATACCAACTTTTTACTCATCTCCGGTAAAGAATATTAAATAAAATACGCTCAGTTAGCTACAGTAAATCCCATGCATGTGCATACGACGAATATCTTGCTTTCACAAATCGATGCTTCAATCCATCCACCATGTTATACCGAAATTTTCGCCTTCCTACAAACTCCGCTAGCTCTCTCTCTCCTATACAAACATTTATTTAAGCTAAGTCAGTCGCGGGTTTATCCGTTGACCCGTGAGGTTCTCGGAGTGGAGAGATCTGCCGATGTGGCTTGATCCACCCAAAAGTCCTGTCTTTCTTCATCTCCCTCCATAGGGTTAAGATCTACTTGCATAGTCTAATACCTGTTTGTTATGTATGCTATGATTTGATCTGGTCTATCACATGTATATCTAAACCGAGCTCGGAACCTTCCAACTTGGAAAGCATACTATGCTGGCAGCTCTAGATAAATTGACAGTAGTCTAGAAAAATTGCACTGTGATGCAATTCAACAGATTTTGTGCATTCGGCGGTAATCGTATGCAGCAAGCAAAGCAACAACATGAAAAGCACTGCCAAGCACAGCAAACGCATGCCAAAGCTGATGCGAATGACCCTAAATGTCAAAGGTGCCCGGGCTCAGTCTCTCTGGGAACCGACAGACAAAAACGCTCACTCCGGTTAAGAGGGAGAGTGCCTCTGCGAGATACCACCCAGCCCCAATTTCATTACTCGCACGAGTCCAGCCCAACTCAATCACACTTTGGAAAATAGGCAGCATGGCGGAGATAGCTAGCAAGGAAAAAACCCCTCCTCGTAGGGTCCTCATCTTGTTGCCTCCACCGCCGGTGTCAAACAAAGTGATGGCAGCGCCAATTGCGGAGAAGATATTGAGACCCCAGTACATCCGCTGGAAGAAGGGTCTGCAATAAAATGCGTAATATGTCATGGAGGTACCGGCTCCTAGGGCGAGGAAACAGATGCCAAGAATATCCATTTTGCCCCAGAGATGGTGGATGTTGTAAGAGTGGTTTCTTAGGGTGTGAAATCCAGCGCTGAGGCTAAAGCAGATGGTTGCCGAGGTCAAGAACGACCCGAAAGCAAACATATCGCCGCGGGTGAAATTGAGGTCTTTTGAAACCGAGACAAAGGATACTCAACCAGCATCTGGCGCGCGAGCTTAATCTACACGACTACAGAGATTCATCAGTCCAGCTGGTACTGGACAAATTTTAGTCTTTTTTTTTTAAAAAAAAAAAAGAAAGAAAGAAAGAAAGAAAGATAAACAAAGATATACTATCCAATGAACACAACGCCCACCATGAGAAGGATTTACTACATTTGTCAACACATGATGTCCGGTGCAACGGCCCCCTTACGCCCTACGCCCATAAACTCAGGTATGCGTTGGAACATATCATATCAAAATATGGCTTTTGGGTTCAAGCAAGAGTCAGGATTTTTAAGGCTTTTTTTTTGTTTTTCTTTTTTTTCCCCGTCTTTTCAGTTTGTTCTCTGTCGTCTTCCGTCGCAGATATGCATCATAGGATAGTGTCAAGCCCAAAGATGCCGTACCGCAAGATTATTGTCAAACGGAACCAGATTGTTGATATCTGTTGGTCCAAGTGCACAGTTCAGGCCACTTGTTTGATCGGTAGATGCAAGATCCCCTGTAGCGCTAACAGAGGCCAGTAAGGTATACCTATCAACCAATGCTGGCGGGCCGGGAATCCATTCAAAAGGCGCAGCCGTGATGGCATTCCCTTTATTTGCAAGAATAGGTCCATTAATATTCTGCACGTTGCCGGCGATCGCGAAGTCCGCCGGCCACATCGGCCATGGGTCAGTAGCCACGTCCACGCGGACCTGCGCGGTACCAACATTCTGGGTTCCGCGATTCATGACGGCGACGTAACAGTAGTTAGTGACGCCGGCAACGGGCGGCTGATTGACTGGGACGCCGTCTGGGGTATGGCGATTCCAGACCCCAGGTGCGTCGCCGATATTGGAGATGTAGTCATATTCGCCGTCCCGGCCATCATTGATGTATACGTCGACGGCGGGCGGGGGTCCTCTTGTTGTCACAGGGTTCGGCCTGTTCAGGGGGTGATAGAGCCCCTGTTTCTCAAACGACCAGCGGATGATTTTTCGAGCACCGCCGCCGGGATAGCCCAGGACATGCCCATTATCTGCGGCGATCATTGCCGAGACATATTGGTGTGGCATATCCATCTTCGTCGTGATTGATGCGATGCCGGCCAGGATTAGATACAAGGTGTACCTCGATGCCCAGACCTGCCGGTCATAATCACCAGTGGCATCCCCGCCCAATGCACAGTAGAGGCGGAAGAGAGTGGTGGAGAGAATCTGCTCGCAGTCGTACTGCCTCCAAGTGTCTGCTTGGAAGACACGCCCATCCCACGCCCAACCATCAGTGACCTTCCGATCATGCCGGCGCCGGACAACAGACCAGGGGAATGTGTCAAACCGATCCGTTGCATTACTGCCTGGGTCGCAGTATATCGCACCTAGGGCGTCACCTGCACTATGGGCGAACCCAAAATTTGGGGAGCTTATCGCGTCCCACAGCAGGGCATGGCCGAACTCATGCGCAGCGATTCGGAAATCCGCAGCAATGCCGATTCTCGAGTTGGGGGCGGAGGAGCCGAAGAGAAACCCTCCTGATCCATTTCTAGTCGCATTTCCCGGCGCTTGCGCATTGACCTCATTATTCAGAGCACGGTGGTCCACAGGGACAGGAAACTGTGTGTTGTTGAATAAGAGCCGGATAGGTATGCCGAGTTCCATTAGCAGCCTGAAGAGCTTAGCAATATGGCGGTAGGCACTAGTCGCTGCGAACCGGTCACTCTCTACACTGTCTTTGAATTCGTCTGAGAGCACCGTAGGAGGGATACTGGTAGGTGATTGGATGTCTCTGATTTCCGCGTATTTACCCCTCAGGGCCTGGGGACTTGATGCGATTATATCTGGTAAGAAAACTCTTTCCCGGAGACGATTCAGCTCATCAATATCGCCTGTTGTCGGAGGCGCAGTGTATGCCAGCTTTGTCGCAGGATCTCGCGAAAACACCCAGCCATGTAAGCCGGCCGTGAGGGCTCTCAGGTAGAGAATGGTGCCGTCTCCGACTTCAACCAGTGCTTCCCAGTTCAGGTTCCCGTGGCCGGATACTTCCAGGGCAAATAGAACATCCTTTACTATATAGCCGCGGCCTTCTTCAATTGTTTCGGGGACTGGCGGCAGAATCAATGTAGGCGCTGATGCATCAGCAACCTCTTGTCTGTTGTCTCCCTTGTACCGGTAGATATATAGCTGCTGCAGGTTGGCTTGCTCGTCCTTTATGTTGGCTCGATCTGCGCCTGGATTAAGGGCTAGTAATTGGCGAAGATCATCCTGTCCAACAGGGTTACGGAGGTATTTCGCGTCAGCCTTAGGCTTGACCACCTCCACGCCCGCAGGCTGGATAGTGCTGGAGGAGTTGAGCACTCGGTTCTCATTATTCACCGTGATGCTAAGCTTAGCATCCCAGACCGGCAGGTTATGGAAAGTTTGCTGGTAGGTGACTGCTTTGCTCCGAAACCGGTCCCTTGTTGGTAGTGCCTCCAAGTTGAATGAGGGCTCGGCAGCGGACTCAGAATACGCTGTAGGCGGCGTGAAGACGACAGGGCTATCCCGTAGAACTCCGCTGGGTATGTGGTAGTCTCCTGCGACTGTAAGGAGATATTGATGGGCGGCGTTCTCGGGGTCGGATGGCTGCTGTAACCCAGTCCCTGGGGCGGGCCACGGCTGCTGGACATGGTCTAGACATTGGGCTGCGCCATCTTCTTCGCGTACAACCTCAACGTTTGGGTCTTGGTCAAAGGACATCGTATCGATGAACGAACAGTTTTGGGTAAAGTTGTGCTGTACAACTGGAAGATTTCTTCAAAACCATGCAGACCAAGATAGAACAGGAGGACCGTGTCTGATTCATACGTTGCTGTGGGTGGTGGCAAGGTATGTAATGAATTAATCACCCTTGCGGGGTCTAGAAGAGCCTGAAAATGTATCTCAGGAAACAATATCACCAGTTCAAGAGGCAACTGGAGCCCAAGGCGCACAAGCTTAATCCGTACAGTACCATGATGTGGTGGAATTACTTGTCTGCTGCCAACGTGGCGGGTCTAGCTTGCTTCCCATGCGATCCCACCGTGCAATCTTGGAATCAGTTTAATGGAACCCTAGTATTCAGATTGCCGGACCATAGTTCATATGATAGCTGTCCTGCTTGCGGGGAACTCTGGGGTCTAGTTATCACCGCGTAGCACGCCACTCGGCAGCGGAGAATCGAACCCTACCACGTGGGGGGCTCTACCCAGGCATTGAAGACAATAAGCTTGGTATTTAGGGTATGAATAGAAATAGGGACCTCAAATATCTGAAAAGTAAACTGAACAAACAGCGTCGCTAATCTCTGCTGTGTGTGTGTTAAGGAAGAAGGATTCTAATCCTCTGGGGAGGGAGTTGACCCGGACTATCGTGGCCATCTCTCAAAACGAAATGGCCGCCCGACAGCCCTGAGCATTGTAACCATGTCTTGGTATCTAACATACATGGTACAGTCTGTGGAGAGGCTATGTTTGTTGTGGATCTTATTAGAGTGCTTGGTAATACTGACGTTAGACCTCCTATGAGTCGTGATGTCATTAGTCATTATCTATACGCTTGCGGCCCAATATGCCAACTTGAAATTTGCATCTGGAGGAATCCACGCAGCTTTCAACTGACAGGTAGATGACTACCCGTATGACTTGTTCCCAAGATTCTATGCGCCGTCTGATCTCCAGTCCACCTCTTCAATTCCTGGCTCCCATTTGATTTGCTAATTACATGCCATGGGTTCACGCGACGATGACAAAAACAGCATTCACCCTGAAGTTTATATACAGTTAAAATAACCTCTCATGCGTCCCAAAAATATTCTGCTCAAATCCTCATCCCCCATTATCAATACACCCACCCATTATGCGGGGTCGCATCCACCTACTTCGCCATGCGGAAGGCATTCACGCTCTTCGCCGGGATACCAGTATTTCCGACGCCCCCCTGAGTGAACGAGGCTTCGATTATGCAGAAGACTTTGGACGGCGTTTCGTCGAAAGGCACTCTAACAGCACCGGCGCAATCATATCAAGTCCTCTATGCCGAACCATCCAGACATCCCTGACAGCATTCCCACGGATCCTAGATACAACCCAGTACCCCGAAAATTCCGGCTTGGGTGCTGAGAACGGATTGGCATTGACCCTTGATGCGAATCTACAAGAAATATACAACCTCCCGTGCAACACGGGGACGCCTAATGATCGTCTTGCGGCTAGGTTTCCCAGGCAAGCGGCGGAAATCAACCAATTACATCCGAACTGGTATGTCAAAACAGGTTCGCACTCACCTTTACCTCAGCTGCCTGCTCAGAGAAAGACTGCAATCCTGGAGAGGCTCAACCAGGCTCTGCAAGAATTGGAAGAACGAACAGGGAACAATGATGTGGTTGTTGTGACTCATCAGGGAATCCTTGAGCTTCTGGCGCCTAGTACGAATATCCCTGCCGGGGAATGGCGCACGTTTGACCTGGTTAGAAACGGGAATGGGCAGCTGGCAGCTGGTGTTACAAGAATCTATATCTCCCGAGGTCTCCGAGCATGTATAAGGCTTCTGCAATACTTCCGAGTATGGCGCAGGCCACGTTGTTAGTGGCTATATCATCTAAAGATAACCACCTGTGGCTATTATGATATAGCAATCGCATATGATAATACTGATCCACTTTCTCACTTTCCAAGGGACCGGGAGTGAAAGGTCATCTTCTTAACCAGTTCCCGACACGAGCGGTTCCCCGATAGCATCACCGAATGGCCCATCGGGCCGTCCCGTGGTTGACTTCGCCACACCAATACCTGCCCTGTCGCCAGCGGAGAAGTACATGAAGTAGTCGTAGCTTGAGCCATCGTCAAGAACATTAGAGTTCGCGGAACGGCGGCGACGTGCCACGGAAGGGGCCCAGGCGGCCCGGTTCGTGGACCATGGAATCTCCGAAATGTTCAAGATAAAGTTGTGCTTGGTCCAGGTGAGGAGATCTGGAGATGAGAAAGCGTCGAAGAAGGTCTGTTCCTCGTAGACCGCTGAGTAAGTTGGATATATCCAATATTTGGAGTCAAAATTCGTGCTTTGGGATCGGCAGCCAGCCTTCGAATATCGGGTTTCCTGAAAGAAGGTCATTTTTATTGAAGTTGTCCTCGCTGGAGAGGGGCTCATCGGGCCGGCGACCGAAGGGGTTATCGCGAAGGACCTTAAGGCCAAAAGTACAGCCGGGCGCATATTGCAGTATTCTAAATAGTTCAAAATATACTTGTCAGAGCTGAGCGGGATACATACTGTTTAAGAAACTGATATGTACTTACATTGAGAACAGTGTGAGTAAAGAAAGACTTGATACCAGTGAGCTCGCGTATTGATTTCTTAAAGATCTGCTTCGTCGGGGTATATTAGGCTGTCAACTAGGCAAGCATACCAGTGCCACGGAGGAGAACAGAGGACGAATCGTTTTTGTAAACCAAGACTAAACCTTGGGGATCCCTTAAGAGGGGGAATCTCCCACGGTCCTAAATACAGTTGTAAATGCCCGCGGATGTGACTAAGTAGTCATAATTGCATTCATCTGAAAACGGTGACGGAACCTACTGGTTCCGATAAGGAAGCTTTCCCTGATCTGGGCGCCTGAGGATCCCCATTTTGATATCAAAACCCGGCCGAATCTGAACGCAAAGTACTATATAGATCCAATTTTTACCTCGCCAATACGAGCGTCGCTCCTGGCCTTCTATAAATCTCTGAGGTTACAAACCCTAACCTTGTTCACCTGGTATCAACAGTCCAAAATATACCGCGAAGTTAGGGGCCAACCTACTGAAAGCCAAGGTCCATTCCTAGGCCAAAAATGTAATATGGGCTCTAGGACCATTCCTTTGCTCTGCTATAATTTTTGTGTTCACAGGGACAAAGAAACATACACCAGACTCATGTACGGAGACGTAGATTCACCCGAATCCACTATCTCTACTTGATACCCGGCCAAGTAACGCTCGCGGGGTTTTTATTTTTTCTAAAGAAAAGAAACTGTAAGGGCCTGTGAGTATTTGTATATTAATCATGTTGAGATCATCCCATCCTATATAGATGGCTTGTTATGGTGGCAGAGTGAGCGCTTGTTTGCCAATGCAGGCCTCTACAAAAGGCCTCTGCTTTACCAGTTTGAGTACCAAGAGTTTCTTTCTCATTTTCTCCCCGTGGTTAATTAACATGTAGCTCCAAGAAATTACATTGAGTAAAGGAAGAGAGGCGACAGACAAAATAGAAAAAGCAAAAAAAAAAAAAGAAA
>MLQL01000007.1:413769-439999 GCA_002072365.1 Penicillium flavigenum | reverse complement strand
CGAGCCCGGGATTGAACCGGGGACCTCGCGCAATATTGCTTTGGGTGAACCCTAAGCGCGAATCATACCACTAGACCACCCGGGCAGTTGATGTGAAAAGGTTCAGAATATGCCATTACCTACGTATCCAACAAAAGGTCTTCGGTCTACGTCTACACGTCCTTAGCTCTAGATCTAGATCACCATATCCATTTACGTGGGAAAGGGTCCCTCACTACGTGGAAATTTGCTTTCTAGGAATTATGAGCGAGCATTTCTTTAAGGACAAACGTTTGTTATGAGCGAGACACTACTTCAGTTTTATTGGGACACCCAAAAGCTGACTCAGAAATACCTTGACAGTATCTACATCGGGAGAAATAGATAGACCGCAAGGGAGTGTCAATTGCATGAATTTTGAATGATAAACCTTGAACAACCAAGCCCAGTTGAGATGAGAGGTAAAGGCCAGAAAATACAACGCCCAACCTCCTACGGTCGTTCTCGAAATCGCCTTGACCAATATATATCTTGTAAGGCGAGGTTGTGAAGTATATGGAGAAATCTAGATGGCCATTAGTCCCCCATGCACTTATTCCGAGCGTTCCAATCCTCGCCCACACATTTCTAAAGACAGTGCGAAAGTAACGATTGTCTCTTCAATTTCTCTGTCGTGGTTTTGATTCCCACCTACTCTGCCCCGTAAATTTCTTTTCCAGCATAACATACGTCGGACTGAAAGCCTACTGCAGCAATGGTCTCTATTAGTTTCGGATTCTCAAATCCTGATCGCCAAACATACTCCTAAACCGCTTCTCTGAACCGCTTCTCTCAAGCATACACCTAATTGCCAGAATACTTTCAAGAACAGTACACGTGCCCTCTATTGCAGATCGGGGGCTTCCCAATTAACACTTGTATAGTCTCTGCCACCGCCATGACTTCTGTATCCGACATAACCGTTCCCGTGAACGCGATCAAATGTTGCACCTGCGAACAGGATAAGAAAGCTGTACATGCAGACTGTGGCGCTTGTATTTCCTGTTGCAATTGTTCCAAGAAAAAGACTGAATGATCGGAGACGAGAGGCGAATAGCTGCAAGGGTGTTGTTTGAACTGTGTCACTAGCTGCTTGACCAGCAATCAGTCATAAGGATCCTTCTGAATAATAACTCCACGGGCTCTTCTGGAACAGTTTACGAAATCCACAGCAGCACATAAGGGATGGGAGAGAGCAAGTAGCAGAAATTACACATATACATAAGATTGTCGTTTTGATATCCATTTCATATCTACGATGGTTTGTGATCCACAATCCCTAGATGTAAGGTTGTTGTGACAGGCATTCATTTCAACGCCTTGTTTGTCAGGCTTCATATGTTTGCTAGCTAGTTAATAGTATATTAGCTAGTCTTACACTGTCAGAGAATTCAACCTTCTTCTCTCTCCTCTTTCCCTTTTGCCTCTGCCAGATCAAAGGTTCTGTGACTCAGGCTCCTTGCGAATCCAGAGATCTTTGGCGTCTACAATACAAATGTAGTCCTTTCAATGCACCGCATATTTCAACATCATCAGAATGGCTTGGAAGGCTATAGGCATCATAATCAAGCCACATTTGCCTTGTTCTCGGAGATTCAGCATCTGCCAATGGTTTTCTGTGAAGTGCCGTGGTTAGCCGGATTCGAGGATCGATGAAACCGAACTTACCCATTGTCATTGAAGATATCAAAGCCGGTGGAAATAATAAGCATAGGCCGACTAAGATCGGCGACAATCTGCATGATAGGGGCGGCAGCAAAGGCTGATATCACGATCGATTCATCGTCGATTTCCGCAAATCCTCCTACACTGTAAGGCCCAACAATTTTGAATTCCCTCTCGGCCAGGATCCTTTCTACGACCTCTATATAATCCGGGTCCTAAGCAAGTAATGGCACTATTTCATTGCCACGACAAAGTTGAGCTATAGTGAGAGCCATCGAATGCTAGATCATAGATCATACAGCCCATCACATTCTCCACATCCGAGGTCTCATCCCAAGAGCCATGCTGCTTTTTTAGCCATTCAGGGGCGGAGCGGCAAAAATCACCGAGCCCGAAGCAGATAACTTTCTTCACAGTCTTTGTACCGAGTAGATCTTAGACTAAGACTGTCAATTGCTTGCAGGTCGTGCTATTCTGCCACAACATATCTTTATCGTTAAAGGCTTGCATAGGCTGTGCTATAAGCCCTCGAAAGATTGGTGCAGTCTGATCGCTCCAGTCCACAATATAAGAGCATAGGTAGGTTTCGAGTGGGCCGTTGGGTTGTGTTTTCATAAGTCGCCAATATTCTTGGTACTTGATATAAGGTATCCTAAGGAAAACTTAGATTGCAAACTGAAATTGGGTCAGAATACCATACCCACGTACCAGATAGGATTCTGTACTTGGAAGAAGGGATTAGAAATTTGGATTATGCTTCCATCAATTCGACGGACTGAAATCGGTGTATTGTATAGGATTGGCCCAGTTGTTGTTCTATGTCTTTGAGATCCTCTCTCGTCCAAAGCTTGGTACCAGAACTGTACAGATCTGCGGCTCTTTGGCTACTGATCAGCCAACCCGAGCACCCGTAGTCGAGGGAGATATGCTCGGGTGATGCGAACGTATGTCCTAAAGTTTGTGGCATGGTCTCGTAGCTGCTGGTCGAGCAAGGTAACTGCTGGTCGAGCAAAGATGAGGAACAAACCACGTGGTGAGTTGTCGGGAGGAAAAAAAGTCTCCCAAAATTGTTTGGAAGGGGAGAAGTTTATTGGTGCTCGAGGGTCAGAAAGAGAAGGCTAGGTCTGGGCTGTGATATTCGATGATTGACTGCTTTTGTGAACCAACAGTGCGGGGTGCCGGGGTAGCGAGCCCGGCCGCTACCCTAGCTGCTGGGTCTCGATGATAAAACTGCTCGGGGATATCGAGCAAAGGGATCATAACCTAATAGAAAGGCTACGCAAGGAAAGACAGTGATGATGCATTCCGAGCGAAGCCCTTACGGAGAGGGAGAAGAAGACAGCAAGGAAGAGAGAGAGAGAGAAAGCTAGTTATCTGGCTGGTCACCTATGGTGGCCTTAGGCATCCAACGCGTATGTATCAGATTATGTGAGGGAGAGAATTATAAAATGCAATCATAGGGAGATAGGAAGGGTGAGTGCTCTATAGATAGGATAGGCCATATCCCTTATCTGTACTATAAGTGACTGAGACTTTGGGGACGGTCATGACCAGTGTTTTTCATGGAAATTGGAGACCTGTTGAATAGCTTCAGTGTTTATGGCTTAGTTCTGAACAAACTATATTATTTAACTAGGTTGTCTATCATAATTGCTCTTCTCATAACTCATATACGCTACCTCAAGCTTGACACTATGGCAGCCGTACCTCAGCCTTCTTAGACTCGTCCCCAATCTCGTAAATATCTTTGTCCGTAGTTTGCAGGAGCCTAAGCCTCTCCTCATGCTGACAAGCCAGCACAGCGAGTGTCGAGGACTTCCAAACGGGAACACGGCGGCTCCGGCGATTGCTAAAGATACTCAAGATAGCGAACAAAATCTCGAGCCCCTTAGTTATAATCGGAATAACGAAATACCCCTAGCGGATAAAAATAAATAGCTCGCTCCGAATTACCTCTCTATATATAGACTAGGTATTCGGGCTATCCTATAGATAGGTTATTATAGTAGTCGCTATTTAGTTAAAACAGTCGCTAAGGTCCACGTCGGTAGATAGAGTAGTAGCGACACTAAGGTTCGTATTAATATAGTTCCCTTCGACCCACTCGGTAGATATTATTATAGACTAGTAGAAATTCCCTAGCGCTTCTAGACTTCTATAGCTCATTTCAAGTATAGGAATATAGATACCACCACTTATTATTGTCTCGTTGATATATATACGCTGGTATTTATCGCTTGTGTTATTCGAGAGCGTCCAGGGATTCTTCACACCGAAATCGACCTGCCTACTCTCAAAGGAGAAATCACTACCATTGGCATTGGCACCCCTGTATTCGTAGACCGCGAGGGAGAGAGAGAACTCTGTGATGTTGATGTTGCGCATTTGAAAATTAGCGTCTGGGCTCGATCTATAGATTGCAAATCCCACGATTTCGGGAAAGGTAGGTGGCAATCCAGGGGTTGAAGGTACGAAAGCCATCAATGAAGATGCATTCAAGTAATATGCTGTCGACAAGTCGGTAAACGCAAAGAGGCTTGCAACGACAACGCCACCCGGCGTTGTCATGTTGCATCGCTCCAGGACACCATTACCATCCTCCTCGCAGGTGGCCGTTTGCAATGTTTCCTGGGTGACGTTCCTGCACTGGGTACTGAACCCAAGTGATATGTATGGTCCGGTCCAGAGGCATCTCCCGGGGCAGTTAAAAGGTTCTGTGGTGTTGATGCCATAGAGGCCCTGGTAGACGGCGGACTGCATATCGGGATCCTGTGGGATGCTCTCTAGTTAAATTCATGTTAGCTGCACTTGTTGTTTCTGCAGTTGAGGGTTTCTATGCTTACCAATGCGAGAGTTGAAAAGGTTAACCTGTTTGTTTATGGTGTAATTGTGTGCATATCCTAAGGTGGCGGTGTCGGAAGGAGATATGATGTCTCGCTGTTTAATCAGAACCACCTGTTGTGCGAACGGCGAGAAAGCAAGTCGTAATATCGTGATGAATGCGCCGATGGTGGCTATATTCCACTTGACGGTGGTAAGCAGCAGAATGGACCCCCGAACACCGCGACTCGCTTCGTCAAATGTTTCAAAGTCAGCAAGCTTGCGAGGCCCGTTCTTGAAGTGAAGCCATTTAGACTGTCCAATGAATGTGCTAACCCCGTACATCAACGCTGTGGTGCATGCAGTGGTCAGAATAGAAACTGTCGCGTTGAGAGAGATGCATGAGTTGGGGTCAATGTCATGCGCAGCCTCTGAAGGATGCATACGAGAAAGTGGCTAGCTGAGTCGCAATCAGACCTGCATTAGTGCACGGGCTAATATAAGCTAATTAAACCCAGAATTGGCGTTATGCAGGGATATACGAGGTGTCTCCGCGAAACGAGATGTTAGATGGGCTGGACCGTCGTCAAAGCTCCGCCCTGATCTTCTCATTGGATAAAATCCCAATTACACTATTCCGTTCCAATCTTCTTGCGTCGCGACTAGCCTAATTCAGGTTAGACCATGGAGCATGGCTAAACGGTGCTGACGCCCTCTAGGGCTCCGATAAGGGTCAGGTAGGAACCGGTTCACTCATTGAGTCGACTCAGCCTTCTTTGTTTTGCTCTTAATCTGTGTATCAGGGTCCTTGGCGAAAATGCAGGATTTTAAGCCGCTTTTGCTGGCAGCTGAGTTGAGCATTTCAACAGTAAGCGTGCCCATATTTGATGATGAAGTCCTCTTAATAAAGTCACATTTGAGGCTCATTTTTCACTGGAGGGTTCTTTGGACATCCAGAAACGACCATGCGGCTCCTTTTGCCCTACCTCGTGGCATGCGCCCTGTTAAGTTTACAGGGTGTTGCAGCACTTCCACAGGGAATAATAATCCCATCCAGTGTCTCAAGCGCAACAACAGCTACACCCACAGGAACGTCTGTTGCAGAGAATGAAAGAACTTGTGACTTTAATACAATGAACGATTTCTTCGATTACACCAAAAAGAACGGTCTAAACATCACTTTGGAGGTCCAGAACTGCCAGAATCTATGTCTTCTCACGTACGGGGTGGGAAACCCTGATCTTTCTGGGATCGGCGTAAGTTCGCAAAAACAAATTTTCTCCATTTTCTCCATAGATGTCGTAGCTGATTGATTGTGTCTTCTAATCCAGATGATGTATGCATATAGCATACAAACCGGACTCACTATTCTTGTTGGCCCTGTTTATCGTATATTCTATCTCGCATTTGCGCCAGCGAGCAGCTTCATCCGGGATCTAAGAGACATTCAAACGAATTTCTTCTCCTCAAATGGCTTCTTCGTCGGTTCCTCGGCCATAGCTACACTCGCAAACCTGTCACAGAACCCATCCACCTTTGAGATCGCCGAGATGCAGGCAATGGCATTCCTGCAAGTTAACAGCATCCTCGTGACCTTCTTCTGCATGGTAGTCGCGCAACCAATGTCGCGCTGGGCCGCGCGAGTGTTGCTCTATTTTATAGTGTTCGTCCTCGTGGTCGTTGCCCTGGGCCTATGCCACCTAGGCAGTGACAGCAGAGCAAACTGGAGGCTTGCCTCTGATGGCTGCGCACACAGCTCAACAGATTATAGTGTGATCAACCCGGTCCCGTATCCATCATGGGCTGTTGCTATCTTTACCGTCGCGGGTACGATTGCGTTCTGGCTACAGTCTCTTAAGGAGAAATTCCAAGCAGACAAGTTACACAAGTCGCTGTTTAGGTTATTGATGGCGTTTTGGGTCTTGTTGATTGGACTCTTGACAGCGGGTATGGTGGTTGGCCTAACGATGATGTGGCGACAACGAAGGCATCTGCGAAGTTTGGCGAGAGACAAATTTGAGGATGATCAGTGGGGATTCGGGCAGATTGCTGCCTTGACAATATGGGCGCCAATAGTGGTAGAATTGATCTATATCCTGAATGGTGAGGAGCTCTTTATACTTGTTGGTGGTATTTGGTCAAGCTGACATGTGCACTTTGTTACAGACTTGGTCCAACGGAAGTCCAAAAGATGGAATCGCTGGAACCAGACCGTTAGTGTTTACTTCTCTCCGAAAGCTTTGCAGGAAGACCAAGCTACACTCAGTTCCAACCCGCAAGCCGAAATGAAGGAGCATGGTGGAAGTGGAAGGGTGACCGAGGTTGGTAGTAGCTAATCAAATTATGCCGCACACGTTGTGATATTTTGCCCTAAATACTGTCAATTGAACGGCTGGATCTTTTGAGGCAGCGAAATTGACAGGCGCTTGTCTGCAAACATTTGGGGGCCATAAGAATTATATCAACGCTATGCTCTTCTCACTAAATGGCACCATAGTGGTGCCTGGATATGTGGGACTTAGGTCCTACAAACACCCGTTGAATACAAAAACGTTATATGGTTTCCATGTTTCTTGTTTACAAGTGGACCCAATTAGGTTTTAATGACTTCGTCCTAGCATGGAGACTTTGTACAGAAGCCAGTATCCGAGCAGCATACTTAGTATACCAAACACTTACTCTAGACCAATATGTATTGCATTGTGGCCTATATTAGTGTTAGTCATGACATCAATCTTACGAAAGCGTTGAAATACTGGGACTCGTTTAACACATGTTTAGATCGATCACAAAATAGACCTTTCGCTACTATCGATTGGTGGAATGAGACAGTCCTTGCCAAGATGGAGATTGGCTTTATGTCAAATAAAAATAGAGTTAGGCCTGAACAACGGTCTACCGAGGTACCAAGGTATGAGGGTCAGCCCCACTACAGAAGCTTCCAAGGTTTGCCGTATCCTATTTAATATCCTATTTATATCCATCCATCCCCCACCATGATGGTGTACAAATCACCGAGGACGCTTTCGTTCCAGATTTTGCAATGCCAGGTCGAAAGCGAACATTATATTGAGATCTCCCATAGTCACCTGACCCCTGTATTAGAAGACTCTTACAGTCTTACCTTCTTTTCTCCTCACAGATTTCACACTATTCACAATACAACGTATTGTGTCTCCTTATAATCTCATCTCCATTGTACATCCTAACAGGTTATAAGCCCGGGGACTTAGTATTGATCTGATCTAATAGTCAGTCAGTATCCTCTGTGTGCATCTCAACGCACAAAGGGGGTAGTGTCAAGCCCAACACCCCCCGCATCAAAAAAATACTTGGGACCCCGGTCCAGCGAAGCTAACGATACCGCACCTCCGCCAAACCCGGAGAATTTCCTCTTTAGGCAGTGGGAATAGCTCTAGGTCTACAGCTTGTTACTAGGCCTATAAGGGGTGACAGGCAGGGTCTATACGCAGATTCCTACCGGGTGATTGTCATCTCAATATCGAGACATTGATCAGACCGCTTTAGTCCGAACCTTAGTAGTTGTTTGCTACCTCGACCCGACGAACAGAGTTTTCATCTTAATACAAGTCTCTCATCTCTCTACATACGCATACTCATACAGAGCCTGCATCCAGATCCGCCATCTATTTGCATTGTTACAACCTTCGAATTCGTCATTTTCATCGCCGTTTTCATCCTCCATCGTCTTATCTTATGAGGTATCATCTTCCGACCTTTAGGGAGAGGGACCCCAGTCCTATCTGAGATCCGTGTCTCTCCTTAGAGACCATCATCTTATCGAGATCCACATCTCCGAAGATCAGCATCTCACTTGAGACTATCAACGTCTCGTTTTCGGACCCCGCGTTCATTATCGAGAACCGCGTCTTCCAGAACTAGCACCTCATCCGAGATCTGCATCTTTCACGATCAGGATCTCAACCTCAGAGTTCCTCGTCTCTTACGGCAAGCATCTCATCTTGGGTCTTCCATCGTCTCATCCTTAAACTAGTGTTCATCTAAACCCCGCGTTCACCGAAGACCAGCATTGTCTCCATCCTCACACACAGGGATCTACGGCTTCCCTTTCGAGTCTCAGGACTCTCGCTGTCGATATTGACCTGTTCAACTTCCTCGACATCTCACTTCGCCAACAAGCGATCTATACTCGCCTTCACAATAACGATAATAACCTCCCGGTATCTACTGCTTACGTTACATCTCTGTGAATTACGACTTCACTTTTTTCGGGAGGAATATAAGGTTTATAGGGGGTATTTGTTCTTACAATCATAGTGCCTATGATCGTTTTGGGTTTTTTTTGGTTTTGGGGGGGTTTAAGATCTCCCATGGTCACCTGACCCCTATATCAGAAGACTCTTACTTTCTTTTCTCCTCTTCACAGTTTTCACACTGTCCACAACACAGCGTATTGTGTCTCCTTGATGATCTCATCCACATTGTAGATCTTAATAGGACCTTCATTTTACCAACAGCCTCGGCAGACTAGTCGTCGCAGCAGCCTCCCTTGCAAGCCACGGGTGGAGCCTTAATCTTGCAAGTACCAGCACTCCTTGCAACAGGGGTCTGCAGTTTCGGCAGAGGAAGTTGCATTGTCATTTTTCTATCCATTTTGTCGTTGCTTTGGATAGTGACAGAAATCCGGCTGTACAACAATGTATGGGTATCCTACAATGTGTAATCACACAAACATAATACGTTCAGAAAATAGTATACCATTTTATCACAATTACCCTGTGCCATATAACTAGTGTCTCACTATAATAATAAACGCAGTGCAGGGCTCTAAATGTGGTAGTGTTGTGACCTGACTGACCCTTCCGGAGATTAGTTTACTATTACGCACTTTTGCATAGCGAATCCCAATCTGCGGTCCGAAGATTTTAGGTTGAAAATACCCTGTAATTCCACCACGGTATGCAACCATGGTATTCGAGAATTTGCCCATTTGAAACACATACAAGTTGCGTCACAGCGTTTCGGGCCGACATTGGACCATTATCATCACTTATTGCTGAATTTGGAGTATGATTGACATTTGACTAACCATTTTAACTCCAAACTGTGCGCAGATCCCCCGCTCCGGAGTCTCAGGGGCCACGGGTCTGAACACTGCCCCGGCTTTTCTCTAGGGGGACCGTCGGCCTATTATCGGGGGGTCTAACTGTATGAGGAGAGATCTTCAGGATAAATGCAATATACTGGAGGGAAACCCATCTGCTAAGGATCAACCCGTGCCAATGGTTATGGCAAGCAATGTCAAGGTCTCGGAGCTCGGCTGCGTAGAGAGAACATCTTAGAGATCCAGATATAAAAGGAGGAGAGCTTCTCCGATCGGTATCGCACTCAAATCAACCACAAGCCCACTACAATTTGAGACATCACTTTTGCCTGAACTATGAAACTGTCCCACACCCTGACAGCTTTTCTACTCCCTCTGATATGCACTGTATCAGCAGCGGATGTGAAAGCGTGGAAGTCCCGCAATATTTATTTTGCCCTGACTGATCGCATTGCCCGTGGAAGCGATGATACAGGTGGAGATGCCTGCGGCAACCTTGGAAACTACTGCGGTGGAACTTTCCAAGGCTTGGAGTCCAAGCTTGACTATATTAAAGGGATGGGCTTTGATGCAATCTGGATCACCCCTGTTATTGCTAGTGAGTTCGAATAGTTCTTCATGCTGTTTTGTTCTCGACGACGCAACTTATCTGATTGCGTTACCATTTCTGCAGATGCGCCAGGTGGATATCATGGATATTGGGCGCAGGATCTCTATAGCATCAACGAGAACTATGGCACCGCTGATGATCTCAAAAGCCTAGTTGATGCTGCTCATAAGAAGGCAAGTACAATCCATAGCGTTTCCTACGGTCCAAGTTGGAAGGTACTGACCGGCTTCGAAAATAGGGAATCTATGTCATGGCAGACGTAGTTGCCAACCACATGGGAGGCCCCATCAGCGATAACAAACCGGAGCCATTGAACCAGGAGAGCTCCTACCATTCCACCTGCACAATCGACTACTCAAGCCAGGATAGTATTGAAAACTGTCGTATCGCAGCAGACCTACCTGATGTGAACACACAGAGTCCCGAGATCCGGGCCCTCTTCCAGAAATGGGTCAAATGGCTCGTCACGGAATACGGGTTCGACGGCTTGCGCATCGACACCGTCAAGCACGTTGAAAAGGACTTCTGGTCGGCCTTCTCCGCCGCTGCCGGGGTTTACACCATCGGCGAAGTCTGGGACGGTGACCCAGCTTACCTTGCCGGATACGCAAAGGACATGGACGGCCTGCTCAACTACGCAGTCTACTATCCCGTGAACAACTTTTACCAGCAAAAGGGCTCTGCCCAGGACATAGTTGACA
Organism: Penicillium flavigenum; assembly: GCA_002072365.1. NCBI lineage: Eukaryota > Fungi > Ascomycota > Eurotiomycetes > Eurotiales > Aspergillaceae > Penicillium > Penicillium flavigenum. The sequence goes on along the minus strand of MLQL01000007.1, from coordinate 429,099 downwards.
TGCATGGTAAAATCGATACCGCTTTCCCTGATCCCAGCGCCCTGGGCACATTCATAGACAATCACGATAATGCGCGATGGCTGAGCGTAAAGAATGACAAGTCGCTTTTGAAGAACGCACTCGCCTACGTGATTCTGGCCCGGGGCATCCCCATTGTCTACTACGGCACGGAACAGGGATACGCAGGCGGCAACGACCCCGCAAACCGCGAGGACCTATGGCGCAGCAAATTCAGCACCGATGCGGACTTGTACAAGGCCATATCCCTGCTCTCGGCGGCGAGAAATGCTGCTGGTGGCCTCGCTGACAACGACCATGTCCATCTGTACGTCGCGGAGTCGGCATATGCGTGGAGCAGGGCGGGTGGAAACCTCATTGTCCTTACGTCCAACGGTGGATCTGGGTCTGAGGCTAATCACTGCTTCGACTCTAAGAAGCCTGGTGGGACATGGAAGAATACCTTTGGAGAGGGGACAGTCACCGCCGATGAAGGCGGAAAAATCTGCATCTCTATCTCTAATGGTGAGCCTGCGGTGCTGGTTGCGAGCACTTAATTGAGACTAGTTCTCTCCAGTCGGGTCCTCATAACCGCTTAGCTGCAGTGAGTTTAGGGTTTTGTTCTATCATGTTGTCAAGCCTGCTCCCGATCAACAATATGGTTCTATTGGCGCAACGGCATTCTGTTCGGGATATCCTTGTCATCTTTCATTTCTGTATTTAATGTAGTTGAATACATCGAAGATTCTATTTAGCTGAATACTGTGTCAATATGTGCCGGTCTTATCTCAATTTCCGCTTCCAACCCGGAGACCCATTCGGCCTATAAACTGAGCCACTGAAGAAGGGGAAAAGTCAAGGCCATTTTGTTATGTTCACCAAGTAATGCTCTCGGTTTGTCTTCCAACTAATCTACGTCCTGCCACCTCTGACAACCATATTAGGTCGCTTCTACGCCGGAGAAGTTCTATAAGGGAATATGTGGCTTTGTTAACGAACTTGATATACACTTAATCTCTGATGAGCTAGCTCTACCTACGCTCTCTCGGTTTAGAAAACCTAGAAAATGATAACCCTGTTTTAACTTAGCCCTTTCTTTTAAAGTTGGAACTTTGACAAACCCGAGAGATTATATGTTATGTAGGGTAATCGTGCCGCCCAACACACGCTCCGTGTATGTTGGTGCACTAGATGCAAATTACCCGCAAGATGCAAAAAGTTCCTCATTTCATCGACTTCACATACATTTTTGTACTACAACGCAATGTCGGATCAATCAAAAATACCGAGGAGCGAATCCAGGAAGCACTCAAGCCTATCATACAACAATTAAGCCCAATATCGCTAAATTGGCGCGTGAATTCGATGTTCCGTACTTATGTATCAACTACGCGGGTTCGCGGTCGCCAGTCTAATTCCGATCAATCATACTAAATCGACCAAATCCCTAAATCCAATTCAGGGAAAAAGACTCGATTACCCGGGTCGAATCCCTAGATAATTCATATACTTCACCTACCCCGGAACTGATTGAAAAGTTTGCCAATCGCCTTCTGAAAAACGCGGGTTCGGACTAGATGGCTGGTTATAACTACACGTAGGCAGTAAAAAAAACAAAACAAAAACATACAACAGCATGTCTAAGGTAGTGATCACCTAGCGCCCACGGTTCGGGCGTGGGCGGCTCGCCGCTCTATTTAGGGCACTTAGGGCAGATATTCACCCACCTAAATATTCCTCACCTAAATATTCAGCCTATATAGCAAAAGGTATATTTCCTATCATAACTAAAAAGGCTATAAGTACCCTTATTTTCCCCTCCGGGTTTTTTTTTATCTCTCTAGCCTCGCTTTATCACTATAACCTTACTTTATCACTCTAACCTAACCTCCCTTTATCACGAGTAAAATATATACTAAGTATAGCCTAACGTTAAGATATATAGCTAATATTATAGACTTCAGGGAGTATAGTAATAATAAAATCTAGCGGGTAGTGCTACTATAAATAGAATCTAGTTATAGTTATACGTTACTTATTTTTAACGAGTAAGTCTTAGCCCTAGGAGTAGAGAAGTAGATCGCTAAATTATACCTTTATCTCTAGTCTTATTAAATTATATCTATAAGCTATTATTCCGCTAGATAAAGGAAAGGCCTATAGTTAAGACGATTTAGGGATTTTTTTTAGGAAATTCGCTACTAGTATAAAAAGAAAGAGGAATTTTAAATTCCTACTAGCTACTAAGACTATAATTAATATAGTCTATACTTATACTATTTCGGATTAATCGGGGCTAATACTAGATAGTATATTATAGGAGAGCTAAAGACTAAGATCCCTCTCTTAACTAAGTAAATAAATAATGACGTTTTCCTTTCTGCGTCTCCGGTGCTCTTCGGTGGGACGTACTGTGACTAATTTCCTCTCGAGAGGATTCTCCCATGAACCAAGTCTTTCAAATCAGACTGACCGGCCTTTCCAGAATTTTAGCCTTATGAGAATAATTATAGCGGGGCTAATATTGTGTCTTGGTAAATTTGAAACACGCCAATTCTTAAAATAGCTAAAAATGTGAGACTTTTCCTAGGAGACAGATGCAATCAAACTTTTGTCAATCTTAATCAAACATATGGAAAGAAGTAGTTAAACGGGAATCACACGCCCCATATAAAAATCCATTTTCTTCCAGTTCCGGGAAATCAAATCATCATTTGCTTCCGCGCGACCATTCCCAAAATTATTGATCTTCCACTTCTCCACGCCCTCGGTCCCCTTCAGATCGTTTCCAAATGTGTTGAACAATTCCGAATTGAGTCTTTTATACTCCGAATAGTCCTTTGGCCAACCGCCCAGGCGTTCCACTGCAAGCTTGAGGTGGTGCATGTGTCTTCGCACGTAACTACCAGTCTCCTCTCCCTCGACGCCTGGCGAGCCGGCATCTGAACCTCCGGAACTCGACCACTCTACTGTGTCCACCGGGGGGGTGGATGTAGGGTCCATCAAAACTCGGAGAGCATCCTCATGCAGCGCCGCGGCCTTCTTGTAGTAGCGGTAAGCCAGTTCGCGGCTGTCGTGACTTTCCTGATAGCCTTGAGCGACACTGGTGTACATTTGTGAAAGTAGCACGGTCATCTCGACGGTGCTGGGATGTCGCGGTCCGTGGACACGAGCACAGTTGTACATGAGATCTTCGGCCAGCCGGATGGCAGACACGTACTCGCCAATAAGATAACGGGTAATGACGAGTCTGCGACCAAGGGGGAGCGTGTAATCATGCTCCTGTGATGGAGGGCCGTATCTCTGGCGACTTTCCCAGAGGAGAGTGAGGATTGACGCCAAACTATGGTAATCCTTCTTTTCCTCGAAAATTCCAATCAGCTTGTTCATGCTCGCAGCGTCCACTTTGCTGAGGTCGATACTCTCGCGACTGCAGTATCCCAGTAACGCCTTCGCAATGGTTGCTGATGCATCCAGCATGCGCTCTTTAACGGCCCGTTCTGGGCGTGGGTGAATATCTTGGCCGGAAATTGCCAGGCCAATCTGGAAAAGCACCTTGACGATGACTAAAGGGTCCTGGTAACCATGCTGAGCCCAAATATACTTGAATGACGTCAGTGCCAGGTCACAGGCAGATTTATAGTCTTTCGACAGTAGCAGTTGATTCAGACGGTCATAGCTGGCAATAGCAGCAGACCGGAAGAAATCGTCAGATGAGTGCGTGCTAAAATGGGCCAAAAGGGCTCCGATGAACACCTTCGACTCGCTCGAGTGGATCTTCAGCTTTTTACCCTCCTTGGAGACGAAAAAGTCGGTGAACCTCTCTACCAGATATGATGAAATGGTCGACCAGCGGTTCCTCGAGGAAAGTAGAGTATACAGACGGCACACAGTACTCATCACACTCTGCATCGTGCTAGACGTGGAGCTAATTGCAACAGTAAACTGCTCAAAGTAGAGATACTCGGCAGTAAGAGAGGCATGGATTTCGTCCACCGTGGTTGATAGTCCTCCCTGTTCCCGAAGACTGTACTCGAGCTGAGCTAAGAACACCAGGATGCGACTCCGTCGTGAAGTCAAATCGAGCTTGATCAACTTGATGTTCTTGATTTCTCCAACGACAACCTGGCGGTAGATTTCCTCGGACAGATTGCTTGCATACTCAACGTGGCCGAGTGCTATGTAGCTAGATGCAATGGCCTGGGCGGCAGCTGCCAATTCACCGGCCGAGGCCTCGCTTGACAGAATCTGAACAGTCACCTCTTCGAGTAGACTCACTGCTTCGTGGGTTTGCTCCTGCTTGATGTATAGGGACACCAGCTCCTGAATTTGCGAAAGGGAAGAGGCATAGGCAAATTCCTCTTTGGACCATTTCCTGATGCGTTCACGACGGATCAGGATCAACTGCTGTATCTGCTCCTTCGATTCGTGTGATACATTTTCAAGGGCATATTGCTCTTCATATATAGCATCTAGCGCGGCTTGAATTTCACCATGGTCGATCTGTACCTGGTCCGAATGCGTGTTCAAAAGGCCTTGGAGAAGAAGGATGGCTTCAACCTCAAATTCCTTGGATTCCCGACAAATAAAGGCGAGTGTCTGTGTAGCCTGGATCGTTATCGAAGCATTTGCCCCGAAGGTAGCAATGCACGTCTGGTGATATTGAGCAGTAACGTCGTGGATCGCCACGATCCCCGCTCGAACCATACGCAGACAATAAACATAGCGCTCGTAGACTGCTTCCACGAACGCTTGCTGTTGCAGCTGCGAACTGATCTCTGTGTGCTGCAGGCAATTGAACAAGGTCTCACAATATTGTAGCGCATCGGAGTAGTAGCCTTGGTGCATCAGTTCGGTTGACAGAATGACAAGAGGCTCAAATGCGTCCGGATTGCATAAGTCCGAGTCCTTGTTTATAATCTGGAAGATTTGTCGATAGTACTCAATACATGCTGGTCGCGGACGTGTAAGTCCGGCCAACCTCCAAAGTGTCTTTAGCACCATCCAATGCTCCGACCCAAAGCGCTGGCTATAGTCACTCAAAACGGTTTGCAGGATGGAAATGAGCTTGTCTGTATGGGCTGTGTGCTCATAGAGTTGGATGAGGTCTCCTGTTACGTCGCCCAACAATTGATCCCCAACTTGTCTCCCCTTCCGCAAGGCGTAATAAAGACGAAGACAGATATTTTCTTCCTTTGCTAGACGGTGCCGATAGCGATAGCAATATACCAGGCGCTGTGTGAGGCTAATACAATGATCCACATTCTCTGCCGGGAGCACCACATCAAAGACCGAGGGGGTAAACAGCCCTGGCCATACACCTTTGAGAACTTTCTTCAGTGCTTTGGTAGCATGGCGCCACCGGTGTTGTTGCCAATAGACTTGGATGAGTTGGTTGGTGGCAGCGATCGATAATTGGTGCGTTGTGGATGACTGAAGCACAGTCTCTTCGAGGATCCACTCAACGGTTGTATCCTCTTTTCCGATTGTGCCGCCTGTCTCTAGAATCTCCTGATAGACGGACTGGATATTTTGTTGAATTTCCGTGTGCAGAGCGCTCTGACTGTTGGTATGCTGCGCACAATAATTGAACACACTGAGTGCCAGCCAAGACACACCAACGGATTCCATGAGGCTCGCAGCTTCCACCAATTGCGACACCACCGCTTCAGAGCTTGACATTGTTTGTTTGTGCTCCTTCCAGAAGCTCAGGAAAACAGACGCTGCGTTGGTGATGTCTTCCTTCTGGTACACCAAAAAGCTGCAATATCCCAGAACAACCCGGATACTCTTCAAGCACCACTCATTTGAATGATGAAAGCGCCACTCTGTACTTGTCGCTTGCCAGAGGTCCACAAATATGTGCTCTGCCTGGGTCAAGTTGCCATTGGTCACATTTGTTTGAGCTTCACTCAGAAGAGCCTCAAAGTCGAACGAGTGCGAGATTGAAGCGTCATGCTCAAGCAACGTCAGCTCGAGCGGGGAGCCACCTTCGATAGTCTGATGATGGCCATGGACCTCGATAACCAAGGACTCGTCGAGTGGGCGCTTGTCGGGCAGACGGTTTACTTCTAACCAGTCTTTGACTCCCTGTGCCTGCTGCAGTTCATGAAGTGACTCGTAATGCTGCAGGAGTTGGGTCATTCCCGAGACCACCATCTCGCTTGTGGAGCCATAGTGGTATTTGTAACACTCGATGACCAGCTTGAGAATCTCTTCTCGCCATCTCATCACTTCGGTCGTTGAACTTTGAGATTGATAGGCAGGTATCTCCAAGAAGTTCTGGGCCATCTGCATAGTAATAACATGTTGAGTTGAAAGCACCTGTTGGCAGGTTGTCACGGCGTGGTAGAAAACTTGGGCCGTGGCAGAGAGTGCAGTATCTTGCAGTTGTTTGTGGAAGAGAGCTTGGCAGAGCACCGCCTGCAAGGTCGCCGGATGAGTGGTGGCCAGCAGTTGCTCGTAGAGGTGAGTCTGGGTGTTATATGATGGCACCAGCAGAGGCGTCGGTTTGTTGGCCCACATGGCCATCTCCAGAATTAAGGCGGTTGGGCATTCGGGGAGGACTGGCCCAAGCTCCTTGCCGGCTGTGGCGACTTCCTTATCAGTGGTGCAGCCAAATGCCTTTTGCACGTGGCTCACCCAGTAACGAAGGGCGAAGCCTAGTAGTCGGTGCCGTGCCAACAGATCCAAGCTGGCTTGAGCGCCTAAGGGTGTCAACGAAGGCTCGCTTGCACCGGTCACGTTCTGCTTGATATACAGCAGCAACCTCTGAGCCAAGTCAACGTGGCTATTTTTCAGCATGTCTGTCGAATTGCCTTTGACGAGTTTGTCCACTATGGCATCGCGAATCTGGCCGTGCCGCAGGTAGACCATCTCGTTATGGCAGAATACAAGCGAAGCTGCATCTTTCAGAAAACGTAGAGGATTCTTCTCCTTTTCTCCGATGGTTCCCTTGTCCAACTGGACTGAGAGAAGATCAGACAGCTCTTGGACTGTCAGAGGACGGGCAATGATGACGAGCCAACTCAAAATCTTCTTCCCTTCTTCAGGGATTTTGGATTGGAGGCGATGGGAGACCATGTCCGTAATAGAACACTTCGATTTAATCAATTTATCGACAACCTTGGTCAGGGGCTGATCATTGTGAGCGGTCTCATCACGGGCCTCTTTGGCAGCGAGCTTGGCCCACAAAAACGAGCCATTTGCAGCTTTAGCAATACGAGTAACGACAGTTTCTCGCTGAGCTTCAGGAATCTGATTGAATGCCTGATCTTGCTTAAGGACTCGCCTGGTCACCGCAACAACATCGTCTAAAGTCAGCTCTGGCGTGATATGCACCGCAGTATCGGTGACAGCGGCTGCCTGTTCCTCTGCCGCAAGCACAATTAACTTCAGATTTGCAACATTCCTGGTTGCCCCTTTTAGTTGATTGAGAAGGGCCGTTTGACCAGAAACAGCTTCGTCTAACCCATCTACTACCAGGACTAGCTGTTTGGCGCCTTTCAGACCCGATTGAAGTGCATCACCTAGAGCTTTGAAGAGGATGTTCTCATAGGTGTCAATATCAGTTGTCTTCTTGCAGATGTCGTATGCGTCCAAGAGAATCTGATACAGCCGCACATTCCCGATACGTGCCGCAAACAGCTGAGAAAGAATGCATTTTGCAACCGCCCAATGGGTAGTGGTGGCAGGGATTCGTCTGTCTGTCACAACCAAGTCTCGTTAGCAATTTTCCACTGCGAGGGTTGCGAGGCGGACTGACTGATAGGCACGAAAATTGATTCATATGCGACACCGCCATTTGGCTGCTGTAGGGAATCATTGATCACTGTCGCTAGTATAGACTTGCCCGACCCGGGATGGCCGATGATAGAGATTGACTGCTGTTGAGATCTCAGAAACCGACCAAGATCTGGCTCCAGCCACAGGCAAGTCGATTCCTCCCTCTCCTGCGCAAACTGCGCAGTGACACCGATGACATTCGCCAAGGCAGGGTCCTCAGGTCGAAGCCAGTCCTTGATTACTCTCATTTCATCAACTGTATACGCATCCATTGTTAGAAACTGCTCTGGAAAGCCACTGTGGGAGTGGGGTTTGAGCCGATTCCGAGAAGCGGAGATGCACACCCACCTTTTTTGTCACTAAGGCCTTCCCCCAGCAGCTGATGTTTCCACAACAGCTCAGCAGCCGACTCACACCGTGAGCGTAAGCTTTCAATCGGTCCTGCGAATGTACTGTAAATTTCAATTGATGTGGATCCGGGAGTCAATCTCCCCGCTGACTTGTGGAAGTAAGTCGCAACACCGACCACCACAGTCACCAGGTCTGCTAGAGCCAGTATCAACTGATCTTTAACGCCCTGGGAAACAATAAATAACTCCGCACGGTCGAGAAGATGCTCGAGGTCCGTTGAGAATCGGTAAAAGAAAATAAACAGGTCAAGGAGAGCAGATGAGTTCTCTTCTCCCAGCTTTAAGACACGTCAGTGCTCATTCCAACCAACTGACTGTACTCATATCTGTCGCACTTACCCCGAGCAGACTCGCACAGTGAACATAAGCCAGCTGAGTGGCCATGTGGCTGTCTCCGGCAAATTGCTGGATCGCCGAGTCGAACGAATTCAGACGTTCCACGAATAATCGTGCCCAGATTAGGGCCTTGTCGTAGTTACTCCCTACAGGAGGTAACTTTCTCATTCTTTCGGCACCGATCCACTCAACGAGTGATTCATAATCGGTCGCTGTGATCTTCAAACGCACCACCTCATCGCCGATCGGATGTGCAAGTGAGTTTACCAAATCGGCTAAGATGGAGGATCCTTCACCCTTTGGCTCGCCCGATTGATGTCGGTGAACCGCTGAATGGAAGGCAGCATTTTCTTTGTCCTCAAAGGCATCGGGTTTCCACTTCCCATCGTAGAGCGAAATGGCGTGGTTGTCAAACGCGTGGTGAGCATGGGCTTGGAAGGAAGTCATCTTTGTTGCTTTATCCCGTTGGGAATATTAGAAAAATGGTTGTAAGGTAGTCTTGTTTGGTTGTAGAGGATTACCATTAATTAGTTGTAGTTAATGCATGGGGTATGCGCCGCTTTATATTCGCTGGTTGCCGATGATGCCCGTGGAGCATGGGTAGAGCAGATTCGTCATATGTTGCAATCGCACGTTAGTATCTAATGGTGGAAATCACAGTTGATGCCTTCGCCCCTTCGCCCTCTATTATTGAGGTGGTGGACGAGATCATTTTGACGCAATAGACAAGACGACCGTGATGGGCCATGACAAACAAAATTATACTTACTATTAACCAACGGCTGTCCTAGTTCTACGGATAAAAGTTCCTTGAACCACGGAACCCGGGGTAAGGCAGGTTTTGACCCGTCCAGATTAACTGCATGCGGCACAATGTTTATAACCATATCTGAGTTAAACCCAATATTCCTCGGTCTGACCGTGGTCACCTATGGTTACATCATCTACCTCAAACCTACGTACTATTCAGCCAGCCACTTCTCTTCAATTAACTACACAATAGCACTAACCAGCCTGCTATCTCATTTCTGTGGCCAAAACCAAAAAAGCACTTCAGAATACCGTCATTCTATTGTAAATGCAGAGTTAATCTCTAAAATTAGCCACAATTGGCAGTCCCGTGTCGTCAAAGACACCAAAGTTAATCTGATTACTAACCAGTTCCCTGTTTCGGGGTTTCTGCTACTTGCTAGTGGCACTGATGGAACAAGTGATTTCCTGGAAACCAATCTCTCTCCAATTCTAATTATTATATTGGCCACATTTTCATGAGATTCTGCGCTTCGAAAAGAGAGCGTGCTATGGCGGGTTTAAATCCGGAAAGTTTTAATGGATTCGATGCAGGTGTTCCGCCCTCTGATATCCACGTTAACTGCTCTTAGATATATTAGATGTTTTATACAACATCTCGACTATAGATCTATTCGCAAACTGATAGCAACAAGACAGGGATGATAGCTATATGCAGAAAGATCCTAAACAACACATTTTAAGGCTATTTGAATCATATTTAAGTTTCCTCCGGGTAGCTTAACCCGGTCCTAGATAATGTTCAAAACTCTAACGTAATTCTCTACCGCCCGGAACCACACGGTCGTGCGTAACAAACACCCACCCTATTATAAAACCGTAAAACAGGATATCTAAACCAAAACGTCTCAATTCTTCTAGAACTAGCGATTCTTACAACGGTTAATCCTATGCCTAGTCACTCCGCACCCGCTACACTTTGGCGGAGGGAGCCCTTTTAGCTGGCTAATCTTGCTAAATGAGCAATTCGCCCCCACTAAAGATATATATATAATAAATAGACCTACGGCTCGAGTTATACGAAATGTAGGACGACGACCTAATCCTATAAGTATATGTCTCGCCCTATTCCGTCTATTGTGGATCTCCCGTGCCGTATAACCTTTTTTAGATAGGGCCGCTATTTGTACACGGCACTGGAGAACTTCCGTCTTTCGAAATGCTAACTAAGGCTCCGCCCCACTCCGCTCTGTTACGCCCTTGCCTTTTTTGTTATTCTTTTTTTAATTATATCGGTGGGGTGAATACTATTTGGTAACTCTATTTGGGTTTGCTTCGAAGTGCTGAGAATCACAACTAAAACGGATCGCCCGTGAGTGTCGTAGTGGTATTGCTCTAGAAAAACTGGATTCCCTGTGAATGTAAGCCTAGCTGTGGTAGGCAACTATCTGCGATGCATGGGGGAGTTGCATGCCGCATTCATCACTCGGCCCGACATATCGGATGCCGGAACGCGCCTTCTATAGCTCTGGGCGTTCCATGGCTCCTTCTAGACCAACGTATGCAAGCCTGTATCTCTTGATCGAACCTTTCGTGAGACGGTCCACGGTTTGCCTTCTTCAAGATATGTTCTGTCTTTCTTGAGACGGGCCATGGTTTTCCCTCCTTCTAGACTAACGCATGCAGGCCTGTATCTCTTGATCGAACCTTTCTTGAGACGGGCCATGGTTTTGCCCTCTTCAAGATATGTTCTGTCTCTCTTGAGACAGGCCACGATTTGCCCCCTTCATTATGCTGGCTCCCAGCTAATGAGGAGTGGCTAACAGCGGGTACTCTGAGATAAAACCCACTGGTAAGCTGGTTTACACTTCAATTTTATGGCGCCTGGAAGCCTTGTTCCTGGATTTACAGTGCGGGGATGTCCGTTGATACTGTATAGTGATACCCTTCGGCGCTATTCTCGATGACGACAACTAATGCAAGGAGATGAGCTGAACCGTCGGAAACAAGGACTGGCGGCGGATCGTGCTTGAAGTTATGAACTTATGAACTATTGACCCACCCACGCCGTCTGAGCTGAGGAGCTGAGGTATGGGTGACTCAATTGGCCGAAACTGTCTCATTCGGTCATTCCTCTTGATGGTGGGACCCGCACGGGCCGAGACCCGGTGTTATCTAGGCGATCGATACCGCGATTTCGACGTCGTCGCTACCTTCTTCAGCGTAGGCTGTTTGCGTATCTCTTAACCGATCGGTATGCCTCTGTCTTGATCACATTAGGAACCATAGAAAAAATAACTCACACGCATAATAAAGCGAAAAATTGCACACGGGCACTGGAAATGGCGCTCCCTTAAAGTGCTTTTGAAGCTATTCCTATCCTCTTTAAGCCTTTATAGCAGAGTCGATCAGGTATCCTGTTAATAAGGCCTTAGGATCATGACTGAGACTTATCCTCGCGCCTTCTTTGCTCCGGAAGGGCTATAGGCTTATAATGTAATCTGTATAGTTTTCTAAAAAGACTAAAAGAGGTGCACTTACCGGATAAATGAGATCGCTTCTTTATAAGAAAGGAGTGTGGAGCACGCTACTTCTCTAGGTTTGTAGAACTAGCTTTTATATAATGTAGTCCAAGGAGTGTATAACGTTATGACTATCTCTGCTATTATATATATATTCCTTCATATCTCATTCACTAGCACTCTAGGTCCTACTACTAGTACTATCTCCCCGAAGTACGAGATCCGATATACGTCTCTTTAAAAGTATTCTCCCCTTAGCCGTTGTCGGCCTCACCGCCGCCGAGCTCTACAACGGAGGCTATAATAAGCCTAACGCCTAAGTCCGCCTCCGTATCGGTACCGGTAGCGCCGGCCAAAGCGGCCTCGTGAAAGGTACCTCACCCCTTCCTAATAATATATAGGACCAACCATTTCTAATATAAGATGAAGAGCTCGCTCACAAATTCATCTAATACGTAACCGATAACTACCGCCGAGGCCACTTCTAGATCGAGTTCGTTATAGGGGACACCACCGAGACTATCCTTAATCTTAAGTCTGGCGCTACGGATATCGGCATTACCTATAACACCGCCGCTGAGTTGCTCGCTATCGAAGACGGCACCGTAGTAGGCTGCGATATAAGCGAGCCGTGCCGGCTATATAAGGAGAATATCTCCGCCGCTAAAGACTACTACGGTAGCAGCTACGAATAGACTTCGCTATAAACCGTAAAACCTATAAACCGCCCTACCCCAAACCGTAATTAGGGCGGGTTTTAGGGCGAGGTCTATAAACTATAATAGTTTATAGGTTTTTTCTTCTAAACTATAATAGTTTATAGGGCCCTAATTAGTTTTTAAAGTAGAGTAGAATTATAGAGTATATAACCTTTATAATTTATATAATTTTCCTTAAATTCTTCTATATTTTATTTATATATCTAAGATTATTTTAATAAAAAAATAAGATTATATAATTCTGTCTGGGACCTTGGGTTATGTTCCCGAATCTCAGATTCGCGGGCAAAATGCATGGCATTATCAAACAGAGTCACGAAAAGTAGATCAGAATCTGAGGATCTCTTTTTAACAAGGGTCAATTTCAATTGCTGTACGAACGACGCGCAGAGCCATCTTGCGGAATCAAAGGTGGATGGCAGACGACTGGAAAATATTTCGCGCATTTCAGCAGCATTGAGAAAACCTCGAACTGTACGATGCAAAAAATCAACCCGATAAAGCTGGAAGTCTTTTGGTGCCGCAAAAGTCTCATTTGAGCCAGGACTACAGATGACTCGAGCGTTTGAGGAGTTGGGGGATTCCTTTTCGGTAATAATCTCGAGGAGATCTTGACATCGGGCATTGAGCCGCTTAGCCATTGTTTGATGTCGCGAGTTCACTTCACTAAGCCTTAATCGTTTGATTGGTGAAGCGAGAGCAAGGTGAACAGGATCTTCTTCGTCTAGAAAAGAGAAAGTGAGTAAAGTCAGCGCCCTTTTTGATTGTAGGGCAATATCGAAGCATTTCGCTGCTTCAAATTTGTATAACGGATCGATGTTTTCGAGCATGTGCCCAAAGTACTTTTCTAGATCTGTTGGGATTGCTTGAAGCCTTCTGTGCAATTCAGGCAGCCGATCGTCATTCTCCAATCCACGTTGCAATGAACGAACAACGAGATAAACCCAGAGAAATACACCATTGGCTTTTTTCACGACTTCATGAACAAGATTGATCCCTTCAAGGGTCTTTTCACGGATGCATTTGCGGTATACGTTGTGTTCTTCTAGCTTTGAATGCACATAAAGCGAAATGTCGTTTCTGGTAAGATCCTCTAAGCGAAGAGAAGAATACTTTCCGTCTCCGAAGGCAACTTGGAATGCATTCCATGGCCGACTGGAGACTATAAGCTTAACATTCTCGTTGCAATGAACTAGCTTGCATAGCAAGTTCACAAGCTCAACATGATCCCCTTGGTATTCATCAAGTCCGTCGATGAAAAAGCAAAACTTAGATGAGGAGATTTTTTGATTTGCTAGTCGATGAAAAGCATTGATCAACTGCGAGCGTGACCACATGTTTATCGTTTTGCTGTTGGTGGAGCCTTCACTCTCCTCGTGCGATTCGGATGGGAAAACTTCCTCGATTAGTGCGGGATGTTTTTGAAGAATCTCATGAAGAAGCGACCGAATAAGGCCCTCCTGGGACTTTTGAAGAGTAGTCCCGGAATTCCAAAAGAAGAAGCTAGCCGTCATCAATTGATCAGGTCCGGCCCATAAACGAAGAGCACGATGAGTCAGGCTGTGGTTACAGAGGAATTTCATCAAGGTAGATTTCCCCGATCCAGCCTTGCCTGAAACCCAAAATATACCGTCTCCGCTCTTTTGCCACTCGTACACAGAGGATTGGGATAACTTGTCTGGTGAAAGCTGCGTATCAAACGCCCATTCAAATGTTTGCGCATGCGACTCTCGAATTTGCGAGTGTCTCTCTTGAATGGCCCGATAAGAAAGACTATCCAACAATTTGAGCTGCCTTGAAAGCTTCTCACTGGCTTTTAACCACTCTTCCAGATTCGATAGGGTTTCGTCAAATCCATCGGTGTTGGATGTGCGAAATCGCATCCAAGATTTGAGACCTTCATTTTCAGCATTATAATCTCGCATACTGTTCAATGCCTGACTAATGCTTTTCAACTGTTTCTGTACATCCTCATTTGTTTCCCTGATGGCTGGAGCTTGAGAAGTAAATATTGTCGCCTGATCCGAATTTAACCCGTAGAAATCTTGCATAGACTTCCATATTGTCGAATTTTGATCACAAAAAATCATTGTTAAGCAAGTATTCAACTGCTGTCCGTAGGTATCCAGTCTTTTCGCAATCCGATCAATCTCTCCCGACTTTCTCATCCGTCGTAAGGCAACCCGAAATGCCTCCCATTTTTTGTGTGTAGTGTTGTCTGTTGTTCGCAATAAAGGAATCGCAGCGCTTGCATCAGAAGTCCTCAGAGGGCGGAGAATGTCGTCTAACTTTTTAGCTTGTTCCTGGCATCCCTGGGAAATCTCTAACAAGAGCTTTTCGCCACGGGAAGCTCCCGGGCTATCAGAGAGACTGGGTAGAAAGCGAGCATTTCCAGCCAACTCCTCAAGCTGCCGGGCAATCGACTGGAGCTCGATGTCGTCCGCTAAAGCCCCTGTTGTCGACTTGTAGAATTCACGGCTCTTCGAGAATAACCTGCATCCGGCATCGACAAATTGAACAACAATACCCACTACTGCAAGGCTTGTACTTGGATCTAGCACCATGGTTTTGGGATCCCAATTTGACAGTTTGTAATGATATATCGATATATTATGCGAAATGAGACACTATTCGGTACGACGGAACAGTTCGATCGGGCCGTGCGTGTGTTTTATCTCTGGTCCAAATGAGGCTGAGCCAAGGTTTGGGCTGAGCCTTTGGGCTGTGCTGCATAAGCCTCGTCCTGCACCTGGGCACGCAAATTACCCGACTCACGTAGAACGGTATAGAGGTAGTATATAGCAAAGAATC